>CM039676.1:145734923-146307992 GCA_022496015.1 Hordeum marinum
TGAAGCTACAGCTCCATGAGTCCCGATTCTGCGAGCGACGTGATCACATGAAAGGCGAGGCTGAGGTCCTCGGGAAAAGGTTAGATCAAGAGGAAGGTGAGTCACTCCTGGATTAGGGGGTCGTCGGATACCCGACCTATTGTTCATGGGCCGGACTGTATGGGCCACAAGGCGGGCATCAGATGATCAAAGACCACCTACGCGAGATGGAAGCTTCGAAGAGTCGTGACGTATTCTCCAAGTTATTAGTTGTAGCTAGGCATGTTATCTCTTTCGCATGTAACCGACCATGTGTAAGCCTAGGATACCCTCGGCATCTATACAAGTCGGAGGGTTTTAGGGTATAAGGACAGAACAACTCGTCTAGGGTTAGCTATAGGATTTCGAGGTAGATCAACTCTGTAACCCCTGTCATCATCAATACAACCAAGCAGGACGTAGGGTATTACCTCCATAGGAGGGCCCAAACATGGGTAAACCCATGTCCCCTTCGTCTCCTATTACTTTTGATCCTAGTCTCATAGTTCGGGACCCCTACACGAGATCCGCCGGTTTTGACACCGACATTGGTGCTTTCACTAAGAGTTCCTCTATGAGTGCCGAAGGAATCGATGGCTCTCCCCGTCGCAAGTAGCAAGATCTATATCGAGGGGACTCTCACCCCCGATCAGAGTTTCATCGGCAATGACATCTTGTCACATGCAGGCCCGGTCGGCCGTCATGGCTAGATCAGAAGGTTTCCCCCAATCAGAGTATCAAGTTTGAAACCCTAGAGTTCATGGTTATTTCACAGGGAACACTCATTCCAATGGAAACTTCAACCTTTGAAGAAAAACCTATAAGTCCGGATGCTTTGACATCCAAGACATCAGGTCCCACGATGGAACGGAACACGGATCCGCTTCGGCATAACTCTAGAACCGTCACACTGCTTGACGAATCCACTCGTATCAGCGACATGCATCCTGCCATCGCCTCGTTCTTCAACGAGTTTTCGATCGGATCAAAGCTATGCGCATATCGGATGACCAGGTTCCGATCTATGATCGGCTCGATATCAGACCCGAGGATAGGGAGATTCATGTCCCTTCGGTCACCCACCTTGTCGCTACCATCGAGTGTCCGGTTGTGGATTCTGTCCGACAGTCAGAATAGAAAACCGTCTATACTTCAGCCCTCGATCTCCAACACCCCATCGGTGAATCAGAGGCGAGGAATCAATTTAAAGCCAGACCATCACTGGTCCAGGATCCATCGCACGATTTGGAAACTGTTTTTTCGAACACTCATTGCGACAGGGAACAAAAAAAATTCCCACCAACCGCCCAAGACGATCATCCAAGTATCGCACCAAATCCCATGTCTTCGGACTTTTGGGATATCAAGAAAAAACAAGGAGAATTAGTCCACCACTTTTGGGAAAGACTCCTACTCGCTAGGAGTAGAGTAAAAGGTCTTAGTGACCAAGATGTAATGGCACTTTTCATTCGCAATTGCCATGATGAAGGGATTCTTAATGCCCTGGCCCATCGACGCATAAGCGACTTTTCAGAGTTATCCGAATTGGTACAAAAGTAATGTGTCATGAAGAGTGTATGGCAATCGGAGCGGTTGTTCTCGGAACCAATTCTCTCTTAACACCCTAGAGGAGCTCGGAAAAAGAAGATACCTCCAAATCGTCCAGCCAGGTAGGAACCCGTTGAAAAAAACAAAAAAGTCCCTTTCTGGGACCGGCACCGTCCTCGACGGACTTTTGGATAAACATTGCCCCATTCATTTTGTGTTGTTAAACACGAACCCTACACATAGCCTTCGAGCTTGCTGGGTCTTTAGGCAAGTCGCAAAAAGTGGCGAGGCCATCCTCAACACACCTCCGTCGAACAGGCGCTCTCCTTCGCCACCCGGATTTAGTGACGAAGTCCTGATGGTCTATGAGATCTTCCCCTCGAGGAGTAGGCGTAAAAGAGCTCTTAAGGAGCACGAGCAAGTCTACCATGTGGCAGCTACTAGCCCACAGGAAGTCGTTCCGATTACTTTTGGGGACACTGACAGCCACCCATCATTCCCAGACATTCACCGGCCGCTCTAGTCTTGAATCCCATGATTGATGGATATAGGCTACATAAAGTGCTAATGGACGGCAAAACTGGTCTTAACCTCATATACGAGGCCACTTTGGAAAAAATGCAGTTTGACCGATCCGGCATCGAACATAGCAACACAACCTTCTAGGGAATTATCCCAGGGAAAGAGGCACGTTGTTCCGGATGTATCATCCTGGATGTTGTGTTCGCCACACCGAAAACTACCGATCTGAAGAACTTCTCTTCCACATCGTCCCCTTCCCAAGTGGCTATCACACCCTATTGGGACGTGAAGCCTTTACAAAGCTCCAGGCTATACCCCATTACTGGTACATGAAACTCAAAATGCCAGGACCAAATGGAGTGATCACGATCACCAGTGATCCGAATATAGCCCTTCGGGCCGAAAACAAAATGGCAGCACTTGCCCTCAAGGCATTAGCGGAAGATTTTGTCACCGAAGAGTTGACCGCTCTACGGTCGACAGTTAATAGGGACGATGTGATCCTTAGCAAAATACCCAAGTCCACGTCCTTTAAACCCGTAGAGGAAATCGTCAAATTTCAGGTGCATCCAACAGACCCCAATCAAAGAGCGCCCATCGGAGCCCAGCTCAATCCCCTTATGGACGAAGCATTGCACAATTTCCTCCGCGAAAATTGGGACATTTTCGCTTGGCATCCTTTCGGTATGCATGGAATCCCACGTTGGCTCACCGAACACAGCTTAAACATTATTCCAGGCTTTAAGCCCGTGAAACAGACCCTGTGCCGCTTCTCCGAGCCCAAACGGCAAGCCATGGGTGAAGAATTAGCCAAATTGCTCGAGGCCAGATTTATTCAAGATATTAAACACCCCGAGTGGCTAGCAAACCTGGTGATGGTACCTACGAAAGACAAGTCCTAGCGGCTGTGTGTCGATTTCAAAGACCTCAACAAAGCATGCCCCAAGGACCCTTTCCCCTTACCACGCATAGACCAGATCATTGATGCCACAGTCGGACACAATTTATTGTGCTTCCTCGATGCTTACTCCAGATATCATAAAATTAAAATGAAGGAATCCTATCAAGCAGCTACTGCATTCATCACACCCTACAGGCCATTTTGCTTCAACACGATGCCCTTCGGGCTAAAAACACCGGGGCCACATACCAGTGCATGATCCAAAACTGCCTCGTGACACATGTCAGAAAGACTGTCGAGGCATATGTGGATGATGTCGTAATTAAAACCAAACACATCGACTAGTTGATCGATGACTTATGTCAAACTTTCGCTATTCTATGCGAATATGATATACGACTCAATCCAAAAAATGTGTATTCGGAGTTCCTTCTGGTAAGCTGCTTGGATTCATCATCTCCCATAGAGGAATAGAGGAAAATCCGGCTAAAACCCATGCTCTATCAGAACTTGAAAACCCCACAGAGCTAAAGCATGTCCAGACGCTAGCCAGGTGCGTAGCGGCATTAAGCCGCTTTATCTCCCGCCTCGGAGAAAGGGCTTTGCTGCCCAATAAGCTGCTGAAACTGACCAACAATTTCGAATGGACCGATGAAGCAGCGGTTGTGTTAGAAGAAATCAAAACACTACTAGCAACCAACCCCATACTCAAGTCACCAGGCGCCGGCGAGTCCATGTTGTTATACATATCGGCAAAAGTCGTCAGTGCGGTGCTGGTCATTGAACGAGATGAGGACGGACATAAATTCCGGGCTCAGAAGCCGGCATATTATGTGTCAGATGTGCTAACACAATGCAAGTCCATATACCCACATTATCAAAAAATAGCCTATACAGTATTCATGGCATCGAGGAAACTGAGACAGTACTTCTAGGAGTCTGTGGTAACGGTGGCATCGGAAGTCCCCCTGAATGATATAATCACCAACAGGGATGTCACATCCCTAGCTAGATGTCATAGGATAGCATGTGTGTGCATCATATTCCAATTTTGCATCAACATGAAATGGGGATGAAAAGAAACCCCAAGCTCACATTGGAATCAAATTAATTAAAAGTTTGTGAAAACTCAACAAACTCAAAATGCCCATACAAAATATTCCCTATGTCTGATAAATATGGACACGAATATATCAGAGGCCATTTTAAATATTTGAACAATTATAGCAATGTAAAAAATAAATAATAAAGCCTCTAAAAATGCCAAATAAAGCATTATCATTACTTTATATTTCAAAATATCCTGAAACTTTTTATAGGAGTTTGAAATATTCAAACTTAATTATATACAACATTTGGGATATTTTATAAAAGCATTTGTTCCTAAAAAAGAAATAAAACAAATGTCAGAATTAGAAAACAAAGAGAAAAAGAAAAGAAAAAGAGGGAAAAGGCCTCAGAGAAGCTGGCCCAGCTGGCCCATGCCAGTCATCCGTGTCCTCTCGCCAGGAGGACAGGGGCACGCGCTCGCCGCGCGCGGGCATGCGCCAGGCCGGCTCCTCCTTGCCTGGTTGCTGGCCTGGAGGCCGCTGAGAGCGCAAGCGAGGCCCCCCTTGCCATGGCCCCTTTCTCCTCTCCCTCTCTCCCTCGCCGCGCTCTCTCTCTCGCTTCTCCCCCCTCTGCTTGCCATGGCCGAGCCCATCGCCGCCGCACTGCCGTAGTTCCAGCCACCCCGTGCCCCTTGAGCCCGCCAAAGCCCCGTCGTGTCCCCCTTGTTCTCCCCGTGAAGCTAGAAGATGCCAGGAGCCCTCTGTGCCATGCCTCCGCCGTTGCTCCCCCGCCGGCCACCGAAGCTCCTCTCCGGCGATTCGCGACCGTCTGCATGTCCCTGAGCTCGCCGTCTTCCCCAACAACCCCGCTGTGAGCCCCTGCGTCGTTTCCCCCTCCTCTAGCGGCATGCCCCTCGCTGTAGAAGCCGCGCCCAAGCTACCCGAAACACGCCGCCGCTCGGCTCGTCGCCGATCGTAGCTCCGGTGGCCCTCGAGCCCCCTCTGCTGCAGCTTTGGATGCGTGCGTGCGCGGGCTACCTCCAGGTGCCCTCTACGCGCCAAATGGTCGCCGGATACGCAAGTCCGGTGAGTCACCGCCAGCTGGCCTCCGGCGTGCTGACGTGGACGGGTCATTAGGGGCTAATCCTCCTGCTAATCAGGCCCCCCCCAACCACTAACCACTGGGCCCCAGCTACGGGTCAAACCCTGGTCAGCGCGGGGATTAGGCCCGTGTCACTGACGTGCGGGCCTCGCACGTCAGGTTTGACCTGGCCTGGTCCGCTGACCTGCTAACATCGTAGTGACATCAGGCTGACGCCCTAAATCATTTTCTAATTTTAAAATAATTCTAGAAAATGTTTAAAACTTCAAAAATTCATATATATTAATCTGTAAATCAGATGAAAACAATTTATATATGAAAATTTATTAGAAAAATCCAATGAATCCAGTGGTGCTATTATCATGCATGTTAGATAAACCTATGTAGATGAACATTGACATTTACTAATAGGCTAATATACGAAATATGAAATTAAGAATGATTTTGAACCTATATTCAAACTCACTTCAAATTAAATTGGACAATAGTTGCATTAGATCATCCATACATGCTGCCATGTCATGATCATGCATCATATTATTGCACTTGCGTGTATTGATTGATATTTATCTGCATTGCGGTAGGCCCTGCTTCTGAGGATACCCCCAAGTATTCCAACAAAGGAGAGAACCTTCCCGCTACCCATCAAGGCAAGCAACCCCCTTTGATCATTCCGATAACATCCCACTCTCTCGCTCCTGCTCTTGTTTATTGCATTAGGACAAACGTTCATTTGTTTGTCATACACGGTAGATGAACCTATTCTTTTGCATGACCTGTCATTGTCACAGTAAATAGCTAAACCTTCCAACCTAGCATACCTAGTAGATGCTTGTGCCAAGATGTGCTTAGCTTACTCGCTTGCTATGCTTAGAGTTGTGTCAAGTTTGATTCATCTGGTGATGAACTGGGGTGAAACAATGTTGTTCTGACGTGATAAGCTTATGATGAACCCGATTTGGTAAAGTTAGCGATGAGAGGATATGTAGGAGTACATAGCGGGTTGTCTCATTGGGACCGTTCTTAGGAACTGAGTTTCATGTTTGTGATCCAAGACTAGATACTACCACATATTGGGCCGTGAAATATGACCCCGCTCGACTTATCAGTCGCTTAGTCCTTAGTCCAGGAGTTGCAAGTAGTTTCTGGTGTTTATAGCATGCTGGAGGCCGTGCGTAGCGTTGACCCTAGGGGTGGGTTACGACGCGGTAGGTAGTGGCACGGTGTACCAAGGGTCACCCAAATGGTGGGCTTGGGAAGCCTGCGCACATCATTTGGGGCCGTAGCGGAATCTTCGGCCGGACTTCCATGCGGGTTCAGTCTCAAATAGGCGATAGCCTAGACTAGAGGTCTTATGTGATTGACGGTCGTGGCCGACTCCCTCGCTGGGCTTTCGCTTGAAGGTGGTCGAGGTACATGGTTTTATGAGCACACAGCGATAAGTGGTGAGAGCGTGTGTAAATAAGGACGCCCCTGTAGGGTATGAAACTATTTGAATAGCCGCGTCCTCGGATATGGACTAATTGGAAAGCTTATGTTGTTCATAGATAATCAAATGGATACTCATAAAAATATGAAGACAAGTGTGAGTACCGTGGATGGCACTCTCCCAGGAGAGGGAAGTGAATCCATGGTGGTGTATTGTCATGGAGTTAGTGGACTTGTGTGCGACATCTAAAATTTGAACAAAGAGTTAAAATTGTGTAGTGTAGGTTAGCCATGAGTCAAAGCTGGCATTGCTGCATAAACTCCACCACTCCCCTTGTTGATACATGAGCATGAATAGACTAGGTCTGTTCTAAAGACTTGCTGAGTATGTTTGTACTCACGTTTTCTTAATAAATGTTGCAGATGAGACCCAGGACCCATCAGGTGGGTTCTATCTAGATGTCGATGATGCCGAATAGCTGGTGTCCCAGCTATGACCTTCTGCCCCGTGGCGGGCTGTAGATAGTCAGGCCATGTGCCTTTTTACCCTTTCATCTGTCTCTACTTAGATAGCTTTATGCTTCTGCTTGGTTTGTATGAACTTGTTTGTATGACTTGAGTGTTGGATCATGTGACCCCTATCTGTAAGAACACATTATGCAAGGCTCGTCTGAGCCTCTTAAATAAAATTTGTGTTGTTGTATGGTTATGTTGTGATGTCGTAGTTATATCTATGCATATCGGGCATGTCGTGCGTACGTGTGACGTGCAACGGTATGTATGGGATCCGACACCTAGTCGTGTGCCTTTAGTAGTACTCTTTACGGGAAACTGCCTCTTTGTGCTTCCATCGATCCATGGTAGCTTGCTACTGCTCCGGACACATTGATTGACCGGCATGTATCCTTCTTTGCTGTTGTGTCTGTCCCTTTAGGGAAATGTCTTGCAGTGTAATGAAGTCCCTGTAGCCTGCTACGATTCGTCTCCATGCAGTGATGACATTTATGTCCCCTGGCGTAATGGAGTCTTTGTAGCTTGCTATGACTCGTCTACACATGCTTGAGGCCGACACCTGCATTGTTGGGTTACGTACGCTTGTTTCCGTACGGATGTGCCACTTGGGTTCTATGACTAGTCATGTCGGCCCAGGTTCTCTGTCGTTTGATTGCCAGCGACATGTTCACATACGTGAGCCAAAAGACGCAAACGGTCCCGGCTAAGGTAAGGCTGTAGCCGTGGAGCTTACCGTGCGTGAGGCCACAAAGTGATGTGATATGCTACAGTCTGGATTCATATGACTTAGTATCGGGGTCCCGACAACGTTAGTATCAGAGCCTGACTGGCTGTAGGACTACCAAGCTAAACCAGTCGAAGTTGATTCTAGAAACACTATAGAATAGTAGGGGAATTGTTTGTGGAAGGGAATGTACGGCTGTTTTTACTCCTCTTCCCAAGTTATTTTATTCTGAGTCATTCTTATCTTTTCTATGGGGATAAGAGCTAGGCTTCTCATCTATTGCTTAGGAGGACGAGTTACGAACCATGGACTACTAGCTAGCTTGTTTGCAAGTGAATGTCGGTACTAGAGTATTGTTGGTGTGACAAACAGATGGAGAAGGGATTTGAGTCTAGAAAGTCGAGTGTTTATGCTTTTCCAATCTATTGCAGTTGTCTCAAAATCCTTTTTGAGCAATTACAGT
Organism: Hordeum marinum; assembly: GCA_022496015.1. Classification (NCBI taxonomy): domain Eukaryota; kingdom Viridiplantae; phylum Streptophyta; class Magnoliopsida; order Poales; family Poaceae; genus Hordeum; species Hordeum marinum. The sequence continues at coordinate 145,743,192 of CM039676.1, forward strand.
CATTATGTTGTCCAATTTCTGCTAGAGTCTCTAATGTCTTTGCATCATTCTATGTTTCAGATGCCCCCTCGTCCTTCCCTTCAGGTGGTCCGTCTGACCAGGTGCATCGATGTACCAGGTCACACGGACATGTTGGTTAGAGTTATGATGGAGACTGGCTACCGTTGGTACCCAGAGTACACAGTGGAGGAACAGTATCGAGATTTCAACTAGAGCCAGTATCTGTGTACTATTAAGCTATATCCTTCATATCCTGGAGGTATAGATCCGCTTCACTGGACTTATGGGTTAGGTGTCACCATAGACATGGCAGTTTAGGAGGCCGCCTACACCATGCTGACTATCATGAGGTTTCACCATGGTCTGCTTTAGAACATAGAGTTTTGTTATGTTCCTACTTCCATGGGAGGAGAGGATAGCTATCTTAGCGCAGCCTACTATGATCATTATGATGAGGACCCTAGGCTGCAGGTGACCGCTCAGATGATGGAGAATAGGGATCGTGATGCACGTGCCCTTCGCATGGAGCTCTATGCTACCCGTGCACATCTTTGGACAACCCTGACGCAGTTGGCACCTGTTGTGTAGACGGGCTATGGAGATTTGCAGATGCTGACTCCATCGCGGACTCATCTGACAACACACGTAGACTAGCCTGATGTTGGAGGCATCACCCCTCTTTGAGGACCGCTGTTGCCGCCAACAAGGGGACCAAGGCCACATCCGTGTACTTATGGTTTCCAGGGATCACAGGCTAGAGTGTTTCCAGATCCTCAGGTTCAACTCCCGGGTCATGGGGGTAACCTATATGAGGCATTCTACGGCGATGCTTGAGTATGTGGATGTTAGTACTAGTATTGTAGTAATCGTATCGCCATAGTCCTGCGTGTCTTGTGGGATATGACCGAGGTTGAGAGTTGAGTTCCGGAGGTGTAGATAGATAATGTATAGGAAGCTTGTAATGCCTCCCATGAGATGTGTCATCTCTCCATAGTTTGTATTTCAGCTTGGGCTTGTACTGAACTATGTCATGGTGTGTATGAATCATGGTGTTCATATGGCAGTTGTTATTACCATGTTGTTTGGGTGTTACCCTGCATGCCATGTTGTCCAGTACATTCCTTATCTCATGTCTTAGAGATGATGTCCTCTATGTCTAAGCTATGGGTTTGTTTTCCGAAGATGGTGGCAACTAGGAATAACCCTGTGCCTGCCCCCGAGCAGGGCGAGGGAAGCCAGCCAAGGCAAGAGAACCTGCCACATGCGCCCTCTTTGGCAGAAGTGATGCTTGAAGCTGAACGGAATAAAAGGGAGACCAACAGGATGTTGGAACGAAATGAGCAGAACACAGCACGTGCTCCCCGCAATGATCACAATGATGGTGTGTCTCTCGGTGATTTTGTCAAGCTGTGCCCACCTAAGTATCATCATTCGGTCGACCCACTCGACGTGGATGACTGGCAGACCAGCATGTCCCGCAAGATCCGGGCTGCCAATGTATCCGAGGCCAATAAGGTGACATTTGCTACTTACTTTCTGGAAGGACTCGCCAACCTATGGTGGGAAAGCTATGAAGCCATGCGTCCCGTAGGCCCCGCACCAACTTGGGCGGAATTCAGCACGGCATTCCGTACCCATCACATCCCGGAATGGCTAATGGATTGTAAGAGAGAGGAGTTATGTGCTTTCACCCAGGGCAGACTGTCAGTGGATGCCTATAGCCGTGAGTTCAGCAATCTTGCTCGCTACGCTCCGGAGGAAGTTTCAACTGATGCCAAGAAACAGGCTAGGTTTCGTAAGGGACTTAATCCTGAGCTCCGTCGAGATCTGCGCCTGCATGAGTGCACAACCTTCCAGGCTCTCGTCAACATGGCTATCAATGCCGAGACTGGACAGACTGACTATGAGGCCATGAGGATGCACAACCATGACTTCAGCCCCGCATCGGGCTCGGGCTCCAACAAACACCGGGTGTGGGTGCCAACGTAGCTCTGCCGCCAAGTTACACCGCGAGGCCATCCTTCCAGGTGCCTCGCCCAGCTCAGCCCAACCCTCCAGCCAGGCCATTTGGAGGTCCGCCTGCCATTGTTGCTCCCCGTGCCACCGTTGTCTGCTACAAATGTGGGGAACCAGGACACTACTCTCGTGAGTGTCCTAAAAACAATGCTAAGCCGGATGGACGTGGGAAGCCGGGAAAAGCTTTTTATGTGAAGCCAGCTCCTGCTTGTGGACGAGTGAACTATGTTTCTGCTAAGGAAGCCATTGAGGATCCTGATGTTATCCTAGGTACGCTCCTTGTCAATAGTCATCCAGCGTCTATTCTATTTGATACTGGGGCATCTCATTCTTTCATCTCAGAAAGTTATGCACAGTTGCATAACATGACTTTTTGTGATATGCCTACTCCTTTAGTAGTTCAGACTCCTGGTTCAAAGTGGCAAACTTCTAGAGTGAGCCATGATAATGACATTCTTGTGCATAGGCTAGTCTTCCTATCATCTTTCATAGCCCTCAAGTCTTCGGACATCGATAACATTCTAGGCATGGATTGGATGAAAGTCCACTATGCTAAGATTAATACTCATACTAGGAATGTTCAACTTACACATCCATCGGGTGAGATAGTTAATGTCTCCACTCGAACAGCCAAGCACCAACTCTATTCGCTCAATGCTAGCCCTCTTCCAGAATTAGAAGATATTCCAGTAGTCCTTGACTTTCCGGATGTCTTTCTAGAAGAACTGCCAGGAATTCCACCTGTCAGAGATGTTGAGTTTGTGATAGAGCTCATTCCAAGGACTGTCCCAATAGCCAAAAGATCCTATAAGACGTCACCCTTAGAATTGGCCGAACTTAAGATCCAACTCGATGAGGCTTTGAAGAAAGGTTTCATCCATCCTAGTTCTTCTCCTTGGGCTTGTCCCGTCCTCTTCGTCAAGAAGAAGGATGGATCGGATCGGATGGTTGTGGATTATCGGCCGGTGAATCTGGTCACCATAAAGAACAAGTATCCGCTCCCTAGGATCAACGATTTGTATGATCAACTCGCTGGATCATCTGTCTTTTCCAAAATGGATTTGAGGTTGGGATACCATCAAATCAGAATTAGAAATGGGGACATTCCAAAAACGGCTTTTGTTACTCGTTATGGCCAATACGAGTACACCGACATGTCCTTCGGTATAATCAATGCCCCAGCCACTTTCTCTCGCTTGATAAATTCGATCTTCATGGAGTATTTGGATAAATTCATCATGGTTTACCTCGATGATATACTCATCTACTCGAAGAAAGAACACGAACATGCCGAGCATCTAAGGCTGGTATTGATGAAACTTCGAGAGCATCGTTTGTATGCCAAATTCTCCAAGTGTGAATTTTGGTTGCCAGAGGTGACCTATCTGGGCCACGTGATCTCTGGTAAAGGTATTGCTGTCAATCCCGAGAGAGTTCAGGCCATCCTTGATTGGACTCAACCTGAATTGGTTAAGCAAGTTTGGAGTTTCCTTGCCTTAGCGAGCTATTGTCGCCGCTTTGTCGAGAATTTCTCCAAGGTTGCGAAACCTTTGACTAAACTCCTCAAGAAAGATAAAAATTGCAAGTGGACTCCACAATGCGAGCACAGTTTTCAGGAGTTGAAAAGATGACTGACCTCTGCTCCCGTACTGGTGCCACACGACTTCGCTAAGGACTTTAATATCTATTGTGACGCCTCGTGACAAGGATTACGTTGCATTCTCATGCAAGATCGTCATGTGATTGCATACGCATCTTGACATTTGCGTCCACATGAGGATAATTATCCAACACATGATCTTGAGCTTGCAGCTGTGGTCCATGCACTGAAAACCTGGCGACATTACCTTCTGGGTAATCATTGCAAAATTTACACTGATCACCAAAGTCTGAAATATATTTTCACCCAGTCGGATTTGAATCTCAGGCAAAGATAGTGGGTTAAGTTGATTAAAGATTACGACTTAGGGATAACTTACACCCCGGGGAAAGCCAATGTCATGGCTAATGCACTAAGTCGTAAGTCTTATTGTAGCAACCTGATGTTACAACAAGGTCGACCACTTCTCTATGAGGAATTTCGGAAGTTGAACCTTCAGATTGTTCCTCAAGGATTTCTATCCAACCTGGTGGTGAAACCTACTCTTACGGATCAAATTATAGCTGGCCAAAAGCGTGATAAGGGTATTTCCCGGATCAAAGAGAACCTCGTTAGCGGTATCGCTAAGGAATTCTCTATTGATGATCAAGGTGTGGTGTTCTTCCAGAACCGTTTGGTGGTTCCCAAGAGCCAACATCTTCGGTAGCTGATTCTTAAGGAGGCTCATGATTCTCCTCTCAAAATTCATCCGGGTAGTACCAAGATGTATCAGGACCTATGCCAGAGGTTCTGGCAGACTAGGATGAAGAGAGAAATTGCTCAGTTCGTTGCTAATTATGACGTTTGTCGTCGCGTGAAAGCAGAATATCAAAGGCCTGCTGGCACCCTTCAACCTTTAGCTATTCCTGAATGGAAATGGGATAAGGTCGGTATGGATTTCATTACCGGATTTCCCAGGACTAAGAGAGGGAATAATGCTATCTTTGTGGTCATCGACCGCCTTTCCAGAGTGGCTCATTTTCTTCCTGTTCGGGAGAGTATAACTACTAGCCAGCTAGCGGAGTTATATGTTTCTCGAATAGTTTCTCTTCATGGTGTTCCATTGGAGATTAACTCAGACCATGGAAGTATCTTTACTTCCCGATTTTGGGAAAGTTTCCAAACCGCTATGGGGACTCATCTATCCTTTAGCACTACTTTCCACCCGCAATCAAGTGGTCAAGTTGAGCGAGTCAATCAAATTCTCAAAGACATGCTCTGAGCTTGTGTTATATCCTTCGGTATGAATTGGGAGAAATGTCTTCCATTTGCCGAATTTGCTTATAACAATAGTTATCAATCAAGCTTGGGCAAAGCCCCTTTTGAAGTTCTCTATGGACGAAGGTGTCGAACACCTCTTAACTGGTTAGAAACCGGAGAGAGGCAACTCTTTGGCCCGGATATGATCCAGGATGCAGAGGAGCAAGTTCGCATTATTCGTGAAAAGTTGAAAACAGCCCAATCTCATCAAAAGAGCCAATATGATCGCCATCATAAGGTTGTAACCTATGAAGTTGACGAGAAGGCTTACCTTCGGGTTACACCTCTGAAGGGTACCCATCGATTCGGTATCAAGGGCAAGTTGGCTCCTCATTACATTGGACCTTTTCGCATTCTTGCTAAACGAGGAGAGGTTACCTACCAATTGGAACTTCCGCCACATATTTCCAAGGTTCATGATGTCTTCCACGTCTCGCAACTCAGGCGTTGCTTCTTGGACCCTATCCGTGAAGTAGACCACGAAGCGCTTGATCTCCAAGATAACCTTACATATCGAGAATACCCTGTTCGTATTCTTGATCAAGCTAAGCGAACCACTCGGCGTCAGAACATCAAGTTTCTCAAAATTCAGTGGTCACACCATTCTGAAAAGGAGGCCACATGGGAAAGAGAAGATCGTCTTCGACTAGAGTACCCCGCGCTGTTCCCGACGATCAAAATCTTGGGACGAGATTCTTTTGAGTGGGGGTGAGTTGTCACATCCCTAGCTAGATGTCATAGGACAACATGTGTGTGCATCATATTTCAGTTTTGCATCAACATGAAATGGGGATTAAAAGAAACCCCAAGCTCACATTGGAATCAAATTAATTAAAAGTTTGTGAAAACTCAACAAACTCAAAATGCCCATACAAAATATTTCCTATGTCTCGCGAATATGGACATGAATATATTAGGGGCTATTTTAAATATTTGAACAATTATAGCAATTTAAAAATAAATAATAAAGCCTCTCAAAATGCCAAATAAAGCATTATCATTACTTTATATTTCAAAATATCCTGAAACTTTTTATAGGAGTTTGAAATATTCAAACTTAATTATATAAAACCTTTGGGATATTTTATAAAAGCATTTGTTCCTGAAAAAGAAATAAAACAAATGTCAGAATTAGAAAACAGAGAGAAAAGGAAAAAAGAGGGAAAAGGCCCAGGAGAAGCCGTCCTAGCTCGCCCATGCCAGTCATCCTTGTCCTCTCGCCAGGAGGACAGGGGCACGCGCTCGCCGCGCGCTGGCACGCGCCAGGCCAGCTCCTCCTTGCCTGGTTGCTGGCCTGGAGGCCGCTGAGAGCGCCAGCGCGAGGCCGCCCTCGTCGTGGCCCCTTTCTCCTCTCCCTCTCTCCCTCGCCACGCTCTCTCTCTCGCTTCTCCCCCTCTACCCGCCATGGCCGAGCCCATCGCCGCCGCACCGCCGTAGTTCCAGCCACCCCCGTGCCCCCTGAGCCCGCCAAAGCTCCGTCGTGTCCCCCTCGTTCTCCCAATGAAGCTAGAAGACGCCGGGAGCCCTCTGCGCCACGCCTCCGCAGTTTCTCCCCTCGCCGGCCACCGAAGCTCCTCTCCGGCGATTCGCGGCCGTCTCCACGTCCTCGAGCTCGCCGTCTTCCCCAACAACCCTGCCGTGAGCCCTGCGTCGTTTCACCCTCCTCCGGCGGCCTGCCCCTCGTTGTAGATGCCATCCCCAAGCTACCCGAAACCCGCCGCCGCTCGGCTCAACGCCCGTCGTAGCTCCGGTGGCCCCCGAGCCCCCTCTGCCGCAGCTTTGGATGCGCACGTGTGCGGGCTACCTCCTGGTGCCCTCCGCGCGCCAAATGGTCGCCGGATGCGCAAGTCCGGCGAGTCGCCGTCGTGCCTTTGGTCGCCGCCGACTGTCCTTCGGCGTGCTGACGTGGTAGGGTCATTAGGGGCTAATCCCCGTGCTAATCGCCCCCCCCCCAGCCACTGACCAGTGGGCCCCAGCTGCGGGTCAAAACCTGGTCAGTGCGGGGATTAGGCCTGTGTGACTGACGTGCGGGCCCCGCATGTCAGGTTTGACCTGGCCTGGTCAGCCGACCTGCTGGCGTCGTACTGACGTCAGGCGCACGCCCTAATTCATTTTCTAGTTTTCAAATAATTCTAGAAAATGTTTAAAACTTCAAAAATTCTTATAAATTAATCTGTAAAACAGATGAAAACAATTTATATATGAAAATTTATCAGAAAAATCCAATGAATCCAATGGAGCTATTATCATGCATGTTAGAGCAAGCTATGTAGATGAACATTGACATTTACTAATAAGCTAATATAGGGAATATGAAATGAAGAACGACTTTGAACCTATATTCAAACTCACTTCAAATTAACTTGGAAAATAGTTGCATTACCTCATCCATACATGCTGCCATGTCATGATCATGCATCATATTGTTGTACTTGCGTGTATTGATTGCTATTTATCTGCATTGCGGTAGGCCCTGCTTTTGAGGATACCCCCGAGTATTCCAATGAAGGAGAGAACCTTCCCACTACCCAGCAAGGCAAGCAACCCCCTTTGATCATTCCGATAACATCCCACTCTCTCGCTCCTGCTCTTGTTTATTGCATTAGGACAAATGTTCACTTGTCTGTCATACATGGTAGATGAACCTATTCTTTTGCATGACCTGTCATTGTCATAGTAAATAGCTAAACCTTGCAACCTAGCATACCTGGTAGATTCTTGTGCCATGATGTGCTTAGCTTACGCTTTCTAGGCTTAGAGTTGTGTCAAGTCTGATTCATCTAGTGATGAACTGAGGTGAAACAATGTTGTTCTGATGTGATAAGCTTATGATGAACCTGATTTGGTAAAGGTAGCGATGAGAGGCTATGTAGTAGTACATAGCGGGTTGTCACATTAGGACCGTTGTTAGGAACTGAGTTCCGTGTTTGTGATCCAAGAGTAGATACTACCACATGTTGGGACCTGAAATATGACCCTGCTCGACTAAACAGTCGCTTAGTCCTTAGTCCAGGAGTTACAAGTAGTTTCTGGTGTTTATAGCATGCTGGAGGCCGTGCATAGCGTTGACCCTAGGGGTGGGCTACGACGCGGTAGCCAGTGGCACGGTGTACCAAGGGTCACCCGAATGGTGAGCTTGGAAACTCTGCGCGCATCGTTTTGGGCCGTAGCGGAAACTTTGGCCGGACTTCCATGCGGGTTTAGTCTCAAATAGGCGATAGCCTGGACTAGAGGTCTTATGTGATTGACGGTCGTGGTCGACTCCCTCGCTGGGCTTCCGCTTGAAAGTGGCCGAGGTGCATGGTTTTATGAGCACACAGCGATAAGTGGCGAGAGCGTGTGTGAAGAAGTACACCCCTGTAGGGTATGAAACTATTTGAATAGCCGCGTCCTCGGATATGGACTACTTGGAAAGCTTATGTTGTTCATAGATAATCAAATGGATACTCATAAAAATATCAAGACAAGTGTGAGTACCGTGGATGGCACTCTCCCAAGAGAGGGAAGTGAATCCATGGTGGTGTATTGTCATGGAGTTAGTGGACTCGTGTGCGATATCTAAAATTTAAACAAAGAGTTAAAATTGTGTAGTGTAGGTTAGCCATGAGACAAAGATGGCATTGCTGCATAAACTCCACCACTCCCCTTGTTGATACATGAGCGTGAATAGACTAGGTCTGTTCTAAAGACTTGCTGAGTATGTTTGTACTCACGTTTTCTTAATAAATGCTGCAGATGAGACCCAGGACCCATTAGGTGGGTTCTATCTAGATGTCGATGATGCCGGATAGCTAGTGTCCCAACTACGACCTTATGCCCTGTGGCGGGCTGTAGATAGTCAGGCCATGTGCCTTTTTACCCTTTCATCTGTCTGTACTTAGATGGATTTATGCTTCCGCTGGGTTTGTATGAACTTGTTTTATGACTTGAGTGTCGGGTCATGTGACCCCTATCTGTAAGAACATATTATGCCAGGCTCATCTGAGCCTCTTAAATAAAAGTTGTGTTGTTGTATGGTTATGTTGTGATGCCATAGTTGTATCTATGCATATCGGGCATGTCATGCGTACATGTGACGTGCAACGGTATGTATGGGATCCAACACCTAGTCGTGTGCCTTTAGTAGTACTCTTTACGGGAAACTGCCTCTTTGTGCTTCCATCGAGCCATGGTAGCTTGCTACTGCTCCGGACACATTGATTGACCGGCATGTATCCTTCTTTGCTGTTGTGTCTGTACCTTCGGGGAAATGTCTCGTAGTGTAATGGAGTCCATGTAGCCTGCTACGACTCGTCTACGTGCAGTGATGACATTTATGTCCCATGGCGTAATGGAGTCCGTGTAGCTTGATATGACTCGTCTACACACGCTTAAGGCCGACACCTGCATTGTTGGGTTATGTATGCCTGTTTCCATACGGATGTGCCACTTGGATTCTATGACTAGTCATGTCGGCCCGGGTTCTGTGTCGTTCGATTGCCAGCGACATGTTCACATACGTGAGCCAAAAGACGCAAACGGTCCCGGCTAAGGTAAGCCTGTAGCCGTGGAGCTTACCGTGCGTGAGGCCACAAAGTGATGTGATATGTTCCGGTCTGGATTCATATGACTTAGGATCGGGGTCCCGACAAGGGAAGCCACCGGTCACATAGCAAAATGGGCAATTGAGCTCCTTCCCTTTGAAATAACTTACAATCCACGCCACGCCATTAAATATCGTGTATTGGCGGACTTCCTGGCTGAATGGACAAAGGCCGAGCTCCCCAAGGAGTATAGTGCATACTCCCATTGGACCATGTCCTTTGATGGATCCAAGACCTTGGTCATTCTGGGGCTGGAGTTATCCTCACATCCCCCATAGGCGACAACGTGAGATATGTGTTGCAAATCATGTATGCCGACTCCAACAATGCCGCCGAATATAAAGCTCTTCTTCGTGGTCTTCGGATGGCGGTGTCAATGGGCGTACGATGGCTAGAGGTACGGGGAGACTCAAACCTGATCATATCCCAAATTAACAGCGAGTTCAACGCCAAAAATCCGAAGATGGCGGCATATAGAAACGTCGTCCTCAAGATATCTTCTCGGTTCGAGGGGTTGGAATTCCACCATGTTGCTCGAGACAACAACCAAGCTGTTAATATACTGGCATGTATGGGAGCCAAGCACGATCTCGTCTCGAGAAACACTTTCCTGGAGCAGCTCTTCAAGCCCTCCGTAGTGTGGCAGGACGACGATAATGGCGCTGGTCCGAATTCGACGGATGAAGTTGTTCCGCCTATAAACAAGCAAGATGATGGCATTATCAATGGCTCTACGATGAATGAGATGCCCTCAGCTCATGAGGTAATGGCAGTAATTGCGCCATGGACAGACCCCTTCCTCGCTTACCTTCTTCACAAGGAACTCCCCAATGATCACACTAAGGCAGGGCGCATAGTACGGCGATCGAAGGCCTACAAAGTACACAAGGGTGAGTTATACAAGAAAAGCACCACTGGAGTATTACAGAGGTGCATGTCCGAGGAAGAAGGACGGGGGCTCCTCGCCGAAATCCATGTAGGCATGGGCGGGCATCACGCCACAGCAAGATCCCTTGTCGGCAAGGCCTTCCGGCCGGTTTCTTTTGGCCTACAGCTCAGACGGACGCCCAGTCACTTGTTCAACATTGCGTTGGTTGTCAACTCTTCGCAAATCAAAGTCACTTCGAACTATTCCGATCACCTGGCCTTTTGCAATCTAGGGGCTGGACATGGTCGGACCCCTTAAAGGGGGAACCAAGAAAAATAAATACCTACTGGTCATGGTTGACAAGTTCACCAAATGGATAGAAGCAAGGCCTGTTGAACTAAATCCGGACCACTGATTGACTTTATATCTAGCGTCGTACACCATTACGCTGTCCCACATAGTATAATAACGGATAATGGATCCAACTTCATGGCCCAAGAGGTCAAGGACTGGTGTGCAAAAATGGGCATAAAGCTTGATTATGCATCGGTCTATCATCCGCAGACCAATGGACAGGTCGAGCGAGCAAACGGTCTCATTATGAGCGGCATCAAGCCATGCTTGGTCCAATCTCTTCACAAGTCCGATTGTCATTGGGTGGAGGAACTCAACCATTGTATTGGGCCTGCATACCACCCCAAACAGATCAACGGGTTACACAACATTTTTTATGGTCTATGGGGCAGAGGCAGTTCTCCCTGCGATATTATCCACGACGCACCAAGGGTGCGCATGTACGAGGAAAAGGAGGCCGAGTTGGATCGGCGAGACGACTTAGATGCCTTGGAGGGGGAGCGGGGCATAGCTCTGGCTCGATCCACTCTTTATCAACAGCAAGCTCGGTGCTACCAAACTAGGGAGGTCTGGGCAAAAGCATACAACATAGGAGAACTCGTCCTACGCCTCCCAGAGAAACAGAAGCACAAACTCAACACCAAATGGGAGGGTCCTTTCATCATCGACAAAGTGCTCGCGAGAGGGGCCTATCATTTGCGGAGTCCATCCGATAACCACCTTGAACCAAACCCATGAAACGCATCTCGTCTTTGGCGCTTCTACGGATAAACCGGTGTCGTCTTAACTCCCCTACTTTTTTTCCTTTTCGTTATTTTTTGCCTTTTTTGCCTTTCCCCTTCCCACTCTGTTGTTCGATAGGGACAATTTCTTTTCTTACCCTATGTTCGGCTGGACCAATCTTGTACAATAGATAATCGGCATACACCATAAAGTGTTAAATCCGAACACAGCACGTGGGGGCTTCTTCAATAGCGTAAATTTTATTTGCTTGTACTTACCGGATGCGCATGTTTCTTTTGTCATGTTCTAGCCATCATATGCATCAATTCGAACTAAGACTTTGCCAAGTTGGGTTGCCTCGCTCCTGTGATTACTCTCTATGTTCCCGATTGTTCGGCTAAAGAGTAAAGGGAGCACCTCTGCGATTGTTACGACCGGGTCTTCCGGACACGTACCTCAGACGGGTGAAGCCGAATGCTAGCTATCTTACGTAGACAATTGGTTGGCTATGATGGAAACACCTTATACGGCTCTGGTTGCTATTACCGTTGTTTGGGTCTTTTCTTCCCAAAGGACACTTAGCCGCATACTGCACGTATGCGGATTTCTATCTACGCTCTTCATAGAACCCCGACAAAAGGTATCGATACAGGTACTATTTTCATCAGAAGATGTTTCTTACGCTACGTCATAATATAACATATCTTTCTGTGTGCTTTCTGTCTGTTCGCACCACATGGACGGATTGCCTGGTTCCCTGAATACAATTCGATGTCTTGTGAGGGAATAATAACGAGGAACACTCCCGAGATCTTCGCACAGAAGGGAGAAGTCGATGGCCGGTTAAGACAAAGTTTACAACACAGATTGTTTATACACATGCACATATAAATTACATGTGCAGCTGCTGACCGAGATCATCAATTATTGTGTTGAGGGGGCAGTCTGCTTGTGAAAGATGGGCGGCTGGCATCACCTGGTCATATACCAAGTGGAGTGGCACTTCTTTTCCATCCAATCACAACGGACCAACCCGCGCCATATGCTTAGGGTTAAGTCCGGTGAAACAGGTCTTGACCATTGCCCACGCCTCCCGTGCTCCCTCGCGGCAGGCCGAAGTCTTCCACAACTCGAACCTATCTCGAGCCCCCTGAAATCGATCCATGATATGTCTCCAACGTATCTATAATTTTGCTTGTTCCATGCTGTTATATTATCATTCTTGGATGTATTATAATCATTTTACCACAACTTTATATTATTTTTGGGACTAACATATTAACCTAGAGCCTAGTGCCAGTTTTTGTTTTTTCCTTGTTTTTGAGTTTTACAGAAAAGGAATATCAAACGGAGTCCAAACGGAATAAACTTTTACGGTGATATTTTATGGACCAAAAGGCACCCACGGAGCTTGGAGATGAAGCCCGAAGATTCCCGAAGAGGCCACAAGCCTCAGGGGCGCGACCACCCCCCTGGGCGCGCCCACCAGGCTTGTGGGCCTCTCGGGAGTCCACCGGCCTCCCTCTTAGCTCTATAAATCCTCAAATATTCCAAAAAAAACAACGCAGAACCTAGATCGGGAGTTCTGCCATGGCAAGCCTCCAGAACCACGAAAAACTAATCCAGAGCCCGTTCTGGCACCATGTCGGAGGGGGGAACCATCACCAGAGGCCATCTTCATCATCCTGACGGTCTCCATGACGAGGAGGGAGTAGTTCACCCTCGGGGCTGAGGGTATGTACTGCTAGCTATGTGTCTGATCTCTCTCTCTATCATGTTCTTGAGATGAAACGATCTTGATGTACTGCGAGCTTTATTGATATAGATTGAATCATATGGAGTTTCCCCCTCTTTATCTTCTTGTGATGAATTGAGTTTTCCCTTTGAAGTTTTCTTATCGGATTGAGTCTTTTAGGATTTGAGAATACTTGATGTATGTCTTCCGATGGGATATCCGTGGTGACAATGGGATGTTCTATTGATCCACTTGATGTATGTTTTGGTGATCAACTTGCAGGTTCCGTGACCTTGGGAATCTATGCATAGGGGTTGGCACACATTTTTTTTCTTGACTTTCCGGTAGAAATTTTGGGGCAATCTTTGAAGTTCTTTGTGTTGGATTGAACATGATGAATCTGAAATTATTTGATGCATATCATATAATCAAGCCCATGGGTACTTGTGGTGACATTGGAGTATCTAGGTGACATTAGGTTTTTGGTTGATGTGTATCTTAAGGTGTTATTTTAGTACAAACTCTAGGGTTGTTCATGACACTTATAGGGATAGCTCATAAGATTGATCAGAAAAGATAACTTTGAGGTGGTTTTGTACCCTACAATAATGTATTCGTTAGTTCTCCACTATTTGTGACTTTGGAGTGAACTCTTTGTCGCACGAGAGGTATTTACATATGATTCAACTATGTCAATATTGTTGAGAAAAATTGCACAAGTGAAAGTATGGACCCTAGGCCTTGTTTCCAAGCATTTATACAACGTTTTGCTCGCTGTTTACTATTTTTTACCTCGCTGTTTTTATATTTTCAGATTACAAAAAACTATATCTACCATCCATATTGCACTTGTATCACCATCTCTTCACCAAACTAGTGCACCTATACAATTTTCCATTGTATTGGGTGTGTTGGGGACACAAGAGACTCTTTGCTATTTGATTGTAGGGTTGTTTGAGAGAGACCATCTTCATCCTACACCTCCCGCAGATTGATAAACCTTAGGTCATCCACTTGAGGAAAAAATTCCATTGTCCTACAAAACTCTGCGCTTGGAGTCCCAACACGAGTCTACAAGAAGAAGGTTGTGTAGTAGACATCAAGCTCTTTTCTGGCGCCGTTGCCGGGGAGGTGAGTGCTTGAAGGTATATCTTTAGGTTTTGGAATTGAATCTTTTAGTTTCTTGTTTTATCACTAGTTTAGTCTATAAAAGAAAACTACAAAAAATGGAATTGAGGTTGCCTCGTATGCTTCATCTTTTTAATGTGTTTCGTGAAAATGATGGAAAGGAAAATTGTGCTTAAGTGCTAGAATAAGAAGTAACTAAAATGTTTGGCACTAAATCTTTGAGTGATGAGCATGACAGTGATATTCTTAGTATGAATTCTCTAAATATTCATGATGCTAATGATATGCAAATCCAGAAGCTTGGGGATGTTATGTTTGATGAAGAAGATATTTTTAGTCCCCCAAGTTTTGATGAGAAAAACTATTATGATTAGGACATGCCTCCCATCTATGATGATTATTATGATGACATGTATGCTATAAAGAGTAATGGCAACCATGAAACTTGTCATCATGATTTTTATATTCAAAGTGGTTATGTCAATCAAGTATCTCATGATAGTTATTTTGTTGAGTTTGCTCCCACTATTATGAATGAGATGAAAATTGATTATGAGGAGAGTAGTAAAATTTCTATGCTTGTAGATCATGAAAAGAATGATTTATGTTTTTGTTATATTGTGGAATTTCTTCTCGATGCTACTGAAAATTATTATGAGGGAGGAACATATGCTTGTAGCAATTGCAGTAATATCAAGTTTTCTCTCTATGTGTTCAAACTTTTGAAGTTATGCTTGTTTTGCCTTCCTATGCTAGATGATTCCTGTTACCATAAATAGTTTGCTAACAAAATCTCTATGCATAGGAAGTGGGTTAGATTTAAATGTGCTTGTCATGAGATTCATGATTTTCTTTTGCATGATTCAATTACTATTCCTATGTGAGCATCATTGAAATCATCATGCCTAGCTAAAAGGCATTAAAGAAAAGCGCTTGTTGGGAGACAACCCAACACTTTTACTTTCTGTTTTTGTGTATTCACATGATTAAGCTACTGTATTAATCATGTTTTGTGTCTTTTATTTCAATAAAGTGCCAAGTAAAGCCTTTGGGATAGTGTGGATACTTGCCTGTTTGATTCTGTGCAAAAACAGAAAGTTTTGCGTCTAGTATATGAATTATCTGCTTTTATTGGAGCATTAAAACGTTCTGAAATTTTTACACAAACTTTATATGCAAATTTCTTGAGTGTTCCTAATTGTTTAGAATGTTTAGAGTCAGGGAAGTATGGTGATCATTCAGATCTTTACAGATTGTTCTGTTTTTTGACAGATTCTATTTTGCATGCATAGTTTGCTTGTTTCAAGTGTTCCTATAGCTTATATTGAGTAATATAAATTCTGGGAATGATGGAATAAAGTAGGTATTATGTGATAACAATTATTAATCTATTTTGACAGTACCAAAGTAAATGATCTTTGTGTATTATACTAACTCATCTCATGAAGTTTCGTTAAGTTTTGTGTGATTGAAGTTTTCAAGTTTTGGGAGAGACACCGATATGAGAAGAATAAGGAGTGACAAGAACCTAATATTGGGGATGCCCAAGGCACCCCCAAGGTAATATCCAAGGAACACTCAAGCGCTAAGCTTGGGGATGCCCCGGAAGGCATCCCCTCTTTCGTCTTCAACACTATCGATATATCTTACTTGGAGCTATATTTTTATTCATCACATAATATGTGTTTTGCTTGAAGCATCATTTTATTTTGTTTTTCTCTGTTAGGTGTTATTTATAATATTGTTTTTAAATAAAAAGTTCCAAGAATTGCCTTTAGGATGCTTGAATTGCATGTTTGATGTGTGATGTGTAAAAACAGAAACTTCTGTTGTAGTGTTTGAATTTTCATATTTTACTGGAACGTGGAAAGTTTCTGAAATTTTTAAAAATTATTTTAATATAAATTTTATAGCATGTCCTAGATATTAATAATTTTTTGAGTTACTGAAGTACACTGTTTTCATAAATTGCTACAGACTGTTCTGTTTAGACAGATTGTTGCCATAGTTTTGTTATCTACTTATCCTATAGTTTCCATAGCCTATATTGGTAGATATAAATTGTGAAAATGATATTATACATTACCCAATGTTTGAAAATTATTATGCAAATTGTCTTGGCAGTACATGAAGTGTTGATTTATTCTTATGTGTACTAACCTATCTCACGAGTTCTTTTTGAGTTTTGTGTGGATGAAGTTTTTGAGAATAGGTGAAACCGGGATATGAGAGGATTGAACGAGATACAAAGCTCAAGCTTGGGGATGCCCAAGGCACCCCAAGTAAATATTTCAAGAAGTCTCAAGCATCTAATCTTGGGTATGCTATGCATCCCACCTCTCTTCATTAACAATTATCGGTTAGCCTATGTTGAACCTAAATTTTTATTCGTTCACATGATGCGTGCTATTCTTGGAGTGCTATTTTTATTTTGCTTGATGTTTGAATAAATTACTAATATCTGAAAATATTTATTGAGGGAGAATAGTCTTCACATAGCTACTTAATTGTTTGACTACTCATTAATCTTCACTTATATCTTTTGAGAGTAGCTTGTCATTTGCTCATGTACTTCATTTAAATTTGTTTGAGCTTGCCAAAAAACAATGGCAATCCATGAAAATATTCCCAAAGTGATAGATATCCAAGGAGTATATAATAAAAACCTTCATGAAGATCATGGGACAAATTAAACTTGATTCTTTGTAATAGTTTTGAAACATGATGATAGTAATATGTGAGTCATGTTAGTGAGTAATTATGCTTAGTAAGAATATTGGTGTTAAGGTTGTGATTCCCTATGAAGGCATGAAAGTCAATAGTTATGCAATGAAGTTACATTGTGGTGCATTATTTGGTGTTAGTTATGACTCAATGCTCACTTATGTGATTTTTCGTTCCTCCGTTTGGTTGCTTCCCAATCTATTTGCTAGCCTTCATTTGTACTAAATAGAAATACTACTTGTGAATCCAAAATCCTTAAACCAAGTTTTGCCTTATGAGTCCACCATACCTACCTATATGTGGTATTTCCATGCCTTTCCAACCAAATATGTATGTGCCATCTCTAGATCTTCAAAATATTTTTTCTTTTTTGTGTGCTCGTACCGCTCATGAAACAGTGGGGAGTATCCAATATTTTTCCATGCTAGGTGTGTTATTCTCACGATATGTGTTGATTCACTATCATTCACGAGAAAGTGGCTGGTATTCGGGATGCCTAGTCCCATGCTCAAAAATCAAATCAACATATAATGAGACAAAACTCACCCCAGGAATGTTGTTGGTATGGACGGTACCCATGGATTCGGCTTGCCGTGTAGTGTGATTGATTGGTGGAGGGGGAGTAAAAACTTTACTATTCTGTTTGGGAACTGCCTATAATGTATCTAGCATGGAAAGTATTGTGAGCTACTTCATCGTTTTCGTTGACAGGAAAAGCATGCCACTCAAAATATTTTTCTCTCTCAATATAAACCTTGAGATCTGGCACCTCTACAAATCCCTACTTCCCTCTGCGAAGGGCCTATCTATTCACTTTATGCAATTTTTATTTTTGCTTTGAGTCTCCATCTTCTCTTATAAGAACCAACTAGGGGGCACTATGACCGTACTTGAGCATTGGGCATAGCTAATATTTGAGTGTGTTTCATGAATGGATCAATGATTGAGCATGATAGGCTAGGGATAACTTTCTGTAATGTTGATATTTTGAAAGACATGGTTGCTTGTTGACATGCTTGAGTATTGAAGTCATTATGTTAAAACTAGACTATTGCTTTGAATTATTTACAAAGTCCAAATGTCCATGCTATACTAAGAAGAAAATAATATGATGAACATGTTAGGCAACATTCCACATCAAAAATTCTGTTTTTATCATTTACCTACTCGAGGACGAGCAGGAATTAAGCTTGGGGATGCTGATACGTCTCCAACATATCTATAATTTTTGCTTGTTCCATGTTGTTATATTATCATTCTTGGATGTTTTACAATCATTTTATCACAACATTATACTATTTTTGGGACTAACATATTAACCCAGAGCCCAGTGCTAGTTTCTGTTTTTCTGGTTTCTGTGTTTTACAGAAAAGGAATATCAAACCGAGTCCAAACAGAATAAAAATTTACGGTGATTTTTATGGACCAGAAGACACCCATGGAGCTTGGAGATGAAGCCAGAAGATTCCCTAGGAGGCCACAAGCCTTAGGGGCACGACCAAATTTTTGTGGGCCCCCTCGAGAGTCCACCGACCTCCCTCTCGGCTCTATAAATCCTCAAATATTCCAAAAAACCCAACGCGGAACCTAGATCGGGAGTTCCGCCACCGCAAGCCTCCAGAGCCACGAAAAACCTATCGAGAGCCCACTCCGGCACCCTGCCGGGGGGGGAACCATCACCGGAGGCTATCTTCATCATCCCAACGGTCTTCATGACGAGGAGGGAGTAGTTCACCCTCGGGGCTGAGGGTATGTACTGCTAGCTATGTGTTTGATCTCTCTCTCTCTCTTGTGTTCTTGAGATGACACGATCTTGATGTACCGCAAGATTAATTATTATGGATTGAATCATATGGAGTTTTCCCCTCTCTATCTTCTTGTGATGAATTGAGTTTTCCCTTTGAAGTTTTCTTATCGAATTGAGTCTTTAAGGATTTGATAACAATTGATGTATGTCTTGTGATGGGATATCTATGGTGACAATGGGATGTTCTATTGATCCACTTGATGTATGTTTTGGTGATCAACTTGTGGGTTCCGTGACCTTGGGAATCTATGCATAGGGGTTGGCACACGTTTTTGTCTTGACTTTCTGGTAGAAACTTTGGGGCACTCTTTGAAGTTCTTTGTGTTGGATTGAACATGATGAATCTGAAATTATGTGATGCATATCGTATAATCAAGCCCATTGGTACTTGTGGTGACAATGGAGTATCTAGGTGACATTAGGGTTTTGGTTGATGTGTGTCTTAAGGTGTTATTTTAGTATGAACTCTAGGGCTATTCGTGACACTTATAGGGATAGCTCATAAGATTGATCAGAAAAGATAACTTTGAGGTGGTTTCGTACCCAACAATAATTTCTTTGTTAGTTCTCCACTATTTGTGACTTTGGAGTGAACTATTTGTCGCACGAGAGGTATTTACATATGATTCAACTATGTCAATATTGTTGAGAGAAATTGCACTAGTGAAAGTACGGACCCTAGGCCTTGTTTCCAAGCATTTATACAATGTTTTGCTCACTATTTACTATTTGTTACCTTGTTGTTTTATATTTTCGGATTACAAAAAACTATATCTACCATCCATATTGCACTTGTAACACCATCTCTTCGCCGAACTAGTACACCTATACAATTTACGATTGTATTCGGAGTACTG
Source organism: Hordeum marinum (assembly GCA_022496015.1). Taxonomy (NCBI): domain Eukaryota; kingdom Viridiplantae; phylum Streptophyta; class Magnoliopsida; order Poales; family Poaceae; genus Hordeum; species Hordeum marinum. Next base: position 145,762,886 of record CM039676.1, read on the forward strand.
GGGACACAAGAGACTCTTTGCTATTTGATTGTAGGGTTGTTTGAGAGAGACCATCTTCATCTTACACCTCCTGTGGATTGATAAACCTTAGGACATCCACTTGAGGGAAAATTGCCATTGTCCTACAAAACTCTGCGCTTGGAGGCCCAACACGAGTCTACAAGAAGAAGGTTGTGTAGTAGACATCAATCCACAAGTGCGGCTAGCCCTTCAGGTGGCTGTTCGGTGGGCCATAGTGCCTTCACCATCCCTTTCATTGCTTTTTGCACGCTCTTATGGAGAGAGGTCAGATCCTTCAGAAGGTCTCCTTGGTATGATTCGATCTCCTCTTCAGGATGCCCGGACAGGAGGCCTGCACATAAGATAACAGCGCAGTTACTATCATTCCCAACATTGGAAATATTTACTGATAGCGGAATCTTACTTACCTAATACGCCCCTCTAAAGCTTTCGATTCTCTTCTTGAGCTTGGGCCAATTGAGCCTTTAAACTCTTTATTTCTTTAGCTTGTTTTTGTATAACAAGGCAGCCAACCTGATACTGGGACTCTGCATACCTTTGAAAACCCCGGCTTCCTCCAGCTGCCTTTCCATGTGTCCTATTTATTCGGCTGCTACACGAATCCATATGTCAGGCATGATGATATAAAAAGATTAGCAGTAAATGCATACTCACCATGGGCCTCTCGTGTGAAGCTCTCCACTTGTGCTAGTTCGGCCTTGACGGATTGTACTTCCGTGCGGCTCTCCTCGAGTTCCTTGGCCAATTGCTCGGACTATTGCTTTGAGGCCTACGTTAGCAGTCAAACAGTGTGGAGATCCTTAATTCATTTGTTCTGAAACAACTTAAGGCTCGGGGGCTACTGGGCTTACACAAATATTCGGATTTTATAAAATCCGATCACTTACCTCTATGTTGGTTGTTATCAGCTTCATAGCTTTGCCGAATCCAGCTCAGGTGGCCCCGAGGAGTGCATCCGCCGAGCATAGGGTGCCGAATTCCTGGTTGGAGAAAATTGGGTGCCGCATGGCATCCCATTGGTGCCGATGATGCATGGCACTCTCCACCTCCGATCTGGTGCGGATACTCCATCACCACATTCGACAGGCGTCGGATTGGCCATGGGCGCTTCCGTAGCAGAAGCCGCATGGTTCATGGCCCAGGAGCTTTAGGCGTCTCCGGACACCCAGGTAGCCCCTTCGGTAGGAGAGGATTGGATGTTTCGCCTAGGTATTTCAATGAAACGAGCTACTATGAGACTCTACTGACTACAACAATAAAGCACATAACCGGACAATGTACCTTCAGGATGAGCGGACAGGTGGATTTGTCCCCATGTCCAGCTCCTTTGCAGGGTCCCGGTTGGCATCGGATTCGGCCGCAGCTTTGGATGTCAGCGCATGGCGTGCGGATCGGCGGCTCTTGGGGGTCGGGACCGGCACGTCCGGGGCGCTCTTGGTAGCGGGCCTCTTGCGGGAGGAGCTTTTCTTCTTGCCCACGGCAGGGATGGAGAATGTCCAGGGGTAATAAATTATGATAGCCACCAGGGTCTGGACGATGTTGTCCTGGAAATAGACTCCATTTTCGAAGTCAAGGAGAATATTTGGGTCCTCGTTGAAACCCGGATCATTGTCGCGTGAATGGTTCTCGGGCTGAGGAGCCGGACAGTTGACTGTCTCGATGAAACTCCTCCATTCCTGTTCACGCCAAAACATCGGTCAAATAGAGTGCGGAATGAAACCCCGAACTATTTCATGATTGAAAAAGAAAGGCTTACCTGTTCGATAGGATTGTGGGCCGAATACCCTTTCTTTGTTGACCGCCGAATGAAGTCTTCTTGCTCTCCTTTGTATAGGTCGGCAAGTGCGGTGGCCAATATTGTTGGGTTAGCGGGGACTAGTTTTCGGGAGCATGTGGCGTTGCTTTTCCTGTTGTACGGCCATAAGGAGTGTACCCTCTATTGGAGGGGCTGCACACACCAGGAGATAGTGGAAGCCATGACATCGATCATGGTCAGTCGATGGTGGACAAGCATCCGCACCTGTGCGGCCAGGCATCGCACTTCGGTGCTTTCCTCCTGAGATGAGCTCTTGGTTCGCCAGTTGTACCTCTTCTTCGGGAGGAGGTCGGATTATTTGGGAAGACTAGTCCGAGTTGGTTCGAACAGGGGGACATCTTCAATATAGAACCACTCCAAGGTCCATTCTTCGGATTTCCTCGGTGTTCCTGTCGGATACCCCGTCCCCGCTATGCAGCATACTTCGGCCCCGCTGACCTCTAAGATTGTCTTGTCCCGAGTTCGAGGGACGAGGCAGAAGTATTTCCTCCACAAATCGAAATGTGCTTCACACCCTAAGAACATCTCCTAGAGGGCGACAAAGCCCGAGATGTGTAAAATTGACCCTGGAGTGAGATGGTGGAGTTGGATCTTGTAGAACTCTAGTAACTCCCTCAGAAACGGATGGATTGGTAACCCAAGGCCTCGAAGGAGGAAGGGGACGAAGCACACGCGCTCCCCCTTGTTTGGATTGGGGAAGCGCCCGTCGAAAACCTCATCACCATAAGAGAGCAGACCTGCACGGTTCGCCACCAGATCTGTTGATGGAAGATATCCTTGGGTCTCCAAATTACGGAGCCACAGGAGTGTGACGGAATAGCTAGTCCAATCTCCTGGGTGCTGGCCATAGGGACGTGTGGAGGACCTGGGAGCGTTAGCCATGTTTTGCACGGAGCTTCCGCTAGGAGTTTCTTTCGACGAGAGGGAAGAAGAAGATGTGGTCTGAAACACAAATTTGTTTGGTTAAATGGTTTGGTGCCTCTGTTGCGGATGGGTAAGATTGTAAAAATCGCTGGCCACTCACCTCCCCACGACATGCGAAAGTCGAGGAACTCACCAGTTATTATAATAAACCTGTGCTCGCGATGCCTGGGATCTTACCGAAGACTGGTCGGTTGCCGAACGAAGAAGGATGAGGAACTCGCCTTGCAAGTCAAAGACGATGACATAAGGAGATCGACCGAATAAATATCAGCGTTGAAGGCCAGTTCGGGGGCTACTAAGGGAGTCCTGGATTAGGGGGTCCTCGGATAGCCGACCTATTGTTCATGGGTCGAACTGTATGGGTCGCAAGGCGGGCATCGGATGATCGAAGACCACCTGCACCAGAAGGAAGCTTCGAGGAGTCGTGACGTATTCTCCAAGTTATTAGCTATAGTTAGGCATGTTATCTCTTCGGCATGTAACCAACCATGTGTAAGCCTAGGATACCCTCGGCATCTATATAAGCCGGAGGGTTTTAGGGTATAAGGACAGAACAACTCGTCTAGGGTTAGCTATATGATCTCGAGGTAGATCAACTTTGTAACCCCTATCATCATCAATACAACCAAGCAGGACGTAGGGTATTACCTCCATAGAAGGGCCCGAACCTGGGTAAACTCGTGTCCCCTTCGTCTCCTGTTACCGTCGATCCTAGTCTCACAGTTTGGGACCCCCTACCCGAGATCCGCGGGTTTTGACACCGACAGAAGGGTGCCGACGAGCAGCGATGGATGCCCAAGACACCGCCGAAGCCGAGCTGGCTTTCCTTTATAAACAAGTAAATGGCGTTGCTTCCCTGGCGAAGAAGACTTAGGATGAGGCGGTCCGAGCTCGTGGCCTCTAGCACATGTGCTCCCAAATGTTCCAGTCTCTTGAGGGGAGGGCCAAGCGGGCCTTGGACGACATCTGCGATGCGAGCGTCTCAAGCCCCTTGGTTCCGGATGATGTCGGGTGCCTAGGATTCTTTTCCAGGGTCGTGGAGTGCCTTGAAGGGGGTGTGGAGAAGATCTGCACGCTAGTGGAGGAGAAGAGCCACGACCTCCTCACGCAGGCGGCCTCGCGCATCTTCAGCCACCTCCTTCGCCTCGACCCCCACTTTGACTTTGGTGCGGTGCTTGGTCTAGTGCCCGATGAGGGAGTCCTGGATTAAGGGGTCCTCAGGAGGCCGACCAAATTCTATGGGCCGGACTATACGGTCCACTTACCGAATACAGGAATATTTGAAGGCCTAGTCTCTAAAATGGAAGGTTCAGGAAGCACGGCTTGTACTGCACATTTGATGTAGCGAATAGGCATGTTTACCTGCTCGGCATGTAACCTACCATGAGTAAACCCTAGGCATCCTCGGCGTCTATATAAGCTGAAGGGGTTTAGGGTATAGATAGAGAACAACTCATCTAGGGTTAGCTATTCGATCTCAAGGTAGATCAACTCTGTAATCCCCATATCATCAATACATCCAAGCAGGACATAGCATATTACCTCCATAGGAGGTCCCAAACCTGGGTAAACTTGTCTCCCCTTTGTCTCCTATTACCATTGATCCAAGCCTCACAGTTTGGGACCCCCTACTCGAGATCCGCCCGTTTTGACACCGACATTGGTGCTTTCATTGAGAGTTCCTCTGTGAGCAAGAAGGAATCGATGTCTCGCCTTGTCATCAACGAAGAGGTCCGCAACATGGACACTTTCGTCCCCGGACAGATCTTCGCCTTCGGCAGCATTGTGCTGCACGCCGATCCCATCGGCCATCGAGGCCGTGTGGAGAGCTTCGCCCCTAATCGAGAGGTTAGATTCAGAAACTTAGAGTTCTCCGTAGACTCTCGAAGCAACCTGTCGCTAGCCGGGCTCGCAGCCTCGCCTATAGCACCCGCAAACTCTAAGGCTTTAACCTCGAGTTCCTCCTTTGGACATGCTAATGGGGTTACCCATGGCGATGGGATGATATCTTGTTTTAGTCTGGCCATTGTGCCAACAGACCGGACATATGTTATTGCCGAACATTACCCGTGTCCAGGCACTTCGGAGGTAAACTCTGTATCTTTCAAACAGTTTGGTTTGATCGGGCTCTCAGAGGTTGACGAGGCCCTAGATCGGATCTCGTCGATGAAGATCACCTAGGAACCAACCCCAATCCATGCTCGGATCTATTATGGTGCGGGTCGGGACGAAATTTCGACCCACCCACCAATCACTTGATAGCCACTGTTGAAGATTTAACCGACATGTTGGACTACGCCTCCGAGGAGGCAGAATACATGGATGAAGAGGATTGTGCCCCCACTGTTGTTAATACCGGAAGATGGGCTGCCACTTCAACATATGATGTCTATATGGTGCACACTCCCAATGGCGACCAAACGCCTAACAATGACGGCGATAAGTCGGGCGACGCACCATCAAGGCGCCGAAAGCAACACAAGCGATCCAAAAGCAAAAAGGGAAGGAAAGCTATTATCGGCACCGGGGATGGAGTTACCCCCGAAGACCGTGGCGACCCTCATAATCCCAAACACCCATTAGAGGGTCAAGAAAGGCCTAAGGACCAAAGCAACCATGACGACTTCAACGGTTCCAAGGATGACAATTACCTCCCCCCTGTCGAGGAGGAGGATATCCCATAAGCCGATGACATGGACATCCCTGATAACCATGAAGATCAGGAATAGTTCAGATAGCAACTCATTGCGATGGCTCGCAGCCTGAGAGCCAAAGAACGGTAGCTTAAAGCCAAAATGGATGACCTCAACGATCGATGGACAAGATACCTCTTGGCTAAGGAAGGACATGTCGTCGGTCTGTCGTTCCAGGCCAAGAGCTATCCACGGAGAAGGTTGCGGCCACAATTTGACGACGAGCTCACTGATACTCCATCCCCAAAGCATACCCCATACGACAGGCTAGATCGCCCTACTCGCGGGCATGATCGGATGGTTGATGACGTTGGTTATAGACGGGCAATACCCTGAAGATAGGGAAAGGAGCCACTAGATCCCAATGACATGTTCGACCTGCACAATGACTTGGATCACAGGGCAGACCACACAAGATCCATCTACGGATCAAGAAGATACTCACCTGATACACGGGATGGGTATAGACCATGCCTAGATCGGAGAAATAATAGAGACCGGGAATGCAACCAAGCTAGAGCAGACGCCGATTACAGGCGTGACATAGCTCGGGTTCGAGGCGTCGCCCACCTGCTATGTTTCACAGATGAGGTGATGCGGCATCATTTCTCGAAGGGGTTTAAGCCAATGAATATCGAACAGTACGATGGAACTACTGACCCAACCGTATGGATCGAGGACTTCCTCCTCCATATCCACATGGCTCGAGTTGATGACCTCCACGCCATTAAATACCTTCCCCTCAAACTTAAGGGGCCATCTCGGCACTGGCTAAACAGCCTCCCCAAAAACTCCATTGGATGCTGGGAAGACCTAGATCATGCTTTTTGCTCCAACTTCTAGGGAACCTATGTTCGGTCACCAAATTCTTCTGACCTCAACAACATCGTCCAGAAGCCTGGCAAGTCTGCTCGATAATTCTGGAATCGGTTCTTGACAAAGAAGAACCAAATTGTCGATTGTCTGGATGTTGAGGCAATAGCCTCCTTCCAGCACAATATCCAAGACTCTTTTCGTCAACTCGTGCACTTGTGAGGTTGACGATGAATCATGTGTACCTACACAACAAGGAGACATGCGAAACAAAGTGTGTGTGTGGTAAATATACACATCATCCATCATAATGTGTATGTGCACATGAGAGTTGGCACAAGATAAGCAATGCTCAAAGATATTTGAGGCTTGGTATATGAATACGTCATCCATCATGTAATGATAGTTATTATGCTCAACATGATTGGGACGCAGATTGTAGCAAGTATGTGGCAAAAGCATTTTATTCATATCAATGGAAAGCGTATTGTGCACACAAGTATGGAGATCATGCAATGGATGGCATAGAATGAAATCTCCTAAAATGTATGAGAAAACTATGGGGGTCTCCTCATGTGCAATAGCAGGAGCAAAGGGTGGAGAAGGTGAACAACATCCAAAACAATGCATGTCCAAAGTATGGTGATCATGGCATGGCATATGAGAATTATTACGCAAATGATGCAAAGGAAGCATGGGAATATCATCACAAGAAAAAAATGCCAATAACCATGGGCTTGTCGTCTATGCCATATGAGCAAATTGGATTAATTTGTATGTGATATGCATAGTCACTATGGTGAGATTGCAAAGATGCAATATGTGAAGTTTCACGCATAGCATATGACAAGTCAAGCGGATTGTCAAACATGATTTGACCTATAGAATTTGCACATTTTATCCTATGGAGTATAGCATCACAACTAGGTAAGTCAACATGCTCATCATCATATTCATCATAAATAGAGGGCACATCTAAGCATGAAGAAGACATAGCATGTGAGGTATCCATAAGGTGATCAATATCATGCAAGCAATGAATGTCCACTAGTGGGACAAGCATCACCTTCACCTATGTTACCTTTGTCATTCCACCCATGTGATATATGTGAGGTGGCATAGACCAACTCGTGGTCATCTTCAACATGATGGAACCATGTGGGGGTGCATCATCATCCACCATGGCCATCGTCTTGTCCAAAGGGAGGACGAAGTCGTGAAGGATCGGCGCGTCATCAAATATGGGACCTTGCACCAAATGATGACACAATAGGAGTAGAGGTTAAGTTGTTACAAATCATGGTGGCCGCATGTGCCATCTCAACTACCTCACTCACTAAGTGTTGTGGTGCACTCACTCCCTCTAGGTAGTTGCACTCATGGTCACATATGGTGGAGTCACTCATCTCACTCAAGTGGTGGGGGTTGTGGCTCTCTTCACATGGAAATGGGGGCAACTCATCATATATGGGGCTAGTGGTTAAGTCACTCTCACTCTCAATATGGTGGAAAAAGTCTCTCAACTCATCACCGAACGTCGCCGTGGTTGAAGGGAAAATCCCATGCTCAACCAAGTCGTCGTCGTCGTGGATGAAGGTTGAAGATGGCACATCATCACTCGCCTCCATGACCGAAGGGAAAATCCCATTCTCGGCCATCTTCCTTGGGATGCTTCCAAAGATGGAAGGGTCATCCATCCATGTACTCGATCGCCTTGATCTTGGCGTCGAAGCTTGTCCTTGTGGTGATCTTGGTCTTCGCGCACTTGTTTCTTTGAAGATGTGCGACTTGAGCGTCTACGCCGTGACGATGATGAAGGGGAAGAAGACTTGTAGTTGGCCACCATGTGTCGAAGTTGCTCCATGTGTGCTGCCACCATGTCTCTTTTCCGACCTTCGGAGTGTCGTATGTCGATGGCAAGTCCCTCGAGCTTGTGGGTGATGTGGTTGCTCATGTCGATGTAGTCCTCGAAGACTGAAGATGATGTGCTTGGCCTAGACATCACAATATTTGAGCAAAGGTGAGTGGGAAATTAGATAAACAATACCAAGATATCGTTCCCAAAGTTTAGGATGTATCCCGTTTCAGTCAATGTGAATAAAGAGAATAGTAGAACTGATAGCTGACTTGTTCACTCACACCTACAACATAAAGCTTATCGAGTGGCTTGGTTAGGACAAGAGGCACAAATTAAAGAAAAATGAAGCCCAAGATATTGTAAATGTTTAAAAAATCCAATGGACTCAAAATGCAAAGCAAGTGATCACAAATATAGAGGAGGGCAAGAGAGAAACACACGCGGTGGGATAATGGGGCTTGTGCAACTATAGGGATGAGCAAAGCTCGTGTTGCACAAACACAAGGAGAGACACTAGCTTATTGCACGTTTGGGCACGATTCACCACTTGGCACCAATCCTATTCATTCAAGCAAAAAAATTCCTATTCCATGTATCCTCATGCAGAAGTATCTCTTTTCATGCTCAACTCTTTTTGCTTATAAGCTTTGATCTTTCTTTCTTGCTTAGAAGCTTTTTTCTCTTCCTTTCCACTATTCTTATTGAGCCTCAACCAAATATATGAGACAAGTATCACAAGATATGCACGGGAGCAAGCAATTGCACTATATGATATTTCCAATGATGCAACAATATGATATCGTATCACTATGGTGCACAAGTTTTCGCGAAGCCCGGCAATACTCGAATAGCTAGTCTCAATAGGTCTGAAGGTAATCACAAAGATGGTGTGGCTATCAATATGTAATGGCAAGGAAGGAAAAGTGTATGACGGAATGTATACCTTCGTCACACTTAACCTTTCACGAAGTCGGGGTAAACCGGCCTTGCTTCCGGTTTAAGATGGTCTCAAAGGATGGATGGTCATTGTCGATGTCGAACATTGATGGTCGATGTAGATGATGGAACGATACAAGTCGCCGGTAGTTGATAAAGAAGTAACCATCCTAAGTAGCCAAAACACCTTAGGAGACTCAAATCACAACTCAAGCAACCACAAATGCAAATGGAACCAAAATGGGTTAAGTTGCGGAAGTCTGATGGTATTACGGATGATATGGTGGAGGTCCTAGGAAAACTTTCCAAAGTTTGAAAAATATGATGGTGGAACTAATTCTGTGGGGTGATGGATGTCAATATCTACAAAACGAGCTAAAGAACGCCTAAATCGGAGTCCGGATGAATTAGTTATAGCCGAAACGGTGAAACAGGAAAGCTGAAACCTATAGGGGGCGGATATCTAGGGAATGAGGCCAGAAATCCGGGACACAATGTCCAGATTGCCAGATTTTTGTGCTCTAGGGCCCGGATGTCCAGTTTGGGGCCCGGACGTCTGGCCCAATTGAGGGAGTCCTGGTTTAAGGGGTCCTCGGGTGGCTGACCTGTTTCTTATGGGCCGGACTATATGGGCCGCTTAACAAGCATGGAATGCTCGAGGAAGGAAGCTTCGGGAATCGTGGCGTATCCTCCATGTTTTGAGTAGTGAATAGGCATGTTTATCCCTTCAACGTGTAACCAACCATGTGTAAACCCTAGGTATCCTCGATGTCTATATAAGCTTGAGGGTTTTAGGTTGTAGGACAGAGAGCAACTCATCTAGGGTTTAGCTATTCGATCTCGAGGTAGATCAACTCTCTAATCTACATATCATCAATACAGTCAAGCAGGACGTAGGGTACTACCTCCATAGGAGGTCCCAAACCTGGGTAAACATCGTCTCCTTCGTCTCCTGTTACCATTGATCCTAGTCTCACAGCTTGGGACCCCCTACCCGAGATCCGCCGATTTTGACACCGACATTGGCGCTTTCATTGAGAGTTCCGCTGCGATCGCCAAAGCAATCGATGGCTTGCGTCGTCTTTAACGAAGAGGTTCGCAACATGGACACTTTTGTCCCTAGTCAGATCTTTGCTTTCGGCAGCATTGTGTTGCACGCTGACCCGACCGACCATCTAGGCCGGGTCGGAAGCTTCGCCCCTGGCCAAGAGGTCAGATTCGGGAACCTAGAGTTCTCCGTAGCTTCTCGGGGCGATCTCTCGCTAACCGGGCTCGCAGTCTCGCCTGCCACGCCCGAAGACTCCGAGGCTTTAACCTCTGATTCCTCTATCGGTCCTGCCCACAGGATCTACCTCGGCGATGACCAGACTCTTAGTCTGGATCTAGCCATAGAGCCAGCCATCTAGACACCTATTCCTGCCGGACACTCCCTTCGCCTGGACACATCGGAGGTCAACTCCGAAAGCTCCGAGCCAGTTGACCCAGTCGAGCTTTCGATACTCAATGAGGCCCTATATCAGATCTCGTTGATGAAAATTACCGACAACCCAACCCCGATCCACGCTCAGATCGGTCTCAAGGCAGGTCAGGACGAATTTTTCGTCCCACCACCACCCACTTGATAGCCACTGTTGAGGATTTAACCGACATCTTGGACTATGCCTCCGAGGAGGCAGAATACATGGATGAGGAGGATTGCGCTCCCACCCCCGTTAACACTGAGCGATGGGTCGCCACCTCCACGTACGACATCTACATGGTGGACACTCCAGCCGCTAATGGCGAGCACACACCTAAAAATGATGGCGACAAATCGGGCGAAACCCCATCAAGGCGCCGGAAGCCGCATAAACGGTCAAAAGGAAAAGAGGGAAGAAAAGCTATCATCGGCACCGGGGACGGAGATACCCCAGAAGACCTCGGCAATCCCGATATCCCCGAGAACCCGTTAGAGGGTCAGGAGAGGCCGGAAGATCAGCGCAAACCCGATGATCTAAACAATTCCGAGAATGTCAATTACCTCCATCTTGTCGAGGAGGAGGACATCCCGGAAGCCGATGACTTCATCATCCCTGATAATCTTGAAGATCAGGAACTGTTCAGGCAACAACTTATAGCCACGGCCCTCAGCCCGAAGGCAAAAGAACGGCAGCTTAAAGCCGAACAGGACAACCTCAATGATCGATGGACGAGAGTCCTCTCAGCTGAGGAAGGATACGGTACCGGTCTATCGGACCAACCTAAGAGATATCCACGCCAAAGGCTGTTGCCAAAATTCGATGACGAGCTCACTGATACGACGTCTCCCAAACATACCCCATACGACAAGTCAAACCGCCCTCCTCGAGACAAGACAGGACGGCTGACAATGTCGGTTATAGGCTGACGATACCCCCAAGACGGGGAAAAGAGCCAATAGAGTCTGATGATAGGTTCAACCTGCGACGTGACCTGGACTACATAGCAGGTCATACGAGATCCATCTATGGATCGAGAGGGTACTCACCCGATAGACGGGAAGGCATGCCTTGGCTCGACCGCAACAATAGAGGCCGGGAACGAAACCGAGCTAGAACAGACGCGGATTACCTGCGCGACATAGCTCGGGTCAGAGGTGTTGCCCACCCTATGCTTACAAACGAGGTGATGCGGCATCCGTTCCTGGAGGGGTTTAAACCCGTGAACATAGAGCAGTACGATGGGACAACTGACCCAACCGTATGAATTGAGGATTTCCTCCTCCATATCCACATGGTGCGAGGAGATGATCTCCATGCCATCAAATATCTACCCCTAAAACTTAAGGGGCCAGCTCGGCACTTGTTAAACAGCCTCCCCGAAAACTCCATTGGGTGCTGGGAAGATCTAGAGGATGCATTGCGATCTAACTTCCAGGACACCTATGTCCGGCCGCCGAACTCCTCTGGCCTAAGCAACATCGTCCACAAGGCAGGAGAGTCCGCGCGGCAATTCTAGAATTGGTTCTTGACCAAGAAAACCCTGATTGTTGACTGCCCAGAAGCCGAGGCAATCGCCTCCTTCCAACACAATATTCGGGATGAATGGTTGGCTCGCTAGCTTGGCTAGGACAAACCTAGGACAATGTCCGCCCTTACATCACCCATGACTCACTTTTGCATGGGCAAGGATAACTGGTTAGCAAGGCAGAGCCACAACCCCGAAGACCCCGGAACCTCCGAAGTTCGGGAGGGAAACAGGAAACCAATGCGCAACAAGAATAAGCGCTGACACAACAATAGTAATGCTCGTGACACGACCGTTAACGCCGGCTTCCACAATTCCCGGCCCGGGCAGCGGAAGAAGTCCCCTAAAGGCAATCGTGACAAACCCACCCCGTTGGACAAAATCATGGAGAGGCCTTTCCAGATCCATGGCACTCAAGAGAAGCCCGCCAACCACACCAACTGTAACTGTTGGGTATTCAAACAGGTCGGCAAACTCGCATCCGAGGATCAAGGCAAGAGCCCACATAGCAAGGACGAGGATGAGCCTCGGGGTACGATTGGTGGCGGACAAAAGAAGTTCCCTCCAGAGGTGAAAACAGTAAATATGATATATGCCACCAATATACCCAAGAAGGAGAAGAAGCACGCCCTTCGAGAGGTCTACGTCATAGAGTTTGTAGCCCCGAAGTATAACCCATGGTCGTCATACCCGATCACCTTCGATCGACGTGACCAGCCGACCAGTATCTGCCATAGGGGTTCGGCCGCCCTCATCCTAGACCCCATCATAGACGGGTATCACCTCACTAAAGTCCTAATGGACGAAGGAAGTAGCCTTAATCTGATTTACTCAGACACGGTGAAAAAGATGGGTATAGATCCATCAAGGATCAAACCCAGCAACACTACCTTTAAAGGAGTGATTCCAGGTGTCGAAGCCCGGTGCACGGGCTTTGTAAGCCTGGAAGTATTGTTTGGTTCCCCAATAACTTTCGAAGCGAAGACTTGATCTTCGACATTGTACCTTTCCGCAGCGGCTATCACGCCTTGCTAGGCCTATAGCGTTCGCTCGCTTTAACACCGTCCCACACTGCGCATACCTCAAGCTCAAGATGCCTGGCCCCAAGGGGATCATTACTGTCAACGGCAACACAGAGCGCTCCCTCCAAACTAAGGAACATGTGTTGGCCCTAGCGGCCTAATTCCATTACAATGATGATCGACAAACGCCGACACCTGCAGTTAAGGCACGTAAGGTTGGGAAGCGAGCTCGGTTTTAGCCGGAACTCTAGAACCTTATTCTCCCCATAAATAGGGACTCGCCCCCCATCGCACAACCCTAGGATCAGCAAAGTACGTGCCAAGGAGGCACAATTTCACGCTCAAAATTCCATGGGCGGCGGTGGGAAAAAAGGGTAAGCTTTCGGCTGGACCGAACTACTGCCATTAAGTGTCTTCCGACGCACTACAGGTACCATCAAGGGCCTGCTAAAGGCATAAAGCTCATCCACACTTCGGCGACCTCTCAAGATCCTATTTCCAAGGTCCGTTCACCAAATAGTACCATCCATTGAGGCACACAACTCCCTAGGAGGCGCAGGAGCGGACAAGCGACAGGGCACATCGAGGACTTTAGGTCACCCATCGAAGATCCCTAGTACAACCACTCCTGTAAAATTTACATTTCATTTTAAAAACCTGTAAACAGTTGCCTCGGCAATTTGAGCAATAAGAGTTGTTGAGAAAAATATTAAACCATTATACATGGTTGTCTCGCTGTTCTTTTTGGCACATACTCTATTTTCTCTCTCTTCTTGCGAAACTGTTCGGTACACATTACAAAGCAACCGGCTAATACACCGGGGGTCGAGTTTAAAAAATCGCCTTATGCACAATCAATTATGCGTTTGGCGTCCTGGAATTGCTTTATATGCATTGCTTCCGAACTATGTCTTGGTCAATAGTTGGGTTGCCCGGCTCCTGTGCTTGCCCCTTTACGTTCCGCTCGTTCGGCTAAAAGGGCAAACGGAGAACCACTGTGATTGTGTTTCCAGCTAGCCTGGTCAAGCACCTCAGGGGAGAAAGCCGAAAACTAATTGTCATACTATGCGAGAACTGATCTGTGAATCCGAGCTTCAGTATTATACTACAGACCTTGTCAGAGGTTATTCATGGTAGGTTTGGTATTCGTACAAACCATGTGATATCGGCTTTAGTCGCGGTTCATCCGAACATCACAAATCACCGAGGGTTAGTCATCAGCCCCCCGCATTCTTTTTTCACACCCCTATGGCTAAGTCAAAGTAATAAAGCATTATGGTCCGATTGCTTGGTCCGCCGCACACTACCGGCTTTGGGTACCGATAGCTCGGCTAAGGTTTATTGTGTGTAGGTAGAGACACCCCGTGTAGCATCTACATGGGGGTTGAAGCCGATGACTCACAGCTTTTAGTTTCAACGGCCACACAGGAGTTATAAGGAATGCAAAACATAAAAAACATGATAAACCATGCATCATAACCATAAAAAGTTACAAGGTCTTCGGACATATTACAATGTATTTACTCACAAATGTTTTCCATTGAACACTGAACCTCTATTGCCCGAGCACTCTCCATCACTATGGACAAGTATCGCTCAGGGCACCTATGCTCCTTTCTGGGGTGGAGGAGAAGTGGCTATCTTTGTCGGATCAAGATCCGTCCAGTGCACCTTGGCCCTTGCAAAGACCATCCGACCTCCCTCAATATAGGAGGAACGCCTTAGTGCGTCAACTCAAGGCAAGGCATCGCTAAGCTTCCGCACCAGGCCGAAGTAGCTACCCGGCAATGGCTTGTCCAGCCATAGTCGGATACAGAGATCCTTCATGGCCCGCTCTGACATCCGGTGTAGCTCCATTAGCTTCTTCAACTGCTCGACGAGAAGTGGAGAGCGCTCGGAGGCTTCGAATTGCGCCCGAAACAGCCAAGCTTCATCTCCCTCTCCCCGTGAAGCATAAAACTGGTTCGCGTCCGCTGTGCTCTTCTCGAGGTCTGAGCAGGTGCCTGAGGAACGCCACACCTTGGTAAGAAACGCGAACTTGCTATCCCCGAAGACACACTGCAGTTAATACGGCTTACCATCTGTGATAACCTTCGCTTGGCGGACTTGCTCCTCAAAGAACCGCCTATCCACCCTCTCCTTTTGGAGATCGGATTTCAGAGTGGATAGTTCGGTGGCCTGCTCCTTGCCTTTTTGCTCGAGGTCCTCCCACTTCTGGCCGGCGTCTTTGAGCTCCTGCTGGATTTCCTCCACCCGAGCCGCATGCTTGGCACTGGTGGCTTTTAGAGCGGAAAGCGTGACAACCACTTGTTCGGACGCTTCCCTCTCGTCCGCGGCCTCCTACTTCGCCTTCTTCAGCTTGGCCTTGAGCTTCTCAATTGCTTTTGTCGAGGCTGTGTAAGCATCAAACATATAAATACTAAGTCGATGGTACAGTGATGAAAAATTTAGATATTATAATCCGGCTTACCTTGCGCCTCGTCAAATCTCTTATTCAGAGCATCGAGCTCATCTTCGGAGCTCTTGAGCTTCTGATTTAGCTCGTCTAGCTCGGCGGCATTAGCAGCTGCCGCCGACGGCGAAGCCTAGAAATAACAAACCCCTATCAGGTTACATGGGCTCAACCTCCGAACTGTTATAAATATGATCCTATGTCCAGTCCTCTTAAGGGTTGTTGGAACATTTCGAACAAATATCGTCTCATACATTGTCTAGATAATGGTCTATGATTGAACCGCAGGTGAGCTTTTTCCAAACTCACCTAGGGCTCGGGGACTGCCATGTATATAACGATAGCATAAAGAAATTAATATTCCGGAAATAGAGTATTACGTGGCTCACCTAGAAGCTCGTTAGGAGACCGTTAAAAGCCTCCTTCAGTCCGCTATCAACGGACTGAATGCTTTGTAAAACTGCACCCATAAGGGTGCGGTGTTCCTCGAAGATGGATGCGCTTGATAGAGCCTCCCCTATAACCAGCCACGCATTGGTCGGTGGTGCCGGTGGTGATTGGTTAACCCGATCTCCAACCAAGGATTGAACCGGTGCCTCCGAAGGTGTTGTGCGCTAAGGAGACAACCTTGGAGGGGACTGGACTTCCCCTCGTCCGGTGTCCTCAGTATCCAGGAGGGGCTCCTCCCCTCGGTCTTCGGTGGCCGAGGCGTTATCCTCGACCATGACGTCATCACCCCCATCACTGGTGTTCGGCTCCAAAGGAACCTGCTGGGATGACACCTCCACGACATCCTTCATGGCACCCGGAGGAGTGGGATGCGATGCGGTCCCGCTCTCCACTAGCTTGGTGGGCGGGGTCTCCCCGTCCTAAACTTGGTCGGTGGGGAGAATGCGTGGTGGGCTGTAGATTAACAGGCGCTCGCATATTAATAACATTAAAAAACTTGGTATTAATAGCTTAGGTAGTCTTCAGATTCTTACCTTTGAGCTGGGGGCTTAACCCTTAGGTTCCTTTGAGGAACCTTCTCGAAATCTTCAGACTCGGTATCCTAGTCCGAACTGTCGGGAAGAGTCAACTACGACCGACGCGCCTTCTTAGGGGCGGGAGGAGGTACGTCCTCCACGGTGTCCGGTGACGCTGCCCTCTTTGTTGCGAGGGAGGAATCGCCTTCCCCCTCGTCCTCATGCTCCTCTTCTTGATTAGAGGAGGCATGGGTTTCCTCGAACATAACATCTGGCTGGTCCCTGATGTGAACACCTCCTTGGTTCTTCTTCTTCTCTTTCTCTTATGGAGCCTTGTAAGGCGCCACGACGAGCATCTCCGACAACAGCTTGGACCTAATGTCTTCGAGGTGAGGCATCAGGCAGTTGATGCCCGTGGCCTTGCTCAGCCATTTCTGCAAAGGTGATCGGAAAGTGCTTAGATTTTCTTTTGGAAAAAAGAGCCAATCAAACAAAACTATGTTATACCTGGGAAGGAGGGTTATCGACATGTAGACCCCGATCCGCCTCCTTGGCTGGCCAGTTCTCCTGAGCCTTGAACAACGCCTTACATGGCTTCTCCCGAGTGGTGCGGAAGAGCCGACGAATAGTAGGCTCATCTTCAAGCCGATAAGCCCACATGGGAGAGTCCCAGCACTGGCAGGGGAGGATGCGACGCCGAAGGATAATCTGGACAACATTGGCCAGCTCGATCTCGCCTTTGATCATGAAGGTGATGCGCCTCTACAGGTTGTCCACTTCCATATCCGACCCCCAGTCGAGCCCTTTCGGAGCCATGAGGTCAATCTGGTGGGACAACTGGATCTGAATTTGGCCGGAGCAGCTCGGCCTTCCTCCCTTGGCTCAGTGATATAAAACCACTCTTTTTGCCAAATCTTGATGGTGTCGATGAAGGTGCCGGATGGCCATCCGACGCGGGGGAGTTTGCTGATGACTGCCTCGCCGTAGTCTGCGTGTTCGCCTGTGACACACTTCGGCTTGATATTGAATATCTCGAGCCATGGTCCGAAGTGCAATTCGACCCGCAAGAAGGCCTCGCAGACTATGATGAAGGCCGATATGTGCATCAAGGAGTTTGGCGGGAGGTCGTGGAAGTCGAGTCCATAGAAGAACATGAATCCCCTAACGAAGGGGTGGAGCGGGAAGCTCAATCCTTGGATGAAGTGAGGGATGAAGACCACCCTCTCGCCCGGCTTTGGAGTAGGAACCACCTGGTCCTTTTCTAGTGCGCATTGGTAGATGTTTGCGGGAATGTAGCCGGCATACTTGAGGTCCCATATGTCCCGGTCATTGACCGTGGAAGCCTCCCACTTGCCATTGGAACCAGCCATGACCAAGCTCAGAGGGGGATTTGTGGAAACCTAGATCTATGCTATGGAAGCTCAGGAGATTGGGGAAGCAGAGGATGCGAATGGGAAGCGCGCTTAGGCCTTGGGGTTTTCTTTCACTTTTATGAGGCTTGTCACCGGTTAGCCTCCCTTTACTACGTCGGGAATCCCTCCGCTTCCCAAGACATGCGTGCCGTTATATGCGCATGATCAAGCAAATACCGTGTGAAATGGAGCACGATCTGTGCATTGATGGATCGTGCTGATGAAAACAACCTCAAACCAGGAATCGAGTTTTTGCAACAGGTTTGGCGGTCGTGGTGGGTCGTGACCTTTCGTCAGAAAGGTTGTTAGGGAACATTATTTAATCCTTGACTCTTGGCCTTCGCGGTTGCGCTATTCATGGTGTTCGGATGATCCTCTGATCGGGAAAACTACATGTCATTGAAGGCCGAACTAAACTCGGAGGGAAGAACTAGCCTTGCAAGCCGAAGACTCTGATCATATGAAGCAACTGAGCTAAGACCCTTGGCGTTGGAGCAAGTTCGGGTTTAAGGGTTCCTCGGGTGGCCGGACTGTTGCTTATGGGCCGCACTATATGGGCCGCTTACCGAGCATTGGATTGATCGAAGGCCCTGTCTCCAGGAAGGAAGCTTCGAGAATCGTGGTGTATCCTTCGTGTTTGGAGTAGTGAATAGGCATGTTTATCCCTTCGACGTGTAACCAACCATGTGTACACCCTAGGTACCCTCGGTGTCTATATAAGCCGGAGGGTTTTAGGTTGTAGGACAGAGAACAACTCATCTAGGGTTTAGATATTCGATCTCAAGGTAGATCAACTCTGTAACCCACATATCATCAATACAATCAAGTAGGATGTAGGGTTTTACCTCTATAGGAGGGCCCGAACCTGGGTAAACATTGTCTCCTTCGTCTCCTGTTACCATCGATCCTAGTCTCATAGCTCGGGACCCCCTACCCAAGATCCTCCAGTTTTTACACCAACACCGATGGCCTAGAGGTCCAGCCCGATGATTCCATATCATGATTTGGGCTCGGGAACTCGATTTGGGGCGGAAATTGGTTATTCTAATGCTAAAATTTGATGGGGAAAAGGCCGAATTAGGGCTAGGGAATGCCAAGGGAGGTAGATCCACTTGCCAAACACCAAATCCACGGATCAAAATCAACAAAAACTCACAGGAACAACAAACCACAAGAAAGAATTTGGGGCTATTTTTGTGGGGATTTTCAAATTGGAATGAAATCAAACAAAAATAGGCTAGAAAACGAAGCGGGGGACTCCAAATTCATGAGAAACGTGGCTCTACATACCAATATGATACGGGGCAAGCCCGTGTGTGTCGATCTTTCACGAATTGGAGGGGGTTCCGTGAAGAACACGAGGAACACAAAGAACACGGGGAAGAACGAGGAGAAATCACAAGAGGAAACACTCAAGACCAAGTCTAATCACACATCCACTAGACTCACCACACACAAGATCGACAAAGGTACAAGAACAACAAAGGGAAATAGGATACATGGTAGAGTTCATCCCAAATCCCATGGGGAGATGGGGCCTTCATATCCCAGAGGATCTTCCCTCGTGAGGGGCCTTGACATCCGCTATGGATCTTCTCCGGTGGAGGTATCAACCTCCATGAGAGAGGTAGAGGAAGGAGCAAAGCTCAACTAACTAAGAGCTAAACCATTGCTAACCCTAGAAAGGAGGAGGAGGGGTCTCTTATATAGTGCTAGTGGAGATAGGAGAGAGAGAGAGAGAGGATACATGGGCCTTTGGCATTCATCTGCCCGCACACGGGTCGGATGTCCTGATGAGGACATCCCTACTAATGTTACACCCACCACCCTGACTGCTATACATACAGGACCAATTACTAGAGCTCGCACACGTCAATTGAATTACCATGTACTTTCCTTTCTTGGAAATCCTTTTAATGTTCATGAACATATGATGCTGCCTAAATTAGATACTTTTGTTTTACTTATGAATGAAGGACCTAGCATGGACAAGAAGGATGACCATTGGAGTGGGATCAAGCATGGAGGAGAAGGTGCGCGCGTGGGAAAGAACAATGGAGCTTCCAATGATGATTTTTGCACATTGAAGCCACCATAATGGGTGCGGGAAGCCTTGGATGAAATATGCATGATACCACTTTATAAAATTCATCCATAGGCTAATAAAGATGTTGCGCCACCTTATTTTTGGGCCAGGCTCATGTAATTTCGAAATACCATATTATAGGTTGTTTTTAGAGTCCGTATGTATGGGGAAACTGAGTTAGGGTCGGTTTCGGACCCCTCCTCCAAGGGGCCACAAAATTCCCCTCTATTCCCCATATATACAGCCCTTAGGACTTCGTTTTAGGTTTGGGTTTTGTTTAGATTACAAGTTCGCCATAGCTGCAACTTCGTGTTCTTCGTTTGTGTTCCACGACCAGACAAAGGCGTCACAGAACCCCACTTCATCAATAAAGCTTTCCTCTTATATTCGCAATATCCAGATTGCAATCTTAGTTTCTTGCTTGTTCTTCGTTTGCGTGCAGGAAATAGACCCTCGTGGTCAGGTTGATCGTGCTTCGGCGTGGTCAATAACCTCTCGGAGTTGGTTTAGCGATTGCTAAGGCGCGACATCATCACACGTTCGTAGTCGGATCGTCAAAGTCTACTCCACCAAAAACGATATCCACCATCTCATTGAAAGACAGGGACAACTTCGCCTCTATCATGTCCGGGCCACGGGCTGGATGTCCGGGGCTTCATGGGGGGGCAGATGTCCGGGATTGGGGCCGGATGTCCGGGGCTCGGGCGCGTGGCTTCGCTCGAATGGGAACTCCTCGGGCCGGATTTCCGGGCAGGGGCACCGGATATCCGGCCGGTCTTGTGGCGCCGGATGTCGGGGGTCGGCCGGATGTCCGGGCCCTGTAGCTTCTGTTGCAGCTTGCCCTTGGCGCTAGAGGGATCTCTAGGGGCTGGATTTGCAGGGTGTAGGAAGGATGTTCGGGGCCTGGGAGGTGGCTTGGACTTCTTCTGTCGTCGCTTCCATGCTTCCCTCGCAGATGGTGTAGTTGTTCCTCGGCGCTTGCACTGCTCCTCATCATCCGTGAAGCTCCGACAATACCTATGTATGCACACGAGGGGAGTGTCAAGTACTATACCATCCTCGAAGGGGTCAAGTGAACACGTGTAAAGGAGATGATTCACCTTTATGTATGTGAAGTAGTTGTGGCATGTGGCACTTTCCAAATAGACTCTCGTCATGGCGATGTCCATAGGATGCTCCGCATCACATGTGTTGTGGCGTATTGAAACGGTGAGTTGTCTCATAATTGGGGGGGCAGCTTGTGTGCCTCCTCCAATGAACTGCTTCTAACGCGTCCCGACGATGACTTAGCTGCAAGGCTTCTACCTTCAGACGTTTAGCCTCGTTGTGGATGTGATCCTGCAAATCTGCCATGCGAGTATTCTGAGCGTCGATTCCCTCCTGGACCATGGCCATCTGCCCACGGAGCTTGATCAATTCCATGTTACGTTCTGCCTAATTTTCCACGGTTGTCGGTGCCTCGAGGAGTGTTTTCATGTCATCCATCAAGGCGGCCATAGCTTGAGCCGATGTTTTGTCTCAGCCGGTTGTGCCTACTGCCGAGGTGCTGGTCCCCGTCGCAGCACCAGCCTCTATAGAGTTGAGGGTTGCTATTGTTCCTGCCATGAAGACGGCGGCTCGTTGAGGCGGCTTGAGGGACTCCATTGTGGCCTCATCATCGGAGCCCCCCCAAGCCCGTCATCAAAGAGCGGGAGGATCGATTGGTATGTGCAACAGAAGACTTGCCGTCAGAGTAGAGGAGAGTATCTTCGCTAGCCGAGGAATTATTCGTGAGGACGGCTCCCTGAGTGAAGCCGACAAAAACGTGATCCCAAGCGGCTTGAGCCCGATGGGGTTGGGTGCGCCGAGCCAGCTCAACGATGTTGATGCAGATGTCTGACTCGGGTCCTGATTCGCCGATTTTGCTGATGAAGACATGGATATTGGCAAAGGGGACCCCATACCCATACTCGATTGAGCCGGTCCGGGACCCCATCCTGAATCATCGATGTAGAGCTTGCCACGACGACTCCTGGTCATACGGCCAATCGCATATCCCTCGATCCTTTGGAGAGATCCCTCCAAGAACTCAACACCACCGTGCCTTCTCCCCACGGCGGGCGCCAACTGTCGCGGTTTTGTCACGGGATATGTCCTAGCGAGAGGATTAAGTCTGGGAGCCATCGCAACTAGGTGGTCGCTTGGATGAGGTTGATCGGGAATGAGAGACAAGGGTTTACCCAAGTTTGGCTCCTCTGATGGAGGTAAAACCCTACGTCCTGCTTTGTGTGTTATTGACGATGATGATCTCGATTACAAGGGTGTGGAATCTCTAACCTAGCTCTCGAGAGTTTCTTCCTTAACCTTTCTACCTCAGGGGCTCCCCTTTATATATAGGTCGGGGACCTGGTTAGAATAGAGTCAGGGTTGTATTACAACCCGTGACCTAGTCCATTTCCTACTTTACCTTATCTCTCATGCAAGGGAGGTCCCTCACGGTTTCCTACTTAAGCCGGCAAGCCAAGTATGGGGCATGAGCCAGCCTCCACCTTTGAGTCATCTTCTAGGCCTTGAACCTATTAGCTCACTGCGGCCCACATAATGAGCCCAATTATGAGCCGCCCTAGATCCTCAGGTCTCATCTGGGCCGGGTCATATTGTGGGGTATATCCCCAACAATAGCCTATTGTGCAAAGTTGGTGGCACCGAATTTGACTGTTAGGGTTTTGACAGAATATATTGTGGGGAAATTATTGAGGGCTTTTGGTGGTTAATCTCTAAGCACTTGAGAAACCAGATCATCAT
This sequence comes from Hordeum marinum, assembly GCA_022496015.1. Classification (NCBI taxonomy): domain Eukaryota; kingdom Viridiplantae; phylum Streptophyta; class Magnoliopsida; order Poales; family Poaceae; genus Hordeum; species Hordeum marinum. Next base: position 145,785,653 of record CM039676.1, read on the forward strand.
AGATACTCATCCCCTTTTAATAGTATTGGCTTTACTATGTATTCAAGTGTGATTTATCACATAAACATAAAATGTAGAGTCTTGAAGCTTGAAGCTTAGCCAATCCTCTTCCTTTCCTTCTTCGGGATCCTCCTCGCGTTTCCAGCCACAAGAATCCTTTGGACTTAATCGGAAACACTAGGTAGAACCATTAGTTGAAGAGATAATATATGTTGTCATGAATTATCAAAACCTTCAAGGGAGCATGTGTGCTTTAGGCCTCCTACGACCCGTAGGTTTCATGAGCCGTACATGAGCAATACTATTCATGCGCCAAAAGCGGGTTGCAATATGGTCCACAAACAGGTTAAAAACAGAACAATTCATTTTTGGGCCCTCACCATGACGGATCGTTAACAGGCCAAAGGCCATCACATGCTTAATTCAATCATCATGCATAACAGGCCATTATTGCGTCAGCATATATGACAGGATGAAAACGGCCCATTGAATTAATGGGCCACAAATGGGCAGAATGTATCAATGGGTCGAATTTGGCACAGTAGCAAAACAGGCCATTAACGTACTGTAAATAATCGAGGGCCAAAAATGCGCCCAGGAATTTATGGGCCCTTAGGATGCCAAAAGATAACACACGTTGGAAACGGCCCCAACTCCGTGATGGGTCTTTAAGGGGTCCAAATTCATTTACTGTTCTTTACGGGCCAGAATCACCTTGGGTAATTAAAGGACCTAGAGATAGAAACAGCCTTATATGGGCTGAAAGACGTCACGGGCCATAAATGGGTCAAAAGTGTCAACGGGTTGGAATCATATTGGATGACCCACATGACCCTACCGGGCTGAATTCATAAATGCCATAATGGGTCGCGAGTACCCGAGCTGTAAATGGGTTGTATGCGAACATGCCATTAATAGGCTTTCCATGGGCCGACCCGCTAACTTTTGACCAAGTCAAACAGGCCAACCTTTTTAACCTAAATGGGTTACTAATGGACCTTGCCATGTGTCGACGTTTGATACACATCTCGTCCATTGGTTGAATGACATTTGTCACAATGCAGAGATGATATGTGATGACGGTGTCCTTGACTAGGGGGTACTCACCATGTCGTCTCCCGACCAGCGGGTCCAGCCAAGGACCCCCATGGCGGTTCACCAATGGGCCACTTCAGGCAGCCCATGACGCATACAAGGAAGACTCCACAAAACATGGCGCACAAGACAAGGACTCTTCTGAAACCCTAGGCCTCCGGTACATTATATAAACCGGGGTCAGGCTAGTCAATGGATAATCCATTACAACAATCTTGTGGTAGATACTTGTACTATATACTATCCCCGTATCAATACACTCAAAAGCAGGACGTAGGATATTATCTCGTTGAGAGAGCCCGGACCTGGATAATATCTTGTGTTGATGTTACTATCGTTCCAAGATGTCTAACTTAGGACCCCTACTACGAGATATGCCGGATTCAAAACCGACAGTGATGCTTTCATTGAGATCCTGCTAGGTGTCATGGCGGTGCGATGGGATCTTAAAGCAATGCCACATCAGGTGTTACACTTCTAGTCAGATCTATTATGCGGCAACTTATTTTTATATTATTAGGGTCGCCAGTTCATCAAATTTATTCGCACATTAGGGTTCACCCCATCACCGCTAGCAGCTAGTGATCCGATCTATTTTGCAGTAATCACCGTCTGCTACTGCCAAACCGACTACAATAATCGTTGTTCGGGACTAGTCCGATCTGACGTCGCCAACAAAAGACACATCAGTTGACCATGAAGTAGGCATTTCTTGCAGACGTCCGTATCGCCGCGTCACAAAAGCTGGTAGAGCAGTGCCCATGCGGGCAGATTTGACAGCCTGCTGCTCCTTCACGTGGAGTACGTACAGCTAGTACTTGTTGAAGATGAATACACAAAGGGCAACACACTTCAGGGTACTACCCTTTCTCTTCATTCAACACCCAGTACTTTTCTATGCGCAGATCAAAGATGCTACTAACCATATTGAGTAGAGTACTAGTTTTGCAGCACAGTATCCTAGATTTGCCCAATGGCTCCATGTAATGATCACAACCGCTCTATTTTTGGTACTGGTCGATGCTATTAGTCCGGTAGAGTACTACCCTTCCTTCGTTTTGGTCTGGTACGATCATCATCGCCATGAAGCATGTTTTATTCTTCTGAACTATTCGTTTAGCACGTAAAATTATTACACGCAACATTTTTTTGTTGGTTTCTATTGCATTATTTTATAGAGATATTCTACCAATGTTCGTGTGTGATGTCGGTCTAGCCAGCCTTTTGCTTATTTTCGACTTATGTCGACATCGATTTCGACGTCACCAACCGACCAACTTTGTCATGTTAGCTGGACCGGGGCTTCGCTTCGCTGCAACAACAGTGTTGCGTTGCCATTTCTCGATCCGAACTCTTCGCTCGATTACCTCGGGCTTGAGAGCTAACACCTCGGCTAGGTCGAGAACTACGTCTCCATCGTATCACAACCCCGGACCGCACAGATGGCAATACCCAAGATGAACATGACAAGTGGGCCAGCTGACAAGGATTCTGATCGGCGGCAAATATAAAGGGGAGTTTTCATCCATCCTTCATTTTCCTTATTCAAAAAAATAAAATTAAGTGTGGAGGAAAGGTACACTTTTTGCTAGTTGTCTGTACGTGCACTTTTTCACGTATACTAATTAAAGTGTGCTAATTGTTTGGTAGCTTGAAATTAGTTCATCAACGGAAAATTAAAAAAACGAAGGAGCGACCTGACGTGCGGCCACACCTCCACATGAGCATGGTGATTGGTACTATTGTTCTTCGTGAACATCCAAAGCAATCAAGTAGTAGTGCATACTATCTTAGGTGTGGATTTGGAGATCTTCTTGACCTTCATTCAAATACACTAGCAGGCAGAAGGTCGCCGCACCCGTTGTTGAGTCCATGCGTATGTGCATTTTTTTGAAGTAGGAGAAGGGTTGGCAATGGTATTAAGGGTGAGCAGGCCACGTAATAAATCCACTATCCAATTAAAACTGAGTCATGTGCATACATGACTTTCTTATATACCTGGAGTAAATGAAACTGGAAAATAGGACAGATGCCACCCAAAGAAATATTCTTACATCCAACAGATTGTGACTCTGTCTCACCATGATGGCCCAGATGGCATGGACATTAGCTCATTGATGCATACAGCACGGAATGAGATTTGTAAAAAGCACATTGTAAGTAAATATGTATGATGAGAAGTAGAACTTCACTGTTACCCTACCTCTGCGATGAAGATTCTTAAAAAACAGAAATGATATGTATATCATGAGTATTATAACATTAGATATTTATTTGGAGTGGCATACTAAGAGTTTACATTTCTCATTTGTTTAATTTAGTGTCGGTGTCAAAACCCGCGGATCTCGGGTAGGAGGTCCCAAACTGTGAGACTAGAATCGACGATAACAGGAGATAAAGGAGACACGAGTTTATCCAGGTTCGGGCCCTCCTATGGTGGTAATATCCTGCGTCCTGCTTGGTTGTATTGATGATGTAAGGGGTTACAGAGTTAATCTACCACGAGATCTTATAGCTAACCCTAGATGAGTTGTTCTTCCTCTATACCCTAAAACCCTCTGGCTCGTATAGATGCCGAGGATGCCTAGGGTTTACACATGGTCGGTTACATGCCAAAGATATAACATGCCTAATTACTACATCGGACGTGGAGCGCAGGCCGTGCTTCCCGAAGCTTCCATCTTGGAGACTGGGCCTTCATATCCTCCAGTGTTCGGCAAGTAGCCCTCCTAGTCCGGCCCATAACAATAGATCGGCTATCCGAGGACCCCCTAATCCAGGACTCCCTCGGTAGCCCTCGAACTTGCCTCCAATGCCAAGGGTCTTCAGCTCCGATTGTTTCGTGAACAGAGTCTTCGGCTTGCGAGGTGAGTTCCTTCCTGCCGAACCATAGTCCGGCCTCCGATGACAAGTAGTCTCCCGCATAGTGGCACGTCCGAATACAGTAAATTGATTGGCTTTTAAGGCCAAACGTCAGGGGGTAAACCACGGCCCTCTAACGACCTTTCTGGCGAAAATCTATGGCCCACCACGACCGCTAGGCCAGTTGCATAGACTCGATTCGCGGTTCGAGGCCGTTTTAATCATCATGATCTATCAATATACCGATCGTGTCCCATTGTACATGGGATATATTTAATCACGCGGACGCAATGGCTCGTGCGGCTCGGGAAGTGGAGGGATTCACGGCACAGCGAGGGGAGTCCACATCGATAGGCCTCATAAAAAGAGAAGGAAAACCCCAAAGCCTTGTTTACGCTCTCCATTCGACTTCTTCGCCTCCCATTCCCTTGCGCCTCCGGAGCACAGATCTAGGTCTCTCTGCCCTCACCTTTGAGCTCAGCAATGGCGGGCTCCAACGGCCAGTGGGAAGCTTCCACAGTCATCAACCAGGACATACTCGACCTCAAGAAGGCCGGCTACCTCCCCGCAAACATCCCTCACCGTGCAGCAGAGGAGGGCCAAGTGATCCCCACCCCCAAGCCAGGCGAGAGGGTGGTGTTCACCCCTCACTTCATGAGGGGGTTGATCTTCCCACTCCATCCCTTCGCCAGGGGGATGATGTTCTTCTACGGCCTCGACTTCCATGACCTCCTACCGAACTCCATCATGCACATCTCGACGTTCATCCTCGTCTGTGAGGCCGTCCTACGCATCGAGGCGCACTTCAGGATCTGGCTGCAGGTCTTCAACATCAAGCCCAAGTGCGTCGGCGGCAAGCACGTGGATTGCAGCGGGGCCGTCATCGGCAAGCTCACCCGTGTTGGGTGGACATCGGGCACCCTCATCGACACCATCAAGGGGTGGCAAAGGAGTGGTTCTATGTCACCGAACCACAAGAAGAGGGCCAGCTCCCCGCCACCGCATTCAGATCCTGCCCCCCCCCCCACCAGACCGGCTTCATGGCTCGAAAAGGGCCTTGTTTGGGAATCGGGCAAGGAGGTGACCAATCTACAGAAGCGCATCCGCTCCTTGGTCGAGGAGGGCACCAAGTTGACCGATGTGGTCCAGGTGATGCTCCGAAGATGTATCCTGCCCTGCTAGCGCCGGGACACCCCCTGTTGGCTCGAGAACTAGAAGCCGAGCCCATAGTCTAGAACCTCTTCCGCACTATGCGGGAGAAGTTGTGGAAGGCACTCTTAAATCAATGAAGAGCTGGCCATCCGAGGAGGAGGACAAGGGTCTGCGCGCCGCCAAGCCCGATACCGAGGTACGATACACCCCAGCTTGGTCGGCTTTAATACACAAAAAATTCCTATAACCTCTTGTCCGATATGTTCGAGCAGAGATGGCTGAAGAAAGTCGTCAACATCAACAGTCCGGCGCCTCACCCCGAAGACGAGAGGACCGGGCTGTTGGCCAAGATGCTCATGGTGAAGCCTTACGAGGCTCCCACAAAGAAAGAGAAGAAGAAGAAACCAGGCCAGGTTGGCCTTCGCATCAGGGACCAGCCTGGTGCCGCATCCGAAGATACCCTCGCCTCCTCAAATCAGGAGGAGGCTGAGGAGGAGGAAGAAGAAGAGGAGGAGGCCGAGGTCGAGGGCGAGGGGGGAGGCAATTCCCCTTGTGCTAGGAAGAGAGCGGTGTCTTCGGACGCCCCGGTGCAGGTCGCTTCTCCTGCTCCAAAGAGGGCGCGACAGACGCGGGTGGTTCTGTCCGACGACAGTTTAGACTCGAGCTCCGCGTCCGAAGACCCCGAGGAGGTTCCCCGAAGGAGCCTAAGAGTCAAGACCCCCCCCCCCCAAAAAAGTTCAGGATCCGAAGACCCTCCTGTTCATTATGAGTAGATTTATAGTTTGCTAACATGCAGGTTATTGGCCTTGCAGGCCCCCGCGTGTTATCCTACCGAGGTGATATCAGACGGGAAGACCCCGCCCGTCGAACTTGCGGAGAGCGGGGATGCCTCGCATCCCACCACTCCAGGCGCCACGAAGGACGTCATGGAGGTGTCGTCCCAGCCCACTCCTATGGAGACGGACACCGACAGCGAGGGAGATGGCATCGCAGCCGAGGCTAACGCCTAGGCCACTAAAGACCAGGAAGCGGCACCCCGCCCGGATACCGAGGAGGCCGGATGAGCGGGCGCTCAGTCCCCTCCGAGAACATCTCTGGAATGCACTATGCCTCCTGAGGCGCCGGTCCAATCCCCGGTGGGTGATCAGGGAATCCGATCATCACCGACACCACCGACCAATAGGTGGTCGGCCATGGAGGAGGCTCTATTGAGCACCTCCATCCCCGAGGATCACCACACCCTTATGGGTGCAGTACTACAAAACGTCCAGTCCGTTGACAACCGAGTGAAGGAAGCCTTTAAAGGTCTCCTTGTGGGCTTTCAAGTAAGTCACCCGATGTTTATTCTGCAAAGATTTTTATTTATTTGCATTGTATACATGGCAGCCCCCGAGCCCTAGGTGAGGTGAAAAAACTCAACTAGGGGGCACATATGAATCTAATACCGCCCTGGAAGCACTTTAAGTGTCCAGCATGTTGGAATAACCCAACATATGATATGATTGTCTACAATTCGGGAATTGAGAGCCCATGTGATGTATTAATTGTGCGTGTAATGCAGGCTTCGTCATCGGCGGCGGCCATAAATGGCGCCGAGCTAGAGGAGCTAAATCGGAAGCTAAAGTGCTCCGAAGACGAATTTGAGGCCCTTAACCGAAGGCTCGACGAGGCTCAAGGTATGTCGAAGCAGAATCCGAATGCCTTCATCTGAGTTTTATAGTCCGAATACTGTCAATGCAGCTTATTTATCTTTTGTCTGCTGCATGCGCAGCCTCAGCGAAGGAGGTGGAGAGGCTCAAGGCTGAGCTCTAGTGCGCGAAGGACGAGATGGCCGCGGAGAGGGCGGCTGCGAAGGAAACGGCTATCGCCCTTTCCGCCATGCGGGCCACTAGTGGCAAGCATGAAGCTCGTGTGGCAGAAGTCCTACGGGAGCTCAAGGATACCAACGAGAGATGCGAGGCCTTGGAGCAGAAGAATAAGGCGAGCTCGGCCGAACTATCTACCATGAAAACCGACCTCCAGAAGGAGTGGATGGACAGACGGTTCTACAAGGAGCAAGTGCGCCAAACCAAGGAAATAACAGACGGTAAGCCATACTCACTAAAGTGCGTATTCGGAGATAGCAGATTCGAGTTGCTTACCCGAGTGTGGCGATGCTCAGGTGCATCCGCCAATCTCCAAAAGAGCGTGGCAGACGCCAATCAGCTATTCGCCTCGCGAGGAGAGGAAGATGAAGCTCGGATGTTCTGGGCACAGTTCGATGCCCCCGAGTGTCCACCTCTTCTGGTGGAGCAGCTTAAACAACTGATGGAGCTGCACCAGATGGCGGAGCCGGCCATGAAGGACCTCTGCATCTGCTTATGGCCACGCGAGCCGCTACCAGGTAGCTACGTCAGCCTGGTGCAGAGACTGATCGCTGCTATGCCCCGCCTCGACACCATCAAGCGCTCCTCCTGCATCGAAGGAGTCCGGATGGCCCTTGCCAAGGCTAAAGTGCACTGGCTAGGGCTAAATCCGATGAAGGTCGCCACTGACCCACCGCCACCCGGGAAGGAGCATCAACGCCCCGAGCTATACTTCGATGGAGTGATGGAGAGTGCTCGGACGATAGTGTCGCGGTGCTCGGGTGAAAAATTATTTGAATGAGCTTGTAACGTGTCCAAAGACTTGTGTTAACTTTTAATAATATTAATATTTGCTCGTGTATGATTTTGCATTCCTTTATAACTCCTATGTGGCTGTTTAATACTGAAAGATGTGAGTCGTCGTCTTCAGCCCCCACGTAGATACTACATGGGGTGTCTATGCCAATGTATTGTCTACCTTAGCCGTATTATCGGAACCCAAAGGCGATACAGTGCGGCAGACTAGGCAATCAAACTATAGTGCTTTATTTCTTTCACTTAGCCATAGAGGCACGAAAAGGACTACATGAAGCGTACGATTAGCCACCCAAGTGTTGTGATGTTCGGACGAACCGTGGCCGAAGCCGGTATCACAATGTCTTCACAAAGGGCAAGTTCCTCGTATAACATGGAATAACCGCGTACGAGGATTGAAGTATAACACTTCCAGCTCGGGGTTCACAGATTGGATCATGCTTACTATGACAGTCCGTTTTCGACTTTCTCCCCTGAGGTGCTTGACCAGACTATCCAGAAGCACAATCACAGGGGTGCTCCCTTTGCCCTTTTAGCCGAATAAACTGAATGTAAAGGGGCAAGCATAGGAGTCGGGCAACCCAACTTATTGATCAAATACATAGTTTGGAACCGATGCATATAAAGCGAACGCCAAGACGACGAACACATGAAAGATAAGGCGATCTGTGTTTGAACTCGAGCCCCCGGTCTGTTAGCCGGTTACCTCGCGTCATACCAAACAGGTTCACGAGAAGAGAGAGAAAAGAGAAAAAGTATGCGCCAAAAACAAGACAAATGAGGCGAACTTGCGTCATGCAATTTTGCATTTTCTCAACAACTCTTATAACTCGGATTGCCGAAGCAACTGTTTACAGGTATGCAAAATAAAATAAGAAACGAAATCATACAGGAGTTGTTGTACCAGGGGTCTTCAATTGGTAACCTAACGTCCTCGATATGCCCCCTTGCTAGTTAACTCCTGCTCTTAGATGCACCTTGATGGGTGTTAGTGTTCGGCGGGCGGATTTTGCCAACAAAATCTTGAGAGGCCTCCGCATTGTAGGTGAGCTTTATGCCGTAGGCATGCTTCTTTAGGAGCACCTGCATTTTGTCCGAAGACGTATTGATGGTAGTAGGTCGGGCCAACTGAACACCCATCTTGATTTCCCCACCGCTTACCATGGAATCTTAAGTGCGAAGTTGTGCCTCCTCGACACATACTTTAATGGTCCTGAAGTTGTGCGGTGGGGGGTGAGTCCCTATAGAGGGGAAGAGGAAGCATCTGAGTTTCGGTTTGAAGCCGAACTCGCTTCCCAGCCTTATGTGCCTTTATGGCGGATGTCAGAACTTGCTGATCTTCTTTGTAGCTGAATTAGGCTGCTAGGGCCAGTGCATGTTCCTCAGTTCTAAGGGAGCACTCGGTGTTGCCGTTGACAGTAATGACCCCCTTGGGGCCTAGCATCTTGAGCTTGAGGTATGCATAGTGTGGGACCGCGTTGAAACGAGCGAACGCTGTCCGACCAAGCAGCACGTGATAGCCGTTGCGAAAGGGCACGATGTCGAAGATCAGGTCCTCGTTGTGAAAGTTATCGGGCGAGCCAAACACGACTTCCAGAGTCACCGAGCCCGTGCATCGGACCTCAACGCCCGGGTTCACTCCTTTGAAGGTAGTGCTGCTAGGTTTGATCCTTGACGGATCGATGCCCATCTTTTCACCATATCTGAGTAAATCAGGTTAACGCTACTTCCTCCATCCATTAGGACCTTTGACAGGTGATACCCGTCTATAATGGGGTCTAGGACGAGGGCCGCCGAGCCCCCATGGCAGATACTGGTCGGATGATCACGCCGATCAAAGGTGATTGGGTATGCCGACCATGGGTTGTACTTCGGGCCTACGGGTTCCACTACGTTTACTTCTCGGAGGGCGCGCTTCCTCTCCTTCTTCGGTATGTGCGTCGCGTATATCAAGTTCATGTTTTGACTTCGGGAGAGAATTTCTTCTGTCCGCCACCAATTGGACCCCGAGGCTCATCTTCGTCCTTGCTGCGAGGGCTTTTGCCTTGGTCTTCGGATGGTATCTTGCCGGCCTGTTTAAACACCCAGCAGTTGCGGTGAGTGTGGTTGGCGGGCTTTTCGAAAGTCCCATGGATTTGGCAGCGCCTTTCCATGATCTTCTCGAGTTGAGTGGGTCTGTCACGATTGCCTTTAGGGGGCTTCTTCCACTGCCTAGGTCGGAAGTTGCGGAATCCGGTATTAACAGTCGTGTCATCGACATCACTATTATTGTGTCGGTGCTTATTATTATTGCGCTTTGGCTTTGAGTTGCCATCCCGGCCTCAAGTGCCATGGGATCTTCAGAATTGTGGTTGCGTCTTGCCAGCCAGTTATCTTCGTCCCGCACAAAAGCGGGTCACGAGGGAGGTAAGGGCGGACATAGTGCGAGGCTTGTCCTGGCCTAGCTGGCGGGCCAGCCATTCGTCCTGAATATTGTGCCGGAAGGAGGCTATGGCCTCAGCATCCGCACAGTCGAGGATTTGGTTTTTCTTAGTCAAAAACCTATTCCAAAACTGTCGAGCGGACTCGCCGGGCTTTTGGACGACATTGCTGAGATCGAAAGAGCCCGGCGGGCGGATATAGGTCCCCTAGAATTTAGAGCGGAACGCATCTTCCAGGTCTTCCCAGCATCCAATAGAGTTTTCGAGGAGGCTACTTAACCAGTGCCGAGTTGGCCCCTTAAGCTTAAGCGGGAGGTATTTGATGGCATGGAGATCGACCCCTCGCGCCATGTGGATATGGAGGAGGAAGTCTGTTGGGGAACGTTGCATGGGAAACAAAAAATTTCCTACGCACACGCAAGATTTATCCATGGTGATGAGCATCTATGAAAGGGAAAGAGGATCTACATACCCTTGTAGATCGCTAAGCGGAAAGCGTTAAGAAACACGGTTGGTGTAGTCGAACATCTTCGCGATCTAAATCGCCGAGCGTCCCGCGATCTCATCATGATCCGTCTCGCAATCTTGATCACGGTCCTTCCGATCTAGCGTCGAACGGACGGCACCTTCGCGTTCAGCACACGTACAGCTCGATGACGATCTCCGCCTTCTTGATCCAGCAAGAGGGAGCGGAGAGGTAGACGAGTTCTCTGGCAGCGCGACGGCATTGCGACGATGGTGGTGGAGCTATTCCGGCAGGGCTTCGCCTAAGCACTGCAAAAACGGATCTAGAGAAGAAACTATGCACTAGAGGAGAGGGTAGCACGTAGCTGAAAATTTAGTGCAAAAACCCTAAAACCTCTAGTATATATAAGAGGAAGAGAGGACGAGGCTTGGCCAAAGGGCCAGCCCTAGGAGGCTTCGACCGAAGTGGATAGGAGAGGAGGAATCCTCCTCCGATCCTAGTAGGACTAGGACTCCTTCTTTTTTTTGCCTTTTTTGCCTTTTTCCACCTTTTCTCTTTGGGCTTTTCTTTCCCAGTCGCATGGGCCTTTGTGAGACTTCCACCAGCCCACTAAGGACTGGTATTCATCCTCCCACAGCCCATGTAGCCTCTTGGGTCGAAATACCCCTCCTGATGGTCCCTCGGTACACTACCGGCATTTCCGGTACACTACCGATCAGCCCGAAACTTTTCCGACGACCAAAACAGGACTTCCTATATATCAATCTTTACCTCCGGACCATTCTGAAGCTCCTTGTGATGTACGGGATCTCATCCGGGACTCCGAACAACCTTCGGTCACCACCATGCATAACTCTATACTACCGAAACGTCACCAAACCTTAAGTATGCAGACCCTGTGGGTTCAAGAACTATGTAGACATGACCGAGACACCTCTACGGTCAATAACCAATAGCGGGACCTGGATGCCCATATTGGTTCCTATATATTCTACGAAGATCTTTATCGGTCGAACCTCTATGTGAAGGATTCAGTTAATCCTGTATGATGTTCCTTTTGTTCTTCGTATGTTACTTGCCCGAGATTCGATCGTCGGTATCTCCATACCTAGTTCAACCTCATTACCGGCAAGTCTCTTTACTCGTTCTGTAATAGAAGATCCGTGACTAACACTTAGTCCCATTACTTGCAAGGCTTGTTGTGATGTTGTATTACCGAGTGGGTCCTGAGATATCTCTCCGTCACATGGAGTAACAAATCCCAGTCTTGATCCATGCCAACCCAACAGACACCCTCGGAGTTGCTTGCAAGGCTTGTTGTGATGTTGTATTACCGAGTGGGTCCTGAGATACCTCTCCGTCACATGGAGTAACAAATTCCAGTCTTGATCCATGCCAACCCAACAGACACCCTCGGAGATACATGTAGAGTACCTTTATAGTCACCTAGTTACGTTGTGACATTTGATACACACAAGGCACTCCTCTGGTGTCAGTGAGTTGCATGATCTCATGGTCATAGGATGAGATACTTAACATGCAGAAAACAGTAGCAATAAACTGACACGATCATATGCTACGTTTGTAGTTTGGGTCTTGACCATCACACTATTCTCCTAATGGTGTGATCCCGTTATCAAATGACATCTCATGTCCATGGCTAGGAAACCTTAACCATCTTTGATCAGCGAGCTAGTCTATTAGAGGCATACTAGGGACATGGTTTTGTCTATGTATCCACACATGCATCTAACTCTCCGATCAATACAATTATAGCATAGATAATAAACGATTATCATGAACAAGGAAATATTATAATAACTAATTTATTATTGCCTCTAGGGCATATTTCCAACAGTCTCCCACTTGCACTAGAGTCAATAATCTAGTTCACATGACCATGTGATTCACATTGTTATCAATCTAACACCCAATGAGTTCTAGGGCTGGATCATGCTTTGCATGTGAGAGGGGTCTTTTAGTTAACGGGTCTGCGACATTCAGATTCCTGTGCACTTTGCAAATCTCTATGTTAAACTGTAAATACTGCTATGACACTCCACTTGGAGCTATTCCAAATGGCTGCTCCACTATACGTATCCGGATTGCTACTAAGAGTCATCCGGATTGGTGTTAAAACTTGCATCGACGTAACTCTTTACGACGAACTCTTTATCACCTCCATAATCGAGAAACATTTCCTTAGTCCTTTAGTCACTAAGGATAATCCTGACCGTTGTTCAATGATCCACTCCTGGATCACTCTTGTACCCCTTGACAGGTGCAATACACAGCATGGCATACTATACAGAGCCTATGGCCAAGGCATAGGGGACGACGTTTGTCATTTCTGTTTCTTTTGCCGTTGTCGAGCTTTGAGTCTCACTCACTTCACACCTTACAAATCAGGCAAGAACTCTTTCTCTGACTGATCCATTTTAAACTCTTTCAAAATCTTGTCAAGGTATGTACTCATTGAAAGTATCATCAAGCATCTTGATCTATCTCCATAGATCTTGATGCTCAACAATTAGGTAGTTTATCCAGGTCTTCCTTTGAAAAACTCTTTTCAAACAACCGTTTATGCTTTTCAGAAATTCTACATCATTTTCGATCAACAATATGTCATCCACATATACTTATCAGAAATTCTATAGTGCTCCCACTCACTTTATTGTAAATACAAGTTTCTCATAAACTTTGTACAGACTCAAAAACTTTGATCACCTCATCAAAGTGTATATTCTAACTCCGAGATGCTTGCTTCAATCCATAGAAGGATCACTGAAGCTTGTACACCTTTTAGCATCCTTAGGACTGACAAAAACTTCTGGTTGTATCTCATACAACCTTTCCTTAAGGAAGAAAACGATGTTTTGATATCCATCTGCCTAATTTCATAATTGAAAAATGCAACAACTGCTAACATAATTTCAATAGACTTTAGCATAGCTACAAGTGAGAAAGTCTCATTGTAGTCAACTCCTTGAACTTGTTGGAAATTTCTTTGCGACAAGTCGAGCTCTATAAATGGTGACATTTATCATCAGCGTTTGTCTTCATCTCAAAAGTCCATTTGTACTCGACGATCTGCCGTCCAACGAGCAAGTCTACCAAAGTCTATACTTGGTTTTCATACATGAATCCTTTCTCGGATTTCATGGCCTCTAACCATTTGTCAGAATCCGGGCCCATTATCGCTTCTCCATAGCTCGTAGGTTCATCGTTATCCAACAACATGACCTCTAAGACAAGGTTGTCGTACCACTCAGGAGTAGTACACATCCTTGTCGACCTACGAAGTTCGATAGTAACTTGATCCGAAGCTTCATGATCATCATCATTAACTTCCTCTTCAACTAACATAGGCTTCACAGAAACATCTTCCTGCGCTGCGCTACTCTCTGGTTGAAACAAAGGTTCAACAACCTCATCAAGTTCTATCTTCCTCCCACTCAATTCTTTCGAGAGAAACTTTTTCTCGAGAAATGACCCGTTTTAGCAACAAACACTTTGCACTTGGATCTGAGATAGAAGGTATACCCAACTGCTCTTAGGGTATTCTTTGAAGATGCATTTGTTCGCTTTGGGTTCGAGCTCATTAGGTGAAAACCTTTTTTCACATAAGCGCGCATCCCCAAACAATAAGAAATTACAGCTTAGGTTTCTATCAAACCATAGTGCAGACGGTGTCATCTCAACGGATTTAAATGGTGCCCTATTTAAAGTTAATGTAGTTGTCTTTAACGCATAATCCCAAAACTATAGTAGCAAAACGATAAGAGACATCATAGCATGCACCATATCCAATAGAGCACGACTATGACGTTTGGACACACCATCACACTATGGTGTTCCAGGTGGCGTGAGTTGTGAAACAATTTTCATATTGTCTAAAGTTGTATGCCAAACTTGTAACTCAGATATTCATCTCCACGATCATAGCGTAGACATTTTTATCTTCTTGTCACGATGATCTTAAACTTCACTCTGAATTTGCTTGAACCTTTCAAACGATTCAGACTTGTGTTTCATTAGTAAATATACACTATATCTACTCAAATCATCAGTGAAGGTAAGAAAATAACGATATTCACCGCACGCTACAAGACTCATTGGATTGCATACATCAACATGTATCATTTCCAATAAATCATTTGCCCGCTCCATCCATCTGAAAAACGGGGTCCTTAGTCATCTTGTCCAAGAGGCATGGTTCGCATGTCTTAACCGATTCGAAATCGAATGAGTCCAAAGATCCATAAGCACGGAGTTTCTTCATGCGCCTTATACCAATATGACATTTAGCGGCAGTGCCACAAGTATGTGGTACTATCATTATTAACTTTGTATCTTTTGGCATCAATGTTATGAACATGTGTATTACTACGATCAAGATTTAACAAACCATTCTCATTGGGTGCATGACTATTGAAGGTATCATTCATGTAAACAGAATAACCATTATTCTCTAACTTAAATGAATAACCGTGTTACAATAAACACGATCTAATCACGTTCATACTCAACGCAAAACACCAAATAACATTTATTTAGGTTCGTCTCTAATCCCGAAGGTAGAGAGAGCATGCGATGTTGATCACATCAACCTTGGAAACATTTCCAACACACATCCTCACCTCACCCTTAGCTAGTTCTTCATTTATTCCGTAGCTTTTATTTTAAGTTACTAACATTTAGCAACCGAACCGGTATCCAATACCCAGGTGCTACTAGGAGTACTCACAAGGTACATATCATTAACACGTATATTAAATATACTTCTGTCGACGTTGACAACCTTCTTATCTACCAAGTATCTAGGGCTGTTCCGCTTCAGCGATCGCTCTCCTCATAATCAAAGCACTTAGTCTCGGATTTGGGTTCAACTTTGGGTTGCTTCACTGGAGCAGCAATTGACTTGCTATCCATGGAGTTTCCCTCCTTGCTCTTGCCCTTCTCGAAACTAGTGGTTTGACTAACCATCAACACTTGACGCTCCTTCTTGATTTCTACCTTTACGGTGTCAAACATCACGAACAGCTCAGGGATCATTATTTCTATCCCTGGCAATTTATAGTTCATCACCAAGTTCTAGTAGCTTAGTGACCGTGACTTGAAGAACTATATCAATCACTATCTTATCTGGAAGATCAACTCCCACTTGATTCAAGTGATTGTAGCACCCAGACAATCTGAACACATGCTCAACGATTGAGCTATTGTCTTTCATCTTGTAGATAAAGAATCTTGTTAAAGATATCATATCTCGCAACACGGGCACGGGTCTGAGATCCTAATTTCAGCTCTTAGAACATCTCATATGTTCCATGACGTTCAAAACGTTTTGGAGCATCAATTCTAAGCCGTAATGCATGACGCACTAAACTATCAAGTAGTCATCAAAACGTGCCTCTCAGATGTTCACAACATCTACAGACGACGCTAGAGGGGTTGGTGCACCAAACGGTACATTAAAGACATAAGCCTTCTGTGCAGCAATGAGGACAATTCTCAGGTCACAGACCCAGTACGCAATATAGGTACCATCATCTTTCAACTCTATTTCTCTAGAAATATATAAAAATTTAAGGAAGCTACAGCACGAGCAAGTAATTTACAACATAATTTGCAAAGACAGTACTAACTATGTTCATGATAATGAGTTCAATTAATCATATTACTGAAGAACTCTCACTCAAATTGACATCCTTCCGATCATTCGAGTGATACATGATCCAAATTCACCAACTCAAGTCCGATCATCACGTGAGTTGAGGTGGTTTCAATGATGAACATCATCATGTTGATCATATCTACTATATGACTCATGTTCGACCTTTCGGTCTCTTATGTTCTGAGGTCATGTCTGTACATGCTAGGCTCGTCAAGTTTAACCCGAATGTTCTGCATGTGCAACACTGGCTTGCACCCGTTATATATGAACGTAGAGTCTATCACACCCGATCATCACATGGTGTCTCGACACGATAAACTTTCACAACGGTGCACACTCGGAGAGAACACAATTTATCTTGAAATTAAGGGATCACCTTATAATGCTACCGTCGTCCTAAGTAAAACAAGATGCATAAAAAGATTAACATCACATGCAAATCATAAGTGACATGATATGACCATGAACTTGTGCTTTTGATCTTCATCTTGAAAGCACTGTCATGATCGTCACCGACACGACACCGTGATCTCCATCATCTTGATCTCCGTCAACGTGTCGCCATCGGGATTGTCGTGTCCATCATGCTTCTATTATTATTGCTACCGTTTAGCGATAAAGTAAAGCATTACATAACACTTTAATGATTGACACGCAGGTCATACAATAATTAAAGACAACCATATGGCTCCTGCCGGTTGCCGTACTCATCGACACGCAAGTCGTGATATTTTATATAACACATGATCATCTCATACATCACATATATCACATCATGTAATTGATCATATCACATCACAACATAACCTGCAAAAACAAGTTAGACGTCCTCTAATTGTTGTTGCAAGTTTTATGTGGCTGCTATGAGTATCTAGCAAGAACAATTCTCACCTACGCATAAACCACAACGGTGATACATAAGTTGCTTTTCAACCTTCTCAAGGACTTCCTCTGTCGAATCCGATCCAACTAAAATAGGAGAAACAGGCACCCGCCAACCATCTTTGTGCAACGAGGTTACATGTCAGTTGATGAAACCGGTCTCTCGTAAGCGTACGAGTAAGGTTGGTCCGGGCCGCTTCATCCCACAATACCGCTGAACCAAAACACGACCAATGGAGAAAGCAATCTAAGCATCAACGTCCACAAACTCTTTGTGTTCTACTCGAGATCTCATCTACACATAGACCTAGCTCGGATACCACTGTTGGGGAATGTTACATGAAAAATAAAAAAAATCCTATGCACACGCAAAATCTATCCATAGTGATGAGCATCTACGAGAGGGAGAGTGGATCTACATACCCTTGTAGATCGCTAAGCGAAAAGCGTTAAGAAACGCGGTTGGTGTAGTCGAACGTCTTCGCGATCCAAATCGTCAAGCGTCCCGCGATCTCATCACGATCCGTCCTACGATTCAATCACGATCCGTCCCGCGATCTCATCACGATCTGTCTCGCGATCTTGATCACGGTCCTTCCGATCTAACACCAAACGGACGACACCTCTACGTTCAGCACGCGTACAGCTCGATGACGATCTCCGCCTTCTTGATCCAGTAAGAGGAAGCGGAGAGGTAGATGAGTTCTTCGGTAGCGTGACGGCATTGCGGCGATGGTGATGGAGCTATTCCGGCAAGACTTCACCTAAGCACTGCAAAAAAACGATCTAGAGAAGAAATTATGCACTAGAGGAGAGGGTAGCACGTGGCTGAAAATCTAGTGCAAAAACCCTAAAACCTCTAGTATATATAAGAGGAAGAGAGGAGGAGGCTTGGCCAAAGGACCAGCCCTAGGAGGCTTCGGCCGAAGTGGATAGGAGAGGAGGAATCCTCCTCCAATCCTAGTAGGACTAGGACTCCTTTTTTTGCTTTTTTTTTGCCTTTTTCCATCTTTTGTCTTTGGGATTTTCTTTTCCAGGCGCATGGGCCTTTGTGGGACTTCCACCAGCCTACAAAGGCTGGTATTCATCCTCCCACAATCCATGTAGCCTCTTGGGTCGAAATACCCCTCTCGATGGTCCCCGATACACTATCGGCACTCCCGGTACACTACCGATGAGCCCGAAACTTTTTCGGTGACCAAAACAGGACTTCCTATATATCAATATTTACCTCCGGACCATTTCGGAGCTCCTTGTGACGTCCGGGATCTCATCCGGGACTCCGAACAACCTTCGGTCACCATCATGCATAACTCTATACTACCGAAACATCACCAAACCTTAAGTGTGCAGACCCTGTGGGTTCGAGAACTATGTAGACATGACCGAAACACCTCTACGGTCAATAACCAATAGCGGGACCTGGATGCCCATATTGGTTCCTATATATTCTACAAAGATCTTTATCGGTCGAACCTCTATGTGAAGGATTCAGTTAATCCTGTATGATGTTCCTTTTGTTCTTCGGTATGTTACTTGCCCGAGATTCGATCGTCGGTATCTCCATACCTAGTTCAACCTCGTTACAGACAAGTCTCTTTACTCGTTCTGTAATAGAAGATCTCGTGACTAACACTTAGTCCCATTACTTGCAAGACTTGTTGTGATGTTGTATTACCAAGTGGGCCCTGAGATACCTCTCCGTCACACGGAGTAACAAATCCCAGTCTTGATCCATGCCAACCCAACAGACACCCTCGGAGATACCTGTATAGTACCTTTATAGTCACCCAGTTACGTTACGACGTTCGATACACACAAGACACTCCTCCGGTGTCAGTGAGTTGCATGATCTCATGGTCATAGGATGAGATACTTGACATGTAGAAAACAATAGCAATAAACTGACACGATCATATGCTACGTTTGTAGTTTAGGGCTTGACCATCACACCATTCTCCTAATGATGTGATCCCGTTATCAAATGACATCTCATGTCCATGGCTAGAAAACCTTAACCATCTTTGATCAACGAGTTAGTCTATTAGAGGCATACTAGGGACATGGTTTTATCTATGTATCCACACATGCATCTAAGTCTCCGATCAATACAATTATAGCATGAATAATAAATGATTATCATGAACAAGAAAATATGATAATAACTAATTTACTATTCCCTGCATATTTCCAACAAAGTCATCAATCCATACAGTTGGGTCAGTGGTCTCGTCGTTATGTTCTATATTCACGGGTTTAAACCCTTTAGGGAACTAATGTCGCATTACCTCATCTGTGAAGCACAGTGGGTGAGCGACGCCTCTGACCCGTGTTACGTTCCTCCTATATTCGGCATCTGTGTGGGGCCGGGTGCATTCCCGGACTCTTGTTGTTTTGGTCGAGCCATGGTCTGTATCTGTCGTGTCTATCGGGCAAGTACTCTCTGGATCCATAGATGGATCTAGTGCAACCTGCTCTATGATCCAGGTTATCTTGCAGGTCGAACCTGTCATTGGGCTCTAATGGCTCCTTACCCCGACTTCGAGGCACTACCGGTATATAATTGACATCATCAGCCGTCCTGTCCCGACCATGAGGGGGGTGGTCCGGTTTGTTGTATGGAGTACGGTCTAGAGATGGGGTATCAATAAGTTCATCATCGAATTACGACAGCAGCCTTCTTCAAGGATAGCTTTTGGGCTGGTTTGACAGACTAGTGTCGTATGCTTCCTCGGCTGAGAGGACTTTCGTCCATCGATCATTGAGGTCAGCCTGTTCGACTTTGAGTTGTCGTTCCTTAGCCTTTAGGCTGCAAGTCCTTGCTATGAGCCGCTTCCTGATTTCTTCCTGATCTTCGAGGTTATCAGGGATGTACAAGTCACTGGCTTCCGGTATACCTTCCTCCTCGACGGGGTGAAGGTACTCATCACCTTCAAGGGCGTTGATGTTATCAAGGTTGTTTTGGTCCTCCAGCCCCTCTGGACTCTCAAACGGGTGCTCGGGGATATCGGGATTGTCATGATCAGCGAGGGCATTACCGTCCCCGTTGCTGATAATAGTCTTCTTTCCTTTTTTTCTTTCGGGGCGCTTATGTATTTTCTGGTGCCTTGATGACGCGTCGCCTTATTTGTCGTCGTCATTGTGAGGCATGTTGTCACCGTTGGAGGCAGGAGTATCCACCATTTAGACGTCGTATGTAGAAGTGGCGGTCCAACTCTCGGTGTTAACAGGGGTGGGATCACAGTCCTCTTCATCCATGCATTCTGCCTCCTTGGAGGCATAGTCCAGCACGTCGATTAAATCTTTTGGCGATGGCTATCAGGTGGGTGGTGGGTGGGTTGAAAATTTGTCCCCGCCCGCACCGTAACCGAACTGAGCGTAGATGGGGGCCCGATCGGATCCAGCTGTTCGGAATTTGTGGAGTTAACCTCCATGATGTCCAGACATGGTGAGTGTTCGGAAAGAACATGTATCCGATCATCTGGCTTAATGGCTGGACCGGGATAAGAGATCAATTCGTCGCCATGGGTGATCCCATCGGCATGTCTGAAGAAGGGGCTCGAGGTTAAGGCCTCAGAGTCCTCGGAGGCTACAGGTGAAGCTGCGAGCCCCATTAATGACAAGTCACCCCGAGAATCGACGGGGAACTCTAAGTTTCTGAATCTGACCTCTCAATCGGAGGAAAAGTTCTCAACGAGGCCTAGATGGCCAGCAGAATCAGCTTGCAGCGCCATGCTGTCGAAGGCGAAGATCTGTTCGGGGACAAAAACATCCATGTTAGCGGACCTCTTCGTTGATAACAAGGCGAGACGTCGATTCCATCTCGCTCATAGAGGAACTCTCAATGAAAGCACCAATGTCGGTGTCAAAACCGACGGATCTCGGGTAGGGGGTCCCGAACTGTGAGACTAGAATCGATGATAACATGAGACGAAGGGAATACGAGTTTACCCAGGTTCGGGCCCTCCTATGGAGGTAATACCCTACGTCATGCTTGGTTGTATTGATGATGTAAGGGATTACAGAGTTAATCTACCACGAGATCTTATAGCTAACCCTAGATGAGTTGTTCTTCCTCTATACCCTAAAACCCTCTAGCTCATATAGATGCCGAGGATGCCTAGGGTTTACACATGGTCAGTTACATGCCAAAGATATAACATGCCTAATTACTACATCGGACGTGGAGCGCAGGCCGTGCTTCCCGAAGCTTCCATCTTGGAGACTAGGCCTTCAAATCCTCCAGTGTTCGACAAATGGCCATCCTAGTCCGGCCCATAACAATAGATCGGCTATCCGAGGACCCCCTAATCCAGGACTCCCTTAGTTAGCTTGGAATAAAGGAATGCATTGCAAGAGCATACGACATTTTAATCTCTTTGGACGAAGATTAGTGCTAGTGTGCTATCAACATATTTCTTCAACCCTTGGTTGTTCAGTGTGTGGTGTATATTTTTGTCTAGTGCAAAGTACCGATAGTGTTATAAAACCAATTAAATAGTGTGTATCGTGTGAGAACAAAAAAAATGTGAATTGGTGGAGAAAAATGATCTAAATGAAAAAGGAGGAATGAGGACAGCTGACATACCTGCATACCACAAACGTGCTGAGTTGAACCCAAGAAAACCAGTTTTCAGCCCACTTTAAGCAAAAAAAACCTTAATTGCCCTATGTTAGCATGATGAAGCAGAGAGGCAAAAGCAATATATATGATATTATTGTGTGATTGCTATGTTAGCATACATTACATATGGGTGGTGTAACTTGTAGTATTAAATTGGTGTTGAAATGTTGGTATATAATGATTGTCTAAGTATTGCCAAATCTGATGATATTACCTTTTCCTTCTACGAACACAACAATTTTCTGTATGCAGTGCTTACTATACAGCTGACACTTGTGTTCCAAAGAAGACAACATGCATAGTTATACATCATAGAAAAGTTTCCTTCTCCTGAACCAAGACCCAAAATACGATTAATAAGTTATAGGCAACGGCAAAGGAGCCAGAAAATAATTGATTTGGATACTAACATTCTAGAACAAAGTGAACTGATATGGCAAAAGTTTTTCCTCTTCTACGCTTAAGAAAATATAGCAAAATAGCAGATAGGTAGAATTGAGCATAGTGTATCTGCATCACATATCGCTCAACCTTTTTAGAGCTAATTAGTGTGGTAGATTTATATAATATATAACTGATGGAGTCATCGTAGCCATCAAAATAGCTAGTCTTCAGTTAGGATCTCCGTGCCAGCATTCTAAGAACAGAATTAGTTAGAGAAAAGACATAACACAGAAATTTTGAACAAAAAACAATTAATCAAGTAGAAGTTGTCCCTGCCAGGAAACTTATTCTTAGTTACCTATAAAAAAGGAGTTTGTGTGAATTTAATAGCTCGGTGTTATGATTGGCCGGCATGGTGAGACATATTATATAATGTATCATCTAAGGAACAAAACTGGTTTCATCATATAGATCATCTACTCATCTTGACACTACAATGGCCTCGATTTTTTTTCTGATTACAATTTTGCGTACCCTATGAAAACCCCACAAATTCTGTTGTGCAAGAAATGAAAAACAGATATCACTTTCTACAGGAAAGCAAAAGATGATAAAACACTTGCCCAAACAGGCGGAACCAAAGTTGTCGTTGACACGCCGGAGCACCTGAAATCGGAACGGAAAGGGTATGCTTAAAACTGGATGAAATTATTATAATATCCACCTATCCAGTAGCACTTTCAGAAAAGGGATAAGGCCAACTTGATATATTATAATAGCGAATTAATGTCGTTTAAGTTTTGAATTACACAATGAGAATGTTCAATTAAGTCCAAATAAATTTAAATCGAGGGATGTATTACCTTCTACTTGATGAACTCTGGTAGTTGTCATCGAGTTCCTTGCCATCAACGGTAACTACAACACTCAAAATAATTTAAATTCGAAAGAGAAGAGTTACCTTCTCGGCGATGAACTATTGTAGTTCCCAAATAGTATTGCAATAGCATGCAGCCTTCGCGGTTACTTCCAGACCATCATAAGCGAGTTCCTAAGGTCCATGAATGAACAGATAAGGAACTCTACTCAAGAGGCCCAAATATGTGGCAGAACCTCTAAAAGGGAAACATGAATTAGAAGATGCACCATCTAATTCAGTGGCCTAAATGTGCAAAATTAGATCTCTGGAACGCTTAATCTCATCAGCAAAATTCCTATACATACTTCCCTACCCGAGGTCTAAATGTCTTTAATTCTGAATAACTGCCTTTTTGAAATCAGTTTCTATGCCATATCATTTTCATAATATATACATAGTACTTCTTAACCCTGCAATAATGTGTAGGGGGTTCAAACTGGAACATGGAACACACATCTTATTGAAGATCTCAAGCGTCATGTGGAAGTAGAATTTCCAACATGGGTATGTGATTACATTTTCTATTGTCGAAGCCTACCGAAAAATAATACATATAAATTAGATTTTGGATGTGGGCATATAATATGTTCATGCACAAATTGAAATACATAAATTTACAATATCTCTGATCTTTTTTGCTTAGTTTCTCCTCTGTTGCCCACTGACAGCCACTCATCAGCCAATGGGAAATGCAAATTGCAAATTTGTACTAGAATTCAATCAGTCAATCACCATTTATCCTTGGTATACAATAGACTTGCAAATTTAGAAGTATAAAGCTGGAAAACTCACCACCTCCTGCTGTCGTTGCCAGATTGTCATGCTTCAACCAAGCAGGCAAGCACACTCTTAAATTAGGCGTCTCTGACCTGCAGATGTTCCATGGAGGTAGAGCTATGGACTGCCATGCCCGTGTGCATGATTATGTTGTGCGCACTGCGCAAACGCGCATGGTGATCTTTATCAACTAAAATCATCTTAATAGTTCTGACACTCCAGCAACTTAGTTATATGACTCATCTATTCTTCAAGATGAACACGACATATAGAATGGTGGACTGATTGTTGGGGTTGTCCTGCACACACAAAAGTGTTCTAATTGGATCACAAACCTGAGAGGTTCTTGTGTACTTTTTCTTAAAAGTAGAATGATGCAAGAATGTGAACCATGATCAATGAAAAAAGACATAATTTGTTATGCTATTTCTTTGCAGTTCTAGTTGTAAGCCATGTATTTCTACATGTGAGAACATGCTTGGATACAGAAACTTCAGAGAAAACTTGCAGAAACCAGCCTACTTCTGCATAGGGAAAATGGTTTTATATGATATATTGACAGTGCAAATATTAAATACACAGAAAAATAAACATCAGATGGCCCATACATTTTTCTTTTAGAGATTGTCTTCTAGAACATTGCCCATAAATAGCAAAGACCAATCTGATGGAATTCAAAAGATGACCTGTAATAGACAAAAAAGCATCATATTGTGTATACCAAGGAGAATTGTGATTTAGCAGATTGCTCGATTTCTAGGTCTTCGTGAAAGAGCCATCAAATTGTGGAGGATAGGTGGTGCAGAAGAGGTGCCATCACAAAAGCTATGGGTTGCGCCATGCTAGGAGAAAGATGGAAAACGGGGGAGGAGAATGGAGAAGCTCCTGATGAAGGAGGTCTGCATTTGCACATGAGGAAGATGAGAGGGGGAAAGGCAGCCGACTTGCGACCACACAAGAATAAAATTTAAATATAGCCTGTTGACTGAGTCGTCCACAACAAGTATACAAATTGGGATCATTTCTTCGGTAATGACAGCAAGGCCAATCTCTGTTGTGCCAAATCCATCATGCTGTTGCCGCATAAGGGGGGACAGATTATCCATAAACAACAGACAATTGAGCCAATTAAACCTAAAAGTAGCACAACCCTAACAAACCCTAGAACATCCACGGCCATGAATGAAACAGAGCACAAGAGAGACCTTCCATGGCCTCACCCATGCATCTATCGAGGTGGTGAGCAGCAGCTACATGGGGATAGGAAGGGAAGTAGTTGGGTGTAATCAAATCCAAGAGGAGAGAGATGACCTTGGAAAGAAGAACTCCAATGGCCTCCATGGACAGGAACAAGCCCAAGTCTTTGGCGAGCTTGATGGCGTCAGAACCCTCTCCTCACGTGAATGCCGGGCAAGAGAAGAGGGGAAGTTGATGCCAGCTGCACAAGCCATGCCGATGCAGAGGAAGGAGGGAGTCCAAATCCTTTCAGTTCGAGTTCGAGGTCCATATCCATACGGGTGAGAGGAACTACATCGACGACGGCTGGCGGCAAAGCCCGGCGACGGAGGGTGCCTGCAGGGCGGCGGCGAGCGAGCGGCCTTCTCCCTTCTCTCTGTCTCTCTACCGCTGGTGCTCTCTCAGCGAGAGAATTCAGGAACGTGTGAGGGATATTTTTGTGCCCCTAGTGATAAATCTCAATGGACAGTAAAAAAAGCTTTTCACCTGATACGTGTGAAACAGAGAAGGGAAAAACGTGGCAGCACGTGAGAGCTCTCACTCAACATTGAGAACGCACCAGAGGACCCGCTGCTTGGAGCATGGCTAATAGAAGAGCCCGCTGCCGGTTCTATGCTAGTGCCACATCTCTTGTATCTTTTTAAAA
Organism: Hordeum marinum; assembly: GCA_022496015.1. Classification (NCBI taxonomy): domain Eukaryota; kingdom Viridiplantae; phylum Streptophyta; class Magnoliopsida; order Poales; family Poaceae; genus Hordeum; species Hordeum marinum. Next base: position 145,811,453 of record CM039676.1, read on the forward strand.
AAAATACTTGTATAATAAGTTGGTTGTTGATGGGCTATAGTATTTAATGCTTGCGTATAGAGATGGGCAAAGAAAACACGCACTGATTGACCGGTAGAAATAAGCGTCAGCCTTTAGCCTTGCCACGGGCTGCATGCAGGCTTAATTTCCTCGCAGATTGTGCTGTAGTCGGACGATTCATGGAGCGCCTGCTTCCTTCTTTCTCTCGTCTTCTTTCACATCCAGCTAGGATTTTGCTGATGTGGAACATCTTATAACCTGCTGAGTAAAACCTATTATACTTGCTCTTAGCAGCTTTAATATTCTTATATATTACCAGCCGTCCACCTTGGATTTCAGCGGGCTCATGCCTCCTCACAGAACATCAGGTCATGTTTTTCCTAATTACCCATATTGTATCTATTTTGACACAGATTGTTTTTGCCGTTTTGCATAATTCTTTTGTGTAGATTTTTTGCGGACGGTTACAATTCGGTCCGTTGTCACAAAGATTGATGCGATTGTCCGGTCGGTTTCAATTTGACCAGCTTTTGCCCAACCGACTTCATCCGAAGTCCAACGAACCGTGCATATGTGACTCAGTCTGCCCTGCAAACTCAAACTACCTCGTGCGGTCGCCGCATCGCGTCAACATCATCATCATCGTCTAGTGGATTTCCGACCTGCCCCGACGCCTTCACGCCGCCACTCCATCGAGCCAACCTCGATGACCAAGCCCCATCTTTATAACTTATTTGCGTATTTTTTATGGAAAGAATTTTCATCATTATTATTATTTCTTTTGGACTTGCACTATTATGTGTGCACAGGTAATCAGCTTTGGCAGTCCACGTCATCGCATGTGCGGGCAGACGTCGTCGTTCGCCCGTGTCACTAAGTTGTGTCGGCATCGCATCGTTGCGTGACCCTATGCTAGCATCTCGGCGCAGCTACTTTGCTGAGTCAACCTCTACGTATAGGCCATATTTATTCAATTATTTACTTCACTTAAATTAATTAAGTAGAATAATTCTTTAAAAAATACATATATTTTCATTATTTGTTATTACTTTCGGCTTGCACTATATTACATGCGCAGGTAATTTACTTCGAGTGTGAACGCATCACCTTGGTGCTCTGTCGCCGTCGTCCCTCCTCCATCAACCAAATCGCATCACCGACATGGTCGACTAACGTGAGGGCTTCGCCGTCACACTGCCGAACTACTCTGTCTCCTTGGCTGGACCGAGATTTCGCCTCGGCCCTTCGGAAGTGTTGTGTTGTCATTTCATCAAGCCGAGCTCTTTTTCAGCTACCTTGTGACCGGCTTGGAGGCTGGGACCTTGTCCCACCATAGCTCCAACGACATCATCAACACCGAGCACATTAACTAGCTAAGTCGTTTTCATGCTCAACTCTCTTTGAAATTTAACTTTTTGTTCGGTTCAACCAAACATTATAAATTTTGTTGAACAAAAAATCATTTGTTAAAACCAATTTCCTTTCCCCAAATTTAACTATGGGCTCTTAAATTTATATGAGTCATTTTATAATAAATGTGTATTCTTCTTAGTCGTTGCAAAGTCTTTTTCTACTACTCCTTTTTTTCGACATTATTGTGTGGTCAATAGCCGGATAGGCTAGTTTCTTTCTAAAGCCGCTTGAGGTTAGTTTGCTAAACATGCCTATGAGAAACACTTCGCCTTCGAGATATGGAGGTTGAAGCCAAAGGCTGAACCGATTGGAGTCCGTAGATCGGATGTATCATGTTAAAGCATGACCGAAGCACAAATTAAATTTTAGACCAATTCCGGATTGGCAGAATTTTCTTTTATCTAAACATAAAGTTTGTTGCATAAGTTTTTTGTTTTTTCCGAGTATAACTCTCGCAATACAACGCCATATGCATTTCACACATCGGCAATATTAAAGGGGGTCTATGGTTAGCACCGAACCCACCAAACACCGAGGTACTTCATGCAGTCGTCGGCAAAATGTCCTCGGTATTCGCATTTATATGCATTCATTTCGAGTTGTCTCTTTGGTCTATGACTGGATTGCTCGGCTCCTGTGCTTACCCTTTACGTTTCCGCTTTGTTCGGCTAAGGGGTAAAGGGAGAACCACTGCGATTGTCACTTACGGTTTAACTGGTTAAGTGCCTTAGTTGGAGAAAGCCGAAAGCTGACTATCACAACAAGCATAAATCGGTCAGCGAACCGCAGGCGGTGTTTAACCAAATATAGCCGATCGAGGTTATTCGATTAAAATGAAGGGCCTCTCTTTCCTGAAAAGGCCACATTGTGGGTGGTTCGACCTCGAATAATCCGAGGAGTCAATGTATACCGGGGTGTATTAAGTTGCCCCCAAACATATGCTCCTATGACTAAGTGAAAGTTATAAAGGGCAGATATCTGATTGGCTTGTTTCCACTAACACAACCGCATGCATGCATCGAGACGTCGGCTAAGGGTTGTCTTGTTTGTACGGAAACACCCCACGTAGCATCTACAAAGGGGTGGAAGCCGATGATAGGCCACTTTCAGATTATAAACAGTCGCAATAGAGTCAAAATAAACCATACTAAGGGTTCCTTGTGGCACCTCGGCATAGATATAACGGGATTCCCGGAGAGCCCAACATATCATCAGCGTTTGTAATATACGAAAGCGGCCTTCCGTAGTGATCGTTATAAAGTCATAGATATGCATCATTTTGACTTAAGATTTTAGCCAAGCTAGATTGCCTGGCTCATGTTCTATTCTGATTGTTCGGCTAGGGTGTAAAGGGAGCACCTATGGGATTTTTACTTCCGTGTCATCCTGGTTAGTACCTCAGACTGGGTGAAGCCTAAAGCTAGCCATCTCAAGAATATAATTGGTCCGCAACAACGGAAGCGAAAATTTTGGTTCATTACAGACCACAGAGTTCGGGAACATTCCCCAGACTAAATCCCTCAATATTTTCCACCCACATTGATCGGAATTGGCATTTTATAATCATCGTCAACATGATATCCTGGAAAAAGGAGCTTATAAATGAACTATTTTTCCCAGAAGATGTTTCTTACATTAAATAGTAATATATAACATATCTCTTCGCGTACCTTTGTTTATAAAACCATATGGCTGGATTGCCTTGTTTGCCTTAAATCTTTGCCCTTATAAAGGCTTTATAAAGTAGGACAAACACTCATCAGCTACTGGCCGAGGAGGTTGAAGCCAATGGTCGATCAACAAAGTCTTGTACAATGCGGATTCGAGAATTAATAATGTAAAGTACTTGGATACATAGAATCATTACACATAAATTGTGTCAAACGTAAAAAGGTTGGTGTCAAACAAATATCGATCCTTAATTCGACCACCCGTGCCCAAATTAAGGCTCGGGGGCTACTACATTGCCTATTCAATGCAGCAAATTCAAAGTGCAATATGATTTCCGAGGAGATTCCATCCTCGGGTCGATCGGCCGTTCCCAACCCGAGTCTCGGAAACAACTGTGCACCGTGTTTGTGTCCCTAAAGTATGCTGGTGAGCGAAAACTTGATTCTCGGGCTAATTTTGGAAATCGACCTAAGTCTCAGGGCTACTAGGATCAGCGGTTTTATTTTTATGCTTCATATGAATCTCGGGTTTTAGACCGACACAAACCTTGAGTGCTACTCATTATATAGCTCGCCAAAGAATAGATTACACCAATCGGAAATAAATTGGTCGGGACTGTTAAGGGTATCAAATCTAAAACGGTACCCGATAGCTTAACAGCGAACCATTATGGTGGCTTCTACGTGTTGGTTACCCTTGAAGAAATTACTTGTATGACACACCATTTATCGTCATGGAAGTGGACGCTTCCGTGATGATAATTTGAGTATTGTCATGGAACACTTTTAAGACAACACATGTATGACTATCTTCATTCTGTCATAAAATCATCACAGATGTACATGCATGACAAAAAAATGTGACCTATTGTGACAAACACGTATTATCATGGAAGTAGCTTTTTGTAGTGTTGTTGCATCTCCTCCCTCACCGGTGCTTCTTCCTGTTGCATCGTCGTCTTCTCCTTAACAGCCATACCAGGTCGTGAATCAACGTCTTCACTGGTGCGAGCGTTTTGGCATCCATGGCTCCTTCCTAGGGCCTCTGCTTTGCAACTCCGAGATTAACGAGAAGGTCGTATGTGCCTCCTCCGCGTCCTTATCTTTCATCACCAAGCCACTGCCCAGAGAGATGAAGGTGCAACCACGACACTCATGTACAACATCAATAAGGTGAAGGGTGCCGGGACCTGAAGGGAGAGGAAAGGAGAAGTAACGTATATGTTGTAGTCGGTCACATGCTTCAGCTTCACTCGAAAAATGGAACGAGAATGCTTCGACGCAGGGAATGGAGTTAAGGCTGCTGAAAAGATTCATCCTCTCATGATCGTGGAACCCAAGGTGTCTTGGCTTGGATTAATGATAATGCTCCTAGGTCAGTTTGCAGAGTACGTCTTGTTTAAGTTGGCCCAACTTATAGGCAAAGTTACACTGTGACGAGCCAGGGACGCATTGTGGGTACTTGGAGGATATGAGACGTTGGGAATTGTAATTCGACGGTTGTAGACGTCAAATCATTGCGTAAAGTCATGTGTGGCTGATTTTACTATTTTGTAGTTCCTTCTACGCCTGGATTTATTCATGCATTTCTTTGGCAATATATCCATGGTTGTTTAGTGAGAACGAAAATTAACTATAGAGCATCTGCAAGACATTTGACCATGCTAATGTCTGATTCATTCACTATGGAAGCACGCCTCACTTGTTCTAGGCATCATCATCAAAAGTAACCTCGCCAGCAAGTGCAATAATTTAATGAATGTTCACATGTTCAGTTACCACTATCAAAATATGAAAGTTGTTGCTTTTTATATCGCTACCAACAATCATGATAAAATCAAGCAGTAGTTTGAAACAGAACACCTTTAGACAAAAGGGGGTATGTTGTGTTTAGAGATCTTTAGAGGCTTATATTTCTTTCTATTGTACATGTAATTACCTGATTCATAGCATTGTAATTCGTAATATATATATATTTAAATTTGCACTATACTTTAAAGAAAAATTCCAATGGCTCATGATTCTAGTAAATACTTTTATGGGTTTTTATGGGGCGGGTATATAGGAAGCGGATGAGGAGCACACGCCGCTCTGTGTAATCTACACGTCCATTATTGTCTTGAGATTGATGCAGTTAATGCGGTTTAACTTTACTTTCATCCAATACAAGAAGTATACTACATATGGACAATGCATCACATTTATTGCAGCCGCCATCTGTGTCTTATCAGAAACCAACAAGCTTAGGCTGATATGGGCTGAAGTACGCTTGTGTCCAACTGGCCATCAAGGATCACGCAGACTGTCTTGAGGGGATGTCGATGAGACACAAGCTCGGGTCAAGGGCGCCGGCCACGAGCGTGAAGCCCACGTCCTCGGTGTTGGGGAACGTCGCACGGGAAACAAAAAATTTCCTACGCACACACAAACCTATCCATGGTGATGAGTATCTACGAGAGGGAGAGTGGATCTACGTACCCTTGTAGATCGCTAAGCGGGAAGCGTTAAGAAACGCGGTTGGTGTAGTCGAACTTCTTCGCGATTCAAATCGCCGAGCGTCCCGCGATCCAATCACGAACCGCCCCGCGAACTAATCACGAACCGTCCTGTGATCTCGTCACGATCTGTCCCGCGATCCAATCACGAACGTCTCGTGGCCTTGATCACGATCCTTCCGATCTAGTACCGAACGGACGACACCTCCACGTTCAGCACACGTGCAGCTTGATGACGATCTCCACCGTCTTGATCCAGCAAGAGGAGGTGGAGAGGAGAGAGAGAGTTCACCGGCAGCATGACGGCGCTCCGGTGATGGTGGTGGAGCAATTCCGGCAGGGCTTCGCCTAAGCACTGCGGAACTACGATCTAGAGGAGAAACTATGCACCGGTGGAACGGGTAGCACGTGGCCGGAAATTCTGTCCAAAAACCACTCAATCCACTAGTATATATAGGAGGAGAGGAGAGGAGAGGCAGCCAAGGCCTTTGGGTCGACCGAATAGGAGGTGGGAAGCAATCCTACTTCACCTCCAGTCCTAGTAGTAGGATTGCCTCCTATTGGTTGATTTTTCACCTTTTCCTTAGCCTTTTTCTCTCCCTGCGCCATGGGCCTTTTGTGGATGATTCCCCAGCCCACTAAGGGCTGGTTATTGTTCTCCCACAGCCCATGGACCTCTTGGGGTCGAAATACCTCTCCCGGAGGCCTCCCGGTACACTACCGGCACTCCCGGTACACTACCGATGAGCCCGAAACTTTTCCGGCGACTAAACTGGGACTTCCTATATATGAATCTTTACCTCCGGACCATTTCGGATCTCCTCGTGACGTCCGGGATCTCATCCGGGACTCCGAACAACCTTCGGTCACCACCATACATAACTCTACACTACCGAAACGTCACCGAACCTTAAGTGTGCAGACCCTGCGGGTTCGAGAACTATGTAGACATGACCGAGACACCTCTACGGTCAATAACCAATGGCGGGACCTGGACGTCCACATTGGTTCCTACATATTCTACGAAGATCTTTATCGGTCGAACCTCTATGTCAAGGATTCAGTTAATCCCGTATAACGTTCCCTTTGTTCTTCGGTATGTTACTTGCCCGAGATTCGATCGTCGGTATCGAATACCTAGTTCAACCTCATTATCGGCAAGTCTCTTTACTCGTTCCGTAATACAAGATCCCGCAACTAACAATTAGTCACATTGCTTGCAAGGCTCATTGTGATGTTGTATTACCGAGTGGGCCCCGAGATACCTCTCCGTAACACGGAGTAACAAATCCCAGTCTCGATCCATGCCAACTCAACAAACACCATCGGAGATACCTGTAGAGCACCTTTATAGTCACCCAGTTACGTTGCGACGTTTGATACACACAAGGCACTCCTCCGATATCCGTGAGTTGCATGATCTCATGGTCAAAGAAACATATACATTGACATGCAGAAAACAGTAGCAATAAACTGACACGATCATACGCTACGTTTGTAGTTTGGGTCTTGTCCATCACATCATTCTCCTAATGATGTGATCTCGTTATCAAATGACATCTCATGTCCATGGCTAGGAAACCTTCACCATCCTTTGATCAACGAGCTAGTTCACTAGAGGCATACTAGGGACATTGTGTTGTCTATTTACCCACACATGCAATGTGTTTCCAATCACTACAATTATAGCATGGATAATAAACGATTATCATGAACAAGGAAATATAATAATAAACACTTTATATATTGCCTCTAGGGCATATTTCCAACACTCGGCCAGGAGCAGGACGTACATAACACGGTGACTAACGAGGAGCACGTCCATGCCGAGCTTGGAGACTACCTGGACGTGGATGACGTACACAGCAACGGGGGAAAGCGGCCAGTTCTTATCAAGCTTGGATGCAGTACTCTCAACGAAGGTAGGCGTCCTGTCACCAAGGGTAGTCGCGATATCCTACGGGAAGACAGACCATGGTGTCGGTGGCCAAGGCAGACGCGGAATACTACGACAAGCTTGGATGACAACTCGTCAACGAGGGCGGGCGTCCTGTCATTGGTCGTATCCGCACAGGATGCGACCAGCTCAGGCGGCTACCTCGTTCCTCCTCAATGTTGTTCCCCGTCGACGACAGTCTTCTTTGTTCCTCCATTTTCCCATATGCTGCCGAAGGAGAAGACCAGGAGCACATAGAAGAAACAAAAAAGTAGAAAGAGGAAGGAGAACATGAGCAGCGTCAGTTCATGCTGGAGGAGAACGGGCGTCCATGGGAAGTTGGCGTCGTGTGAAGAGAGGTAACTAGGGAAGAAGGTGCAGAAGTTGAAGAGGAAGGAGGAAGAATGGTTGGTGGGAAGAAGAGAGAAAAAAACGTATGCATTCATTGCATTGCTGGGGCTCGGATGGTTGGACGCCGGTTGTTGTGGTCGAACGGGTGCGAGATACGAGCAAAGAAATTCAGCAAATACAACGACGCTAATATAAGAGGCGATGATCCCTACACAACTGGATGGGTGGTATTCCAATAGACTGCGTCGCCGAGTGCTCCTATACACTTCTGTTGGTATATAGTATTTTAAATTATTATATGATGCAAATAAAAAAAACAAAGTGCTCCATAAATAGTGAATAGTATGTGACATAATTGGGATGCCGATTTGTAACTCTCGGACGCCACACATCCCTATATGAATAAAGCATTAAAGACATACGTAATTTTTTCTTTTTAAAAATAGAGTTTTGCGATATCAAACTTGACTACCCATTATACCCTGTGTTCAGTTTCATGGGGAACAGGTGCCTGTGATAATCTTCATAAAAAAGTTACAAAATTCTTATGTATAAAATGTTTAGATGGAACGTATGTTGGACCGTATTTTCTTCTGTACGGTATCACAGGCACCCATTTCTCACAAAACTAAACACTATACCATGAGCGTCTAAATTTGATATCCTATTCTTTTGACTTTTTTTTATTTTCTGGCATTTTTCTTAACTGTAACTGTAACTATTTAGAAAAGAGAATATCAGAAACAAAAAAGGCTCGGAATAGAAGTTTCCGAACACGGTTGCCTTCTTCCTTCCACCCTCTCCTCCGTCCCTCTCACCGAAGAGAATAAGATAACCATCGCCATGCTCCCCCTCATGCCCGAACAATTCATCCTCATGTGCAAGCCCAATCGACCCCGTGACCCAACGAGCCATCGAAGCCAATAGATTTCCATTTTCCAACCACACATGGAGCGAGAATTCAATCTTCGCGTGTGACCGGCCTCACCTGGAATTCCTGCAAGGATCCTCCCAGGAAGAGGGACAGAGCAATCCCATCGCTACACATTCCTCCCCGCTCTTCGGACGGCGGAGCCGCCATAAACCTCCCCTAAAGCGCCTTCATTAGCCTCTGATCATCATCTGTTCCGCCAAGAACCCCCCAGGCAAGAGGGCCCGCTCCAAGATCCAATCCTTTCGTGAGTTGTTCAATCGCAATCCCTGTAAATTTTCTAGGAAGACGGAGGCGGGAGACAACTTCCATTTCGCATCGGTTGTTCGTGTGGCTGGCCGCGGTATTTTCCGAGAAGGAGTGGGAAGGGAGGCTTGGGTTCCCGCGGCGGACGTACGATTCTTGATCCCGTGGAGAGCCACAGCTGTGGACGCCAATGCAGCCGGACCCTAAAGGCCCCGGGAGGGAGAAGGCGCACGCTCGGCTGCCGCCGCCGGTGACGGCGCCATCGGTGGGGCGGCCGGCGTCGGTGTTGCCGCACAAGACGGCGAACGTGCGCGACCACTACCGCATCGGGAAGAAGCTGGGGCAGGGGCAGTTCGGCACGACGTACCTGTGCGTGGCCAAGGAAGACGGCGGCGAGTACGCGTGCAAGTCCATTCCCAAGCGCAAGCTGCTGTGCCGCGAGGATTACGAGGATGTCTGGCGCGAGATCCAGATCATGCATCACCTGTCGGAGCATCCCAATGTGGTTCGCATCCGCGGTGCCTACGAGGACGCCCTCTTCGTACACCTTGTCATGGAGCTCTGCGCCGGCGGCGAGCTCTTCGACCGCATCGTGGCCAAGGGGCACTACAGCGAGCGTGCAGCTGCCCAGCTCATCAGGACGATCGTGGGGGTGGTAGAGGGGTGCCACTCGCTCGGCGTCATGCATCGGGACCTCAAGCCGGAGAACTTCCTCTTAGCGAGCACGGCGGAGGACTCCCCACTCAAGGCCACGGACTTTGGGCTTTCCGTCTTCTACAAACCTGGTTGGTTGCTATTTCCTTAAATTATTTGATTTGATTGATTGATACAACAATTAGCGATGCACATGGTATTAAATTGGTCTTGGTATATACAGCAACCTTATCAATATGCCATTTGAATAGATTGCTCAGTTGAGGAATGAAAATATCCATACGGTTTATATTTCCTAGTTTGACGAAAAATCAATATGATATGGTAGTTTGACGGAAAATCAACAATGCTACTTCCTCCGATTGGAGTACTGTAAATGCTAGGGGGGAGTGGATCCCTGTGGTTTGACTGTTTTGATCTTTGAAGTGTTCGTAATGTTGCCCAATCATCTGATGGAATTATAAGATCGCCATAAGCAATTCTAGCTTGTATTAGAGGACAAGTCTAGTAAATGGGTATCAAGACTTGTGTTGTTCAAATGTGGTACAATTTGTGGGCTATGAAAGCGGTTTCCAGTTATTGACTTTGGCTGGGAAACATTACCAAATTTTGTCTGAATGGTCATAGAAAACTTTGGATATATGGGTTTACATGCGCTGGACATCTAGCTCTATGTGCTTACTCTTGTGTTACTGTACTATTAATTTCTCTTTTTGACAGAATGCCAAAGTTCAGTGTGCGGCTAAGTAATACACTAGTACTTTAGTTCATGAGATACAACTTTGTAGGATATCAAATTACAGGTTGAGCTGTATTGTGAACTGCCATGTGTGGATTTTTGTTGTCCTCCCTGCTGAAAATTGCTGCAGAGCTTATGTTCATAGGGGTACACTTTCAAGAATAACATCGCTACAAAAAATTCGATTGTGTTGCAGGACGTTGCTTAATCTACCTTGTTTTCTAGAGCATACACACTATTAACATGCTGGTGCAGCTAAATTGCTGATCACCCACATGTTTACAAAATCAAATCAATAACATGCCAAATAACAATACTTCCTGGCTCCATATATGGGCAGTGAGCAGCAAAAGAATATGAAACAGAATTACAGAAGCAAGAACAAGACATAGTTTTATAGTCAATAGAACTAGACAACTGAAGGAACTTTGCTTCACGGAAGAGAAATCCACAACTTAACTTCAAGCTCTTAAATGTGTATTTGAGGACTTGTGGGACAATTTAGTGATTAGTATTTCTTCAAGATACATTGTTGTTGCTAGTGGAACAGAATTTTTTGCAGCGGTAAAGCTGTTGCCTTGTGACCATGAGGTCACGGGTTCAAGTCCTGGAAACAGCCTCTTGCAGAAATTCAGGGAAAGGCTGCGTACAAAAGACCCAAAGTGGTCTAACCCTTCCCTGGACCCTACGCAAGCGGGAGCTACATGCACCTGGCTGCCCTTCTTTTTAGTAGAACAGAATGTCAAATCGCACCTGCGCTGCCATGCTTAATTTGGTGCATAGTGACTGGTTAGTCCCTCCGAAGACCCCGCGTTGTGTGGGAGCTTCTATGCATTGGGTCTGTCCTGCCTTTTAGTGACTGGTTAGTGGAATCTTGAGTTAATGTAGTCCACTATTTTATTTCGCTAGAAATGATTAATAGAACTTGCACTAAATGTTCGTTGACATTAAAAACTCTCCCTTCTCCTCTTTCAGGAGATAAATTTGCAGATGTTGTTGGAAGTCCCTATTATGTTGCACCTGAGGTGCTTCTAAAATGCTATGGCCCAGAAGCTGATGTCTGGAGTGCCGGAGTAATTCTGTACATTTTACTATGTGGCGTGCCGCCGTTTTGGGCAGGTGGATTATTTACTGTTCCAACCATTGGATTGCTTGGTCTAGATCTATTATCATTTGCGAACATTACCATGTTTGAGTGGGTAAAATCTGCTTTTCTCCTCTCAGAAAGCGAAACAGGAATTTTCAAGCAGATTTTGCGAGGTAAGCTTGACTTGGAATCTGAACCATGGCCTAGTATCTCTGATAGTGCTAAAGATCTAGTTCGTAAGATGCTTATCCGTGATCCTACAAAGAGACAGACTGCTCATGAGGTTCTATGTAAGTCTTGCTCTGTCCTTCCCTGTGTCACATAAGTGTATTTTTACTAATAATAACAATGCTGCATGCATCTCCGGATGCAGAGACGGGGGAGGTTCTCCCTTCCATTATCTGAAAGAACTAATAACAATGGTATTGCCCATGTCAGGTCATCCATGGATTGTTGATGATTCTGTTGCACCTGACAAACCTATTGATTCTGCTGTTTTGTCAAGGCTGAAACACTTCTCTGCAATGAACAAGCTGAAGAAGATGGCATTGAGGGTATGGAATCTTTTTATCCTGTTAGTGACGTTTAGCAGATTTTGCATGCTAATTTCATTACTCTGTCATAGCACTTCAGTAGAATTAGTGCTCTATTACAACATTACATTATTGCCTCCTTTTTCTAACACTTCTCTTATGCATACGAACACTTAAGACTACTGAAAATGGAAGTCTCAAGTGAAATTTGTTTCATAACTATCACGCATATGTAATGAAGAAAATTGAGATTTAATAAGAGTGTATATTATTGTGTACCAGTCTTGTCAGTGGGCCTTGTCTCTTTGTGATTTGTATGATTGTACAATCTTGTTCGCTTGGACTCTTGCTGAAGTGGCATCTCGCAGAATAATTTGGTAATATTTTTGCAACTGCTGAATAAAGATGGCAGCAAAGTGCAACGTGAATTATCTTGTACCTTGATCGTTTCAGAGACCAAGTGTGTTTCTGTTTTTGCAGGTCATTGCTGAAAGTCTATCTGAGGAGGAGATCGGTGGCTTAAAAGAGTTGTTTAAAATGATTGATACTGACAATAGTGGGACAATAACTTATGAAGAACTGAGGGATGGCTTGAAAAGGGTGGGATCCGATCTAATGGAACCTGAAATCCAGTCTTTGATGGATGCGGTAAGTGCTAGTCTTGTTGAGTACATCGTTCGTAATTGCAGTCCAGCACTTTTTAGATAGTAGTACGCACCATTGAGTTTTATCCATCTTTTTCAGGCTGATATTGACAACAGTGGATCCATTGACTATGGTGAATTCTTAGCAGCTACATTGCATGTGAATAAACTGGAGAGGGAGGAAAATTTGGTGTCAGCATTTGCATTCTTTGATAAAGATGGAAGTGGCTTTATAACAATTGATGAGCTCTCGCAAGCATGCGAGAAATTTGGTCTTTCTGACGTTCATCTTGAGGATATGATCAAGGATGTGGATCAAAATAATGTTGGTCTTTTTAGCATGTTTTTCAACACTCCATTCTTCTCAGCTGTGACTTATAATATACTTATCACTTGGCATATAAATAATTTTGTAGGATGGGCAAATTGATTACAGTGAGTTTGCGGCGATGATGAGAAAGGGTAATGCTGGTGGCTCCAGTGGGACCAGTGGGGCTGTTGGGGCAGGAAGGAGAACCATGAGGAACAGCCTGCATGTGAATCTTGGCGAAATACTGAGGCCCGGTGGAGCCACCTAACTCGTATATGAGAAGGTTCTGCTTTCCAGATACTACCGTCTGAAGTTTTCACCTGGATCTATCGGAACAAGTGACATAGTTTGGCCACTGGGACGCTGTCGAATTTTACTAGTAGTGCTAAACAGTTGAGCAAAGCATACTATGGTATTTTTAGTGTAACAAAAATTTAGGTGTTGGACATGCCATATAAGTTGGTTATCGCTTTATGATGATAAATTTATGTTTGTATCCATATCAACTTTTGTTGTTAATGCACAAATTATTGTTGGATTTTTTTGTTATGTTTGGTATTGGTGTTGTTCCATACGTATATTCCAATGGCTTGTATTTTAAACATGTGCTTGTAATAGAGACAAATGTATACTATTACTTGTGTGAGTTACTCCTTCCGTTTCAAAATAAACGTAATCTTAAAACACTTATTTTAGGACGGGAAGTATTACGTGAGAGTTGGAAGGATGGGCGACACATAAGGTGCAGCATGTCTGGACTCGCTTCAATCCTATCGTTGCTCTCGAAACCAGTGTGGAGTTGTAGCAGTAACTGCGGGTCTTGTGAGTCAGAAATTACGAACTTTCTTAGGTACTCCTAAGGAGCTAATATTGCATTCATTAAGGATTGAAATGTCGCACTAGTATTAGTTAGCCCAAATTGAACAATGTGTTAAAAAAAAGGCCCATATTAGTCAGGGACCATCTTAATTTGATGATATCATTTTTTAGATCAATTTTTAAAATTACTTTTGCTCCTTTCTATTCATCCAAAAGGTATTCTATCACTGATATAGGGCACTTATTTATTATTAAAAAGATTTCACACCCTGCTTTATAGATAAATAAAAAATCATGATACAACCCAACCGAGAATGAAGGTTCATACAAAAAAAAAGCACGAAAAAAACAAGAGACGAGACTATGTCAAGCTGTAGCAGAAGTACAAGCTCAAAAGATACAAGAATGCCTCAAGGAGGGTAGGTGGCCATGAGTAGGCGAGCAGTGAGCTCCTTGTACTTTCTTGTCATCTCGTCAACGGAAGATCTATCCCGCCGTCAACACAGGGATCTCCAAACTGCATAGAATCACATAGTTAATAGATCGTATGAGTCGGCCTCGCCGGGAAATAACAAGTTTGTTTCTAATACAACAAGGTCCGGAAATTGACCCACATCAATCTGCAACCCTGGCCTAAGTAAGTTGACAATAAGTGGAAGAACTCTGGGAAACTCGTTCGACACCATTTGTTCGCCTATACGTCCTTAAGCGTGCTCCATAGAAATTGGACCGAAACGCAATAAAAAAATGTTGAGTAACCTGATTATTAGGAAGAATAGGATAGACTGGTCATTGTACTCATATATATATATATATGTCCATGAGGCTCAAGCAATACAACAACTTTCCACCAATTCCTCTCTCCCTTTCAACATGGTATCAGCCTAACCGATCCAACCCTATCCGTCGTCGTCGCTTCTGCCCCGCGCACCGCCCCCGTGGCGGTCGGCCTGCATGACCGCCGTGGGGGCCCGCGCCGCCCGTACCTATGGTTCGTCCGCCGTTTGTGTTGACCGTCTGCCCTAGAGAGTCTTTTTCCCGATTAGTTGATCTGCTTTTTCTCTCTTCCGCCGGTCGCATTGATCGGCGTTTTATTTTTTGTTTTCCGATCTAAGATTGGTTTGCGTCGCCCGCCATCGCCGTCGACCATCGCGCCTCTATTCCGACATTGGCACGACCCGGCCTCCTCACCGACCCGTCGACCTCGCGCAATGCGGCGGGCCTTCAAAGCCGCTATTCGCCGGCCCGCCCATCGATCTACACCGGCAGTCATCGCCCTGCTCCGATCGGGTCTCTTGCATCGCCCCGACCCGGCGGCCTCGCACCATGCGAAGGCCCATCATAGCCACCGTTTGCGTGCCGGCCCGCTCGTTGATCTACATCGTGCCTGTACGACCGTCGTGCCGACCGTCGTTGTCGGTTTCATCTTGGACTCCACCGCCATCCCGCCTCCACCGAGCGAAGTCCCCGACCTTGCGCGCGCTCGGATTGATCACCCACCGCCGTCGTGATCTGCCTCATCTACTCGTGCGGCCGACCTGGACCGTCGGTTGCGCGCGCTGTCGCAGGTCCCGTGAAGGCTGTCCCAAGTACAACACGCCCCTCCGCCGATCGAACCACAGGTTGCCGTCGCGTCATCCCTTCGGACCGTTGCGTCGCCACCCCCAAAGTCTTCCCGTTGGCCGACCCAATCGATGTGTCGCTCCCGTCGATGCCCCTTCAGGTTGTCGCGTCACAACCCGCAGTCCACGCCACCGCCCCGAGATCCTTCGGACTGCTACCCACGTAGCCCCCGCCGCCTTTGCATCACAACACGCGGTCCACGCCGTCTCCCCGCGGCTGTCACGACCCGTGAGCCGCCGCTATACCGCCCCTTCGGGCTGTTGTGCCATGACACGCAGTCCCCACCACCACCCGAGGCCATCCCCATGGCTGCCCGACCCACGCCGCTGCTACGCCACTCCTTCGGGCCGTAGCGCCGTGGCACGCGGTCCACGCAACCGCCCCGAGGTCTTCCCGTCGTCGCCTCGACCGCTTGCTAGCGCTCCATCGCCCATTCGGGCCGTAGCGCCACGGCCCGCGGTTCACTCCATCGTCTCCGCGCATCGACTCTATGTGGTATGCGCTGTGCTGCCTCCCTTGGTGCGGGAACACCACCATCTGCATCGGTCTTCGTCACGCTGTCGGGTTCTTCCTCGCCTACTTCGAGCATCGCCGCTGCGCTCCTAACCAACCGCCGCCGTCAGGCCGCCGCCCCGCTCTTCTTCGGCGCCGTTGCAGCTCGCTCACCCGAGCCGTGCCGCCCGTCCACCCTCTTCATCTTTGTCCAGCACCAGCCCGTCACGAGCGTCGGCGTCATCTACCCCGACCACTTCGTCTACTCCGACCACCATTTGTAACATTGGCCCCGCGTCGATGGACGCCGCAATCGTCATCAAGTTCTTCTCTGCTGCCCCTTCGACTTCTCCGACATGGCGTACAACTCGTGCAGGTCCCTATCTACGCATGCCTGATGGTGGCAACACCGATGCGTGCCTTTGTCCACGACGTGTGTCCCCAGGTCTGGCAAGCCTGGAGTGGCTCTTCGTCAACTTCGTCTTTGTCCGTCTATGCATGCCCGGTGCTGGCAACACCAACGCGTACCTTCGTCCACGACGTGTCCCCGGACTTGGAAATCCTGGCATGACGTGTCTCAACTACGTCTTCTTCCTAGCGCACCACTTCTTCGACACCACTGTGCCCATGACTAACTTGGTGCCTCCTTGCGCCCACGGCTCCTCGGCGACTACCTCGACATCGGCTACCCTAACTCAACATCGACCACGGTGTTCTTCGCATGACTACCTCAACCACGGCGACACCACCCTCCTCTCTTGACTACTTCGACATCGACACAAAGGGCTACCGCCTTGCTTGAGCAACCTCGTCGATTTCCACTCCAGCCACAACTTCCGTGATGCATCAACCATTATGACTGTGTGTGTGGGGGGGGGGATGTTCGTCGGCTTACCTTCGGATTCTTTTCCAGTCTTATCGTCTGCGTCGCTACCGTTGTGACTGTGGGGGGATGTTGAGTAACGTGATTATTAGGAAGTATAGGATAGACTAAGATTTATTCCTGCCTTGCCTTGTGCTCCAAGTTGGTCATTGTATTCCTATATATATGCCCATGAGGCCCAAGGAATACAACAACTTTTCCACCAATCCCTCTCTTCCTTCCAACAAAAAAGATGTGATTGACGTCTTCCTTGACCTCACAAAGGGGATACACTCCAGTCCCTGGTCCATTGCGCTTGCGAACCTGGTCACCCGAAGGTAGCCGACCTCTCACAAGCTGCCATAGGAATATCTACTTATTTATGCCTGCAATTAAATTGAGTTTCCTGTAGTCGGTGCAAAGCCTCCAAGACCCATCTTTCTTTTCCCTAATAAAGCTGGAGAGGAGTATGGACTACTGCTTGGTCTGCTGATCATGGATTTGAGGAGCTCCAGAATGATTTTCTATGGTGCATTCTTTTGATGGTGCGGCATCTTGTAGGCCATGTGGTTAAGGTTCGTAGCCTTCTCAAATGGCTCAATGTAATCAACCAATGTAGATGATTGCACTAGACTATGGAAAGTTCTCACATCTTCACACACAGATGTGTGATAGAAAACCTTTAGTCAAGTAGGTACAGAACCAATGACATGGCATATTGTTTGTAGCGTATCATGTGCCTCTCCCCCATTGTGTAGTTGGTCCTTTCGAATAGGATATAGCTAGGCAGTTATGTGCTCTAAAGTAGTTCTAGAAGATGCAAAGTATTGATCCAAGTTCTGTATCCAAAAATCATCACTTAGACCCTCAAATTTAGAGATATTTTACTTTGCATGTTTGAAAATTAACACTGCTCTTCTGAAATTTCCTTCCCCAACTCCCTCTTCCACATATTCTTCATACATTTGTTGTTGTGATATGTGGCCTTGGCTCTGTGCACGTTCAAGTCTTGTGTTGCCATAATTAGGGTGCATATAGGGTGTTTGCGGGGTGCCAACTAATTTAAGCTCTTTTCCTGTATGATCCTTTAAACACTCCCGAGCCTCTAATTGCAGGTGTTTGCTTTTTAGGTATAGAAATGGATGGTGGTAGTTGGTTGGGTCGGCCAGTGACTACACTAATAGGGGCTGCTTTGTCTGGAGCATTGATGAGGACATCCCTACTAATGTTACACCCACAACCCCGACTGCTATACATACATGACCAATTACTAGAGCTCGCGCACGTCAATTGAATTACCAGGTACTTTCGTTTCTTGGAAATCCTTCTAATGTTCATGAACGTATGATGCTGCCTAAATTAGATACTTTTGTTTTACTTATGAATGAAGGACCTAGCATGGACAAGAAGGATGACCATTGGAGAGGGATCAAGCATGGATAAGAAGGTGCGCGCGTGGGAAAGAATAATGGAGTTTCCAATGATGATTTTCGCACTTTGAATCCACCATAATGGGAGCGAGAAGCCTTGGACGAAATATGCATGATGCCACTTTATAAAATTCGTCCCCAGGCTAATATAGGTGCTGCGCCACCTTATTTTTGGGCCAGGCCCATGTAATTTCGAAATACTATATTATAGGCTGTTTTTAGAGTCCGTATGTATGGGAAAACTGAGTTAGGGTCGGTTTCGGACCCCTCCTCCAAGGGTACACGAAATTCCCCTCTATTCCCCCATATATACAGCACTTAGGGCGTCATTTTAGGGTTGAGTTTTGTTTAGTTAAAAGTTAGCCATTGCAACTTCGTGTACTTCATTTGTGTCCAACGACCAGACTAAGACCGCTTTCGGAATCCCATCATTATCAATACTTCATCTATATTCAAAATATTCAGATTGCATTATCATATTCTTGCTTGTTCTTCGATTTCTTGCAGGAACAGACCTTCGTGGTCAGGTTGATCGTGCTCCGGTGTGGTCAATAACCTCTTGGAGATTAGTTTAGCGATTGCTAAGGCACAACATCATGCATGTTCGTAGTCGGATTGTCAAAGTCGTATCCACCAAATCGATAGTTATTATCTCATCAAAATATAGGGACAACTTCGCCTCTATCAAGTGGTATCAGATTTCTAGGTTGCTCGACGAGATTTTACCAGGTTTCATAGTTTAGATCGCATATGTTCTTCATACCTATAGTCCACGAAAAAGCCACAAAAAATTAGGGTTAGATCATCATATCCGAACCAATCTGAGCCTTTGCATAGTCTTTTCAGTGTTTTGCTTTGTTGAATTTGCGGTTACATCGTCGTGTCGAGTTGCTGGTCTTAGTGTCTAGTCCTTTAGAGTTTTGAGTTCTATTCACAGGTTGTCACGCCGCCACCGTATCGTCTTCATAGTTGCCATATACCACCACCATCATCACCGCTGCCATATATCACCACCCACCATCACTATCCATTGGTGTCCATATATACCACAAATCCGCCATCAATCCAAGTCCAGCTTGTTTTAGGTTTAGTTTCGAGATCCTTTTGATTTCGGATTCGCGTTTTCCTACCTGTGTAGGTGTCAGAAAAAAAAGTCTGGCACGCTTTGCAGAGCACGTTTTGGCCTAAAAAAAATTCGGCTGAAAATATTTTTTCCCTATCTTGATTTTAGGTTCTCCGGAGCGTTTTGAGACACTTGCCATCATAGTGATTTTCGTCGAAATTTTTGGTCATCTCATCCCCCAAATCGCTCCAGAAAAAAATTAGTCAAAAAAATTTCGTGTCTATCTTGCTTATACGACTTGGGAAGAGTTTTGAGACACTCGTCATTGTAGTGATTTTCTGAGCAAAAAAAGGCATAAAAAAACAAAAACAAAATTTAGAGTGTGCTCTTCCCTTGATTACGTGTAGCATCGTGATTTTTGTTGGTATTTTAGGCTCGCGTCTCTAGCACTGTCTAGCCTACGACCATCACAGTACCGTCGTTGAGCGTTTATTCAACCTTGCATATCCGAATTGATTGTTACTGACCTTTTTTTTGCTACCATATTATAAGCCATCCCAGCTCCACATACATCTACGTCATGTGTTTGACACCACCTAGCAATCGTTCTATCCAAGCTTTGAGAGTTTTGACTACAACGGTTGCCGATCACCGCCTGCTGCTCGGTAAGAACTGGTAAGAATTTGAGATTCGTTTGAAGGATTTGTGACACACCACCACCACCACCACCAGTTCCCAGTAGTCCGTAGGTTTCATATTCTTGTGTGTTTCCTATTTATGCTAACCATGCCAGGATCACAAGACGACGGGATCGACTGGGAGAGCATGACCAACAAAGCGCTCTATGATAAATTTTAGCAAATGATGGCTGACCAGGTACAAGACTTCGTGACCAACTTTGGAGAGGCCATGGAGAAGCTAGATGGTTTGGAGAAGACATTCGATACCAAGGTGGACGCTAAGTTCAATGAGGTGCTTGCCCATCTACCACCACCAGCTGCAGCTCCTATCCCTCTCGAACGACGAGTGCGACGTGTGCCTCTCGGCCTAGTCCAACATACTGGTACTGTTGATACTGCTGCTACTTCTGTGGCTGCTGTTGCTACTGTTGTTGAACAGGTTGAGGATTATGATGGCGATTACGATGGTGAGGGATAGGTTGCTCCAGATCAGCCTTAGGGGCAACCACCACCATACGCACCAGGTCGACCACATGGCTACAACCATAACGGTATGGCTGCACCACCCCCTCAGGTACGGGATCATGACCATCTCCCTAAACTTAAATTGAATATTCCGACGTTTTAGGGTAGATATGTTCCTGATATATATCTTACATGGGAGTTAGAAACAGAACAACGTTTTACATGCTTACAATTTCCTGATGATAGACGTGTTGTTGTTGCTGTTTGTTCATTCACTAGTTTTGCTTGTGTTTCGTGGTCAGAACATTGTAGAATACACCGTGCTAATATTCCAACTACTTGGGCTGCTTGGAAAACTCCTATGCGTAATCGTTGGGTGCCACCTTATTATCAACGTGAATTGCTTCAAAATTTGCAGCGTTTAAGACAAGGAAAAAATTCTGTAGAAGAATATTATCAAGAATTACAAACTGGTATGATTCGATGTGGTATTGTTGAGGAGAATGAAGCTATGCTTGCACGTTTTATGGGTGGATTAAATAGAGAGATTCAGACTATTCTAGAGTATAAGGAGTATAACACTATCACTCGTTTATTTCATCTTGCTTGTAAAGCTGAACGTGAAGTGCAGGATCGACAGGCAATGGCGAGAACTACTTTTTTTGCAGGTCGCACTTCATCATGGATGCCACATACCTCCTCTACTTCCACACATCCTGCTACAACACCACCTACTTCACCCTCCAACTCCAACCGCGATACCAGGAAACAGGCTCCTACTCCAACCTCCGCGAAGAGCACACCTTCTGGGCCTGCACAGAGCTGTTCTTCATCTATTAAATCCATAGGGCAAACACATGAGGTTATATGCCGTCGTTGCAAGGGTGGAGGTCACTTTGCGAGAGAATGCCCTTCCAAGCGTGTCATGATTGTTACTGAGGAAGGTGGATATGCATCCGCTAGTGATTATGATGATGAGACTTTGGCTCTCATTGAGAGTGAAGAACAGGATGGTGATGATACAGAACCAGAGACACACTACATGGCTGCTGATTACGCTGACAGGTATGAAAGTTTAGTTGCTCAACGTGTTCTCGGTGTGCAGGCTACACAGGTTGAGAAAAATCAGAGGCACAACTTGTTCCACACAAAGGGAGTTGTGAAGGAGCGTTCTGTTCGCATCATCATCGATGGAGGGAGTTGCAATAACTTGGCTAGCATGGAGATGGTGGAGAAGCTATCTCTAACCACCAGACCACATCCTCATCCTCATTACAGCCAATGGTTCAACAATAGTGCCAAGGTTAAGGTAACACGTACTATTCGTGTGTATTTTAGCATTGGTACATATTATGATTGTGTTGATTGTGATGTCGTACCCATACACGCATGTTCTGTTTTACTTGGTAGACCATGGCATTTTGATAAAAATTATGTACACCATGGTAGGACAAATCAATATACTCTTGTTCATAAGGATCAAAATATCACTTTGCTTCCTATGTCTCCTGAACATATTATGAAAGATGACATTTCTAGAGCTAGTAAAGCAAAACAGGAGAAAAATAAGAGTGAAAATCAGATTGTAGCACAGGAATTTGAGCAACACCATAAGCCTAATAAACCATCATCTAGTGTTGCATCAGAAATAAAATTGAAGAGTGGATGTTTACTTTCTACTAAATCTGATATTAATGATTTGGATGTTGCTACATCTGTTTGCTATGCTTTTGTATGCAAAGAGGTATTATTTTCATTCGAGGACATGCCTCCCTCTTTGCCTCCTGCTATCATTAACATTTTACAGGAGTTCGCTGACGTCTTTCCACAAGACGTGCCATCGGGATTGCCACCTATTCGAGGGATTGACCATCAGATTGACTTAATTCCTAGTGCATCGCTACCCAACCGTGCGCCATACTGTACCAATCCATAGGAGACGAAGGAGATTATGTGTCAAGTACAGGAGCTGCTCGACAAAGGTTATATACGCGAATCCCTTAGTCCTTGTGCTGTTCCTATTATTTTAGTGCCGAAAAAGGATGGTACATCGCGTATGTGTGTGGATTGTAGAGGCATTAATAATATTACTATTCATTATCGTTGTCCTATTCCTAGGCTAGATGATATGCTTGATGAATTAAGTGTCTCTACAATTTTCTCCAAAGTTGATTTGCGTAGTGGATACCATCAAATTCGTATGAAATTGGGAGATGAATGGAAAACAACATTTAAAACTAATTTCGGATTATATGAGTGGTTAGTCATGCCTTTTGGGTTAACTAATGCACCTAACACTTTCATGAGATTAATGAACGAGGTTTTACGTGCTTTCATTGGACGATTTGTGGTAGTATATTTTGATGATATACTGATTTTTAGTAGATCTTTGGAGGAACATTTGGAACATTTACGTGCTGTTTTTATTGCTCTACGTGATGTACGTTTGTTTGGTAACCTTGGGAAGTGCACCTTTTGCACCGACTGAGTGTCTTTTCTTGGCTATGTTGTTACTCCACAGGAAATTGAAGTTGATAAAGCCAAGATTGAAGCTATTGAGAGTTGGCCGCAGCCCAAAACGGTCACACAAGTGAGGAGTTTTCTTGACCTTGCTGGTTTCTATAGGCATTTTGTGAGAGATTTCAGCATCATTGCTGCGCCTCTCAATGAGCTTGCAAAGAGGGACGTGCCTTTTGCTTGGGGTACCGCACAGGAAGAAGCCTTCACGGTCTTGAAAGATAAGTTAACACATGCTCCTTTACTCCAACTTCCTGATTTTAATAAGACTTTCGAGCTTGAATGTGATGCTAGTGGACTTGGGTTAGGAGGTGTGTTATTACAAGATGGTAAACATGTTGCATACTTTTCTAAAAAATTGAGTGGGCCTAGTCTGAATTATTCTACTTATGATAAGGAATTATATGCTCTTGTTCGGACTTTGGAAACATGGCAACATTATTTATGGCCCAAAGAATTTGTTATACATTCTGATCATGAATCTTTGAAACATATTAAACGTGAAGCAAAACTGAACCGTAGACATCCTAAATGGATTGAATTCATTGAGACTTTCCATTATGTCATTAAACACAAGAAGGGTAAAGAAAATGTTATTGCTGATGCATTGTCTCGTCGTTATACTATTCTTTCACAACTTGACTTTAAAATATTTGGTTTGGAGACCATCAAAGATCAATATGTGCATGATGCTGAATTTAGAGATGGGTTACAGAATTGTAAAGAAGGGAGAACATGGAACAAGTTCGTTATTAATGATGGATTTGTGTTCCATGCTAACAAGCTATGCATTCCAGCTAGCTCCGTTCGTCTTTTGTTGTTACAGGAGGCACACGGAGGAGGATTAATGGGACATTTTGGCGTGAAGAAGACGGAGGACTTACTTTCTACACATTTCTTTTGGCCAAATATGAGACGGGATGTTGAGCGTTTTGTTGCTCATTGCACTACATGTCAAAAAGCTAAGTCACGACTCAATCCTCATGGTTTATATATGCCTTTGCCTATACCTAGTGTTCCTTGGAAGGATATATCTATGGACTTTGTTTTAGGTTTACCTCGAACAAAGAAGGGGAGGGATAGCATATTTGTTGTCTTGGATAGATTTTCCAAAATGGCACACTTTATACCATGTCATAAAAGTGATGCTGCTGCTCATGTTGTTGATTTCTTCTTTCGTGAAATTATTCGGTTGCATGGTGTGCCAAATACAATTGTTTCAGATCGTGATGTGTCGTGGTTTTATCACGGTAGATGTCTGGGTGAACAGACTTGGATTCGAGGCCATTGCTAAGGTGATGGACTCAAAGGGGTTGATCGGGACAAAGGATACGAGTTTACCCAGGTTCGGCCCCTCAAGTCGAGGTAATAGCCTACGTCCTGCTTGTGTTTGTATTGCTTGATGTATTGATTACAAGGGAGCTATTGCTTGACCTAGTTCTTCATAGCCTAATCTCTAAGTCGCACCGGGTCTCACCTTTATATAGGAGGTCAAGACCACGGGTCATACAAGTTGTAGCCGACTCTCATTACATGTTCGAGTCTATCTCTATCTTATCTTGCCTTTCTGACCAAGTTGTCTTTGGGAGGCTTACTCGCCCGGGTCTTCTCTATCCGGGCCGTGCTCCGGCCCATCCTGTTAAGCCGCCAGATGTCTTGGGCTTCAGTCTTTGCAGCCCACTCTTGGATTAATGTACGAGTCGCCTAGTGTGACCCAGAGCCTATAGGGCGGGTCTCACCGCGGGGTTATATCCCCAACAAGGCCCCAGGTTGATTTGAGCTTGCTCACTTCAGCCTCCTTAATCATCGGCGAGTTATCTTGAAAATAATGACCTGCCGTGATGTCATGTCAGATCTGACAGAAAGATTCTCTGACACACGCAATGGATCTTCCCTTATTAAATGGATAGTCCAGGAATCGAGGCGTCCGCCTCGGTCAAATGACAACCGCTGCCTGGATTTTCATGCCTGTTTCCGCCTTTTCCTATTATATATGACCGCGAGGGGCAACATTTGCCTTCCTCCCACTCACTCTTCATCTCCTACCTTCTGCCTCCTCCGTTCTAACGCATATTGCTCCGGTGCCGTTTCCTCATCGTCGTCAACAAAGACCGCTGCATAAACCTATTTCGTTCCAGAGCTCTCTTCGCGTCCGCCGCGCCGTCTCCGGTGAGTCCTTCTTCCCCTAGATCCATAGCTATCTCGGTAGGGTTTCATGGAGCTCTTCCCGCCGTGTAGAACACGAGCCTCCTTCAATGCCGGCCATGCTTAGCCCATAAACACTTGACAATAGCTTGTCTTCGAGGCGGCGTTATGTAGGAGATTGATAGTACTACTGCGCAGATTTGTAACAGCTCCGCCTACCGTTTTGAAACTTTCTCCGCTTTCGTCAGTTCGTCTCTAGGTCTAAAATAGGAACATTTTCTTTGTTTTGTAGATCCTCAATCTTAGTGATACCTTGCGAAACTTGTTTTCCGGACTTAGCCGTATTTTGCCTTGTCTTTTCATAACCTTGACCCGCCATGTATTCCGGATCTCACCAACCGGGCTCTGGCGGCTCAACCTTAAGGTCTTAAGATTTTAGACGCCCGTAGATATTTGCCAATCCTTGACTCGCCATATATGGTTACTTTACGTAGTTTTAAGTTGCCGTCATGTCTCGCGCATCCAACTCCTGCAACTGGGTCGGCTCTTGCATCACTAAAGAGTTCCTTATGGACTTTGTGCATGCGGGCACCCTTCCCGCCAAGGATGTGATCCATTGGCGGGTTCCGGGCGATGAACTGAAGCCCATTCCTCAGGAGGGCGAAGTAGTGGTGTTTTCGGATGACATTGAGCGTGGGTTTGTACCCTCGACTCAAAATTCTTTCGGGATGTCCTTCACCTTTACAAGTTGCACCCTCAAGACCTCGCCCCCAATTCTGTCTCCAACATCTGCAATTTCCAAGTGCTCAGCGAAATTTATCTCCAAGCCGAGCCGTCTGTTGGTCTCTTACGAGAGTTCTTCTATGCAAATCACCAGACCGAGGTGAAGGCCGGCCCAAGCTTAGAGCTCGGCGGAATTTCAATACAGATGCGCCGGGACATAACTTTTCCGGCTGTTCAGATGCCGAGTCACCCAAAGGATTGGACTAAGACCTGGTTTTATTGCAAAGATACTTCTCCAGAAGGTGAACGTCCGTTGCCGGGTTACCGCCCGTCCCTGCTCAACACGACCACTGAGCTTCCCGTCCAATTGTCCATTGCTGAACGGGCAAGGAACGAGCCGGCTCATGCCAAGAGTAAGGCCCTCATGGCCAATGGGCTGATTGGGTGAGACTTGATCCACTGCTGGATCTCTTGGAGGATTATGCCCTTGAGCTAGAGAAATCACCTTATGTGCGAATATCCGGGTCAGTATGATGATTCCCTCTGCTTCAGCCGGACGACGTTAACAGAGGATGATATTACAACTGTCATCCGGAGCCTTGTCCATGAGACTTATGGTGCTTGCAGTGCTATTGGGCTGGCACCTTTCTGTGCTATTAACCCGGCCCCAGAAGTAAGGCGTCTCTCCATAGTCTCTCCTGTTTATTTAGTTATGACTTTGGCACTTCCTTACTACATGCCGGTTTGCCTTTTCAGGCCGACTCTGACTTCTGGAAGAATAAATACATCCCTCCTCTCAAGAAGGCCAAGAAGAAGGCCCCGACCAAGAAGACAAAGAAGACTACTCCTCAAGAAGAATGGTTTGAACCGCCGGAATCAGACGGCTTAGAGGTATAACTTGACTACTTTTTGCTGCTTTTTACTCACTTTACTGACAACAACCATTCACAGGACGAGGCAGAGACGAGCCGCGCCAACGCCCCTGAGGTAACTTATATTTCGTCCGACTTAGAATATTTTGTGCCCCAGAAGATACAGCGGGTCGTTCAAAAAGTTCCCCTTTCTCATCCTCTTGCTTATTTGGATCCTTAGTTTCTTTTGAAAAAGCAACAACAAGCCAACCGATGCCAGACCCGGAGTGCCGGCTCTACTGATCTCATGTTCGGGCTACCAAACTCCCCGGCTCAGAAAAAGCACCCCGCAGAGGTATATATTCCTTCTCTGTTTGATTTTACTAGCTCTTCCTTTGTAGTTCCAACAGTACCTTACATTATCTGAACTGTCTTTCAGGAGTCTTCGCGTTCATGTGGCGACTCTACGGCCACCGCTCTGCCGCCTCCAAAGATTAACCCGCTGTACGTGTTTTTTCAGACCTTGCGTTCGACTCTTTGGCGGTTGTAAACTTCCGGCTCTAATTTTATGCTTTCCAGGGCTCAAGCCAAGCGAAGGAAAACCAACAAGTCCTCCCCTAGCCGTGCCACTCAAGAACCAGAGCTTGCCAAGCCAGACGCTGCTATGCCGGATGCAAACCGCCCAGCGGCTTCTACAGAGCCGGCAGCTGATGACACTATTCTAGAGAGCCCGCAGAGGGACCATTCCAAGCCGCCGAGCCCTGCCAAGGCTGCTGATGACACCACTGCTCCGGATGTCGTGATTATCGGCACCGACTTTCACTCTCCTTCTCCTCACGTGTTGACAAAGCATGCTGAGACGACTGAAGCCTCCAAAAAGTTGGAGTTCGAACTCCTCGCCCTCGAGAAGATGATAGCCGATGAACTTCATGCTGCCTATATGAACCGCCTATCTACAAGCCAAGATCTGGAGCTCAAACTTGTCAACTTAATGAAGAAGAAATATGAGGTATTCTGTTTCTTCTTTATACCCTTACTCAGCCCCCAAGAACCGGGTTAACATTGGCTGATGATAATCTGGTTCTTCCATCTTGGTAGAAGTAGAAATACTTAGCACACAGGTCTCATCTTACTTACAAGTAACCTCAAATCATCGTTGTCAGCCCCCAAGGGCCAGCTCAAAGTTGGTAACATTGAGCCGGAGCTTTATAGAATATAGATAATAGAACCAACTGTAGCCCCCAAGGGCCGGCTCCATGTTGTCAAAGTTGAGGTGGGACTTCATTGAGATGGGTAATAGAACCAACTATAGCCCCCAAGGGCCGGCTCAATCTTTGTCAAAGTTGAGCCGGGACTTTCATTCTTAACAGCTTTGAAAAACAAATATGTAGCCCCCAAGTCCGGATTAACTTGACAAAGATGATCCGGAACTGTCTTGAAAATAGACATTAGCCCCCAAATGTCATGCATATTGCTTGCAATCTGTTTGAGACTTGCTCTATCTTTGAAATTTCTCCCCCTGTCGGTTTATTCCATGCTTTTATATGTCGCAGGAAGCTTTAATCGAAGCTGGGTCAGAATTGGCCGGCTTAAAAAGCAATCTAGCTGCTCAGCAATCCGCTCGGAGTGAAGCTGATGAGAAATGCTGGCTCCTTTGTGAAGAGCCGACCAAAATCAAGGCCGACTTTGCCACTTTCAAGGAATCCGCTAAAGCTGAACAAGCCGCCTCGACCAAACGGGCAGATGATGCTGATCAGCGGCTTATGATTGTCTCCGATGAACTGTAGTCCTTGAAGCACCATATCATGAAGATGACAGCCGCCCTCTTTGGTAAGTATTTGATGACTTAACTCAATTTCTGTATTGTATTTGCGCTGGCGACTCACAATGAAGCATCCGTCTTATGCAGGCCCTAGGAGCCGCCAACTTGCTTCCGACAGTTTGTTGCCCCTGAAAGCCATATACACCTTGACAGAACAACTCTACTACGACGTTGTATGCACAACCAAAGCTGTGTAGTACAAAGAAAATATCCCTTCAACTCTCAAAGGGGTCTTAGAGCTTCTGTCAACGATGCCGAAACAGATTGTGGAGTTGAAGAGATTAGCCGCCCACCAGGGGACGATCGCGGTCATAAGCCGGGCGTTGGCTTTCGCTCCGGAGCTAACTCCGGCTGATATGATGGACGGCTTTCCCTCCAAGAAGGATGATGGCTCCGAATTTACATACGGTGATTATGCCCGGTGTGTGAAGGATTCCAAAGTCCTAGCCTCCGTCTTATCAGAAGAGGTCAATCTGGCGACTTACCAGGCGGCTTACAGCGCAGATCATAAAAGGATCCATGGCCCTCTCTTTGAATGCAAAGATCTGACACCCGCCCGCAGTAAGAATCTTTTCGCCTCTGAACTTGACCCATCCCCCTTCTTTGAAGAAGGAACCTTTGCGGCTTTCACCAACTGCAACTGGGACTTGGAAAATCTCCAGATCAAAGTAGCTGAAGACCCAGAGCAGGGTGACCCGCCAGCCAGCTGATCGTGCAGTAGATACCTGTTGATAGCCGGCTCTTTATGACCCGCCATGAGCGATGGAAAAAACTTGATGATATTTTTGGGCTCCCCAGAGAGCGTCTGTAATAGACTAGTAGTAACTTTTGCCCTTCTTTGAATTGTGCCATCGCGCACATATGAAAAGTCCGGCTTAACATATATATATATATGTCATCCTCTTTGTTCTTCTCATTGTATGCCTTACAGGATCTTAGCAGCTTAATTTCCTGCAAGAATAGATGTACCGTTAGGAGGGCGGCTTAAAAGCATAACCCGAAGATGCTGTGTCTTCCCAACGCGTGTGACGGAGTCAATTGCTTGGCTTAAGAGCCGGCCGATAGGGTTTGATGAGCTACACCCGTAGGGCAGGAAGCCCCCTGTATGGCTATGTTGACTTCTCAACATTTTTGGCGTCAGAGCCGGTTGTTAGGGTTAGATAAGCTACACCCGGAGGTGGGAAGCCTCCTTCGACAACCAAAGTTGACTTGTCAACTTTTTTGGCATAAAGCCGACTGTTAGGGTTAGATAAGCTATACCCAAAGGTAGGAAGCCTCCTTCGACATCCAATGTTGACTTGTCAACATTTTTGGCGTGAAAGCCGGTTGTTAGGGATACATAAGCTACACCCGGAGGTGGGAAGCCCCCTTCAACAACCAAAGTTGACTTGTCAACTTTTTTGGCATAAAGCCAACTGTTAGGGTTAGATAAGCTATACCCGAAGGTAGGAAGCCCCCTTCGACAGCCAATGTTAACTTGTCAACATTTTTGGCATGAAAGTCGGTTGTTAGGGATAGATAAGCTACACCCGGAGGTGGGAAGCCCCCTTTGACAACCAAAGTTGACTTGTCAACTTTTTGGCATAAAGCCGGTTGTTAGGGTTAGATAAGCTATACCCGAAGGTAGGAAGCCCCCTTCGACAACCAATGTTGACTTGTCAACATTTTTGGCATGAAAGCCGGTTGTTAGGGATAGATAAGCTACACCCGGAGGTGAGAAGCCCCCTTCGACAACCAAAGTTGACTTGTCAACTTTTTTGGCATAAAGCCGACTGTTAGGGTTAGATAAGCTATACCCGAAGGTAGGAAGCCTCCTTTGACATCCAATGTTGACTTGTCAACATTTTTGGCGTGAAAGCCGATTGTTAGGGATAGATAAGCTACACCCGGAGGTGGGAAACCCCCTTCGACAACCAAAGTTGACTTGTCAACTTTTTTGTCATAAAGCCGACTGTTAGGATTAGATAAGCTATACCCGAAGGTAGGAAGCCCCCTTCAACAACCAATGTTGACTTGTCAACATTTTTGGCGTGAAAGCCGGTTGTTATGGATAGATAAGCTACACCCGGAGGTGGGAAGCCCCCTTCGACAAACCAAAGTTGACTTGTCAACTTTTTTGGCATAAAGCCGGCTGTTAGGGTTAGATAAGCTATACCCGAAGGTAGGAAGCCCCCTTCGACAGCCAAAGTTTTTGGATTTTCCTTGCATCGGTGAATATACGTGAAATGGCAGAGGCCCCGACTTGTAGGGATGCTACTTTATTCATATATAAATATGATATGTATAATGATAGTGTACAATGGTGATTCTCAACAATCTTAGGTGTAGTAAGGCCGTAAATGCGCTATGTTCCACGGCCGGCGGGTCTCCTGACCTGAAGTATCTGAGTCATCCCGGATGTCAATGAGGTAATACGACCCATTGTTGAGATTTCTGCTGACCACGAAAGGTCCTTCCCATGGAGGAGATAACTTATGCATATTTGTCTGGTCTTGAATTAGCCGCAACACTAAGTCGCCTTCTTGAAACGTCTGGGTCTTGACCCTGCGGCTATGATAGCGGCGCAAGTCTTGCTGATAGATCGCCGAACGGGAAGCCGCAAGCTCTCGTTCCTCCTCCAAAGCATCCAACGCATCTTGACGCGCCGTCTCATTGTCCGTCTCAACGTAAGCCGCCACTCGTGACGACATGCCGGATGTCACTTGGCAACACGGCCTCTGCACCGTAAACCATGAAGAAAGGTGTATACCCTGTGGATCTATTGGGGATAGTTCTGATGCTCCATAAGACGGACAACAACTCTTCCACCCAACAACCCAGTGTCCACTATAAAGGGACCATAAGCCGTGGCTTGATACCTCTCAAGATTTCTTGATTAGCCCGTTCCGCCTGACCGTTGGACCGTGGATGAGCAACCGCCGAAACATCAAGCCGGATGTGCTCCTCATCGCAGAATTTTTTCATAGCCCCCTTGGACAAGTTTGTGCCATTGTCCGTGATGATGCTGTGAGGGTAACCAAAATGGTAGATCAGCTTTTTAATAAACTGAACCGCCATAGCCGCGTCACACTTGCTGACCGGCTCAGCTTCTATCCACTTGGTGAACTTATCAACCACCACCAAGAGGTGCGTTTTCTTATCCTTGGATCTCTTGAAAGGCCCAACCATATCAAGCCCCTAGACTGCAAACGGCCAAGTAATTGGTATCATGTGCAATTTTTGAGCCGGAACATGAGCATGCCAGCCGAATTTTTGACAGCCGTCACACTTGTGGACCAGATCCTCTGCATCCTTATGAGCCGTCAACCAGAAGAAGACGTGCCGAAAAGCTTTGTCCACTAGAGATTTTGAGCCGGCGTGGTGTCCACAATCTCCAGCGTGAATTTCATTCAAAATTTCCTTACCCTCCTCTGGTGAGACGCAACGTTGAAACACCCCGGTAACGCTGCACTTATGCAATTCACCATTAACTATTGTCATGGACTTAGACCACCGGGTGATCCGTCTGGCTAAATTTTCATCCTTAGGTAACTCGCGCCGAGTCAAATATGTCAAGTAGGGCACAGTCCAATCTGGAATAGCATGTAGAGCAGCCACCAATTGCCCCTCCGGGTCAGGAACAGCCAAATCTTCTTCTGAAGGTAACTTGACAGTCGGGTGATGTAAGACGTCCAGAAAGACATTGGGCGGCACCGGCTTTCGCTGAGAGCCTAACCTTGACAAGGCATCAGCCACCTCATTCCTGCGACGATCAATGTGATCCACTTGATAACCTTTGAAGTGACCAGCAATGACATCCACCGCCTGACGATAAGCCGCCATCCGTGGGTCCTCGGAATCCCAAGTGCCTGAAACTTGCTGAGCCACAAGATCTGAGTCGCCAAAACACCTTACCCGGCTTAAATTCATCTCCTTAGACACTCTGAGGCCATGAAGCAGGGCTCATATTCAGCCGCGTTATTGGTGCAAGGGAACATCAGCCAGAGCACATAACAGAACTTATCACCTTTGGGAGATGTCAGAACAATTCCTGCCCCTGATCCTTCCAGCTGCTTGGATCCATCAAAGTGTATAGTCTAGTACGTGTTATCCGGCTTTTCCTCGGGAGCTTGACACTCTATACAATCGTTTATAAAATCCACAAGGTCTTGGGACTTGATAGCCATAGGGACGTATTTCACATTGAGAGGTCCCAACTCCAGTGCCCACTGAGCGATCCTACCAGTGGCTTCTCTGTTTTGAATTATGTCCCCCAATGGAGCAGAGTTGGCCACTGTGATCTGGTGCCCTAAGAAATAATGCTTTAACTTGCGGTTGGCCATGAACACCCCATACACTAGCTTCTGCCAGTGTAGATATCTTTGCTTAGACTCTGTTAGGACCTCACTAATGTAATAAACCGGCCTCTAAACTGGATACTCTTTCCCTGCTTCCTTGCGCTCGACCACAATTTCAGCGCTGACAGCCCGGTTGTTAGCCGCCACGTATAGGAGCAAAGGTTCTTTCTCAGCCGGAGCAGCCAATACCGGCGGCTCAGTGAGCTGCTTCTTGAGCGCCTAAAATGCTTCACCCGCCGCCGTACTCCAGACAAAATTGTCTGTCTTTTTCATCATCTGATATAGCAGGATAGCTTTCTCACCAAGGTGGCTTATGAACCGGCTCAACGCGGTGATCTGCCCTGCCAGGCGTTGGACATCGTTAATACAAGCCGGCTCTGCCAGGGAGGTGATAGCTTTGATATTATCCGGGTTAGCCTCAATGCCACGCTCGGAAACCAGAAATCCCAAGAGCTTGCCAGCCGGAGCACCAAAGATGCACTTTGCCGGATTAAGCATCATCTTATAGATTCGGAGATTGTCAAAGGTTTTCCTTAAGTCGTCCAAAAGGGTCTCCTTCTTCCTTGATTTGATCACAATATCATCCACATAAGCGTGAACATTGCACCCGATCTGATTGTGAAGGCAATTCTGCACACAACGCTGATAAGTCGCCTGGGCACTCTTAAGCCCAAAAGGCATAGACACGTAACAGAAGGCTCCAAAAGGTGTAATGAAAGCCGTCTTCTCTTGGTCCTTAACTGCCATCTTGATCTGATGATATCCTGAATAAGCATCTAGGAAGCATAGGCTTTCACAACCCGCCGTAGCATCAATGATCTGATCAATACGTGGGAGAGCAAAAGGATCAGCCGAACAAGCTTTGTTAAGGTCCGTATAGTCCACGCACATACGCCATGTGCCATTCTTCTTGAGCACCAGCACTGGGTTAGCAAGCCACTCCGGGTGAAAGACCTCGACAATGAAACCCGCCGCTAAGAGCCGGGCAACCTCTTCTCCAATGGCCTTGCGTCTCTCCTCATTGAACCGCCGTAGAAACTTCTTGATGGGTTTAAATTTAGGATCCACATTAAGGTTGTGCTCAGCGAACTCTCTCGGTACACCCGAAATGTCAGAAGGTTTCCATGCAAAGATGTCCCGATTCTCACGGATGAATTCGATGAGCGCGCTTTCCTATTTGGGATCCATGTTAGCCCCAATGATGAACTGTTTGGATGAATCGCTCGTAGTGAAATCTATTGCCTTGGTATCATCCGTAGAAAACTTGAGGGGTGGCTCAACCTCCGTTGTGGGCTTTTTCAGCGGGGTCATATCCTCCGGGTCAACATTCTCCTTATAAAACTTAAGATCTGCCTAAGCACAACTGGATTCTGCATAATCCGCGTCTCCTTCCTCGCACTCAATAGCCGTATTCCGATCACCATGAACGGTCATCGTACCTTTTAACCCGGGCATCTTGAGCTGTAAGTAGACATAACAGGGCCTAGCCATGAACTTAGCATAAGCCGACCGCCCAAACAACGCATGGTAAGGGCTCTTGATCTTGACCACTTCAAACCACTGGGACTCCACCCTGTAGTTATATTCGTCACCAAAGGCGACTTCCAACGAAATCCTGCCCACCGGATAAGCCGACTTGCCTGGTACCACACCATGAACAACGGTGGACGAGGGCTTAAGATCCTTGTCAAGCAGCTTCATCCGCCGGAAGGTATCATAATAGAGGATGTTGATACTGCTGCCTCCATCCATAAGTACCTTATTCACCATATATCCCCCCACTTGGGGGGTAACAACCAAGGCCAGCCGCCCCGGGTCATCAACACGCGGTGGGTGATCCTCCTGGCTCCACATTATGTCATATTCAGACCACTTCAAATACTGTGGCAGAGCCGGCGCAACCGTCCGCTTACGCAATTTCTGATCCCGCTTGTTAAGGGTGGTTGTGAAAACATGATATTGGCCCGAGCTGGGCTGCTTCGGATTACTCTGATACCTAGACTGGTTATGTTGCTGTTGATTGTTGTTACCAGGGTTCTGAGGATGTCCTCCTTGATTGCCCTGACCATGATGGCCGAATCCTGAGCCGCCTGATCCAAATCCGGCCCCTGACCCGCCTGGTCCTGAGCCGCCGGGAGGGCCACCGCCATGGTTGTTGTGTTGCTGCATGTGGTAATTCTTGAACTTCTGCATGATATGGCAATCACCCCATGTGTGCACTGACGGCTTACCGGGCTGGTTGTGTTCCAGACAAGGCTTTTTGAGCATTTCCTCCAAATTGAAAGGAGTCCTGTTTTTATTAAAAGGCGGCCTAAACTTCCCATTGCCTTTAGGAGGATTCTGACCGGTGCTTGCATTGGCCACCAGTTCTGACCCGCCATTCGTGTTTTTCCGCTTACTCTGGTTACCATTGTTCGCCGCACCCTTGCCCGGGTTGTTCCTGTTACCTTGGCCGGCCTTCTCCTCATCAGAGCCTGGATCCTTTGTGTTATCAGAGTCAGCGTACTTTGTAAGATCCGTCATGAGTTCTCCCATGTCCTGACACATACGCTTGAGCCGACCAAGCTTCTGTTTCAGAGGGACGAAATGACAGTTCTTCTCTAAGATCAGCATTGCTTGAGCTACCGTGATCTGTTCAGATGAGTGGATGATGGTCGACACCCGTCGGACCCAATGATGAGCCGACTCACTCTCCTGTTGGACGCAATGATCGAGAGCTACGATGGTCATAGGTTGTTTGCAAGTCCCTTGAAAGTTTTTGACGAACCTTGCCCTTAACTTAGCCCATGAATTGATGGTATTGGGTGGCAACCCTTTTAACCATGTGCGAGCCGGACCTTCAAGCATCATGATGAAGTACTTATCACACACCGCCTCACTGACATCCAGCATCTCCATAGACAGCTCATAACTTTCGACCCAGGCCTCCGGAGGTAAATCAACAATGTAATTTGGCACCTTGCGAGGTCCTTTGAAATCCTTCGGCAACCATTCACTTCACAGAGCCGGTGATAAGCATGGCACTCCCATGGCCCTGGTGGTTACTCCCGCTCCTACTGACACAGAGGGCGCGGGCTTTTGGTGAGCCGCCATGGCCAAAGTTGTCGCCTTTTACTGGTTTCTCACCCGGTTTACGAGATCTTGCGCATCGAGAGCCGCCTGATCGTCCCCCGGAGGTCCTCTGTGCCGATCGCTACTGGAAACCGTCGGCGACTCATAGCGCCGGCTAAAGCTCCGGCTGGGGAGGGGGGTTGAATGAACGCGGCTCTGGCTGTGAGCATACTTCTCCTGCTGGGCCATCACCGTTTGAAGGTATCCAATGGCATTCCGTACCTCTTCCGCAAAAGGCGCTTCATCCGAAATAGGGATTGTTTCAAGACGGGTGGCCGTGGCCACCATGTTCTCAGCTGGGTTAGAATAATGACCCTCCGGTGTTGGAAATACCACTGGTGAGGCCTAGTTTCGTCGGTCCGGGTGTGGCGTTGGCCGAACCGCCGACCGGCTTCTAGGTGCATCCGCTGCCCGCCCCGTTCCTGGTGTGTTGAAGAGATTCCTAGACTCATAACATTCTGGCAAGTGGGATTGATGCCTCATCCGATGCACCACAGCCGCCGATTGCTTTTCCAGCCCTAAGGCGGAAGGCATCCGTCTTAATACGTTCTGCCTCTTCCTCCATCTGAATCTTTAGCTCAGCTATCCTCGGTTGCTCCTCCGCCATCCGGTCCTTGATCCTCATAATCTCTAAGTTCCGAGCGGCTTGGTTATCTGGTGTAACTTCAGTGGCCATCAAGGCCGCAAGCTCGTTCATCAGATCTAGAAGAACTTGAGCCGGTGGCGGGTCAGCCCTCGAGGTTGCTGCTCCAGCGGCTATGCTGTTCGCACTCGGGGCCGACCCTGCCATGAACACTGCCGCATGAACCAGCGGCCCAAGATCGTCCAGCTCAGAGCGATCCGACTCAGGGTAAAGCTCATCGTAGCCCCCGAGCCCACCGTTGTGAAGCTGGTAGATCGACTCTGTTTCCCCACTCGAAGATTCGTCCTCTGAACAAACAAGAGTCTCCTGCGATGTAGAAGCTTCAAGATTCATACCTTGAGTGAAGCCCACAAAGACGTGCTTCCGGCCTGGGTTAACACGGGCAGGTCGCACAGCACGGGCGAGTTGCACGCGTCGAGCCAGCTCGACGACGTCGGTGCAGACGTCCGGCCCGGGCGTAGATCCGCGAATCCTGCCGATGAAGACATGGATCCCGCCGAAAGGAACTCGGAATCCATATTCCAAAGAACCGACATCAAGCCCCTAGCCGACATCGTCGATGTAGAGCCGGCCGCGGCGACTCTTGTTCATCCTTCCGACCACGTATCCCTCGAGCCCTGGGAGAGAGCCCTTTGAGAACTCAACACCACCGAGCGCAGGCCCCACGGTGGGTGCCAACTATCGTGGTTTTAGCGCGGCCCATCCTGTTAAGCCGCTAGATGTCTTGGGCTTCAGTCTTCGCAGCCCACTCTTGGATTAACGTACGAGCCGCCTAGTGTGACCCGAAGCCTGTAGGGCGGGTCTCATCGTGGGGTTATATCCCCAACATGATGCTAAATTTCTTAGCCACTTTTGGAGATGTTTATGGGCTAAGTTGGGGACTAAACTGCTTTTTAGTACTACATGTCATCCCCAAACCGATGGCCAAACTGAAGTAGTCAATAGATCATTGTCTACCATGCTTAGGGCTGTTTTGAAGAATAACCTGAAAATGTGGGAAGAATGCTTGCCTCATATTGAATTTTCTTATAATCGTTTGCTACATTCTACCACTAAGATGTGCCCTTTTGAAGTTGTGTATGGTTTCTTACCTCGTGCACCTATTGATTTGTTGCCTCTTCCATCTTCGAAGAAGGTTAATTTTGATGCTAAAGGACGTGTTGAATTGGTATTAAAGATTCATGAGTTAACTAAGGAAAACATTGAGCGTATGAATGCTAAATACAAACTTGCTGGGGATAAAGGTAGAAACATGTTGTCTTTGCACCTGGAGATCTTGTTTGGTTACATTTGTGTAAGGATAGATTTCCTGATTCGCACAAGTCAAAGCTAATGCCACGTGCTGATAGTCTTTTTAAGGTGTTAGAGAAAATAAATGATAATGCATATAAACTTGAGCTGCTTGCAGAGTTTGGGGTTAGCCCCACTTTTAACATTACGGATTTGAAGCCTTATTTGGGTGAGGAAGATGAGCTTCCGTCGAGGACGACTTCAGTTCAAGAAGGGGAGGATGATAAGGACATCCCTACTAATGTTACACCCACAACCCCGATTGCTATACATACATGACCAATTACTAGAGCTCACGCACGTCAATTGAATTACCAGGTACTTTCGTTTCTTGGAAATCCTTCTAATGTTCATGAACGTATGATGTTGCCTAAATTAGATACTTTTGTTTTACTTATGAATGAAGGACCTAGCATGGACAAGAAGGATGACCATTGGAGCGGGATCAAGCATGGAGAAGAAGGTGCGCGCATGGAAAGAACAATGGAGTTTCCAGTGATGATTTTCGCACTTTGAAGCCACCATAATGGGAGCGAGAAGCCTTGGATGAAATATGCATGATGCTACTTTATAAAATTCGTCCCTAGGCTAATATAGGTGCTGTGCCACCTTATTTTTGGGCCAGGCCCATGTAATTTCGAAATACCATATTATAGGCTGTTTTTAGAGTCCGTATGTATGGGGAAACTGAGTTAGGGTTGATTTCGGACCCTTCCTCGAAGAGCCCATGAAATTCTCCTCTATTCCCCCATATATACAGCTCTTAGGGCGTCGTTTTAGGGTTGGGTTTTGTTTAGTTAAAAGTTAGCCATTGCAACTTCGTGTACTTCGTTTGTGTCCAACGACCAGACTAAGACCGCTTTCGGAATCCCATCATTATCAATACTTCATCTATATTCACAATATTCAGGTTGCATTATCATATTCTTGCTTGTTGTTCGATTGCTTGCAGGTATAGACCTTCGTGGTCAGGTTGATCGTGCTCCGGTGTGGTCAATAACCTCTTGGAGATTGATTTAGCGACTGCTAAGGCACAACGTCGTGCACGTTCGTAGTCGGATCGTCAAAGTCGTCTCCACCAAATCGATAGTTATCATCTCATCGAAAGATAGGGACAACTTCGCCTCTATCAAGCACTATATTGGCCAGATTGTTCTTCAATTACTTCCTCTTCTTATGGTTGAGGATCCAAATACAGACGTCTAAAATTGGTCTGGATCTTGTCAAAGTTCTCTTGCATAGTGAGAAAATTTGTATTCATTTTTGCTTGGAACTCCTCGCACTCCTTATGATCTTCTTCTTGATTTCCGTGTAAGAATTTGACATCGAGTTCGAGGGACTCCAATCCTAGATTTATTCTGTCTTCCGAATCAGATACTGTGGTCATCTTGCTTTCTTGCAGCCGCACACTTGCAGGAAAGGATAAGGGTTGGGAAGGGAGGGATTTAGTTGGTGTCCTCTCTTCGATCTACCACCGTCGTTTACCGCCTACTGCACCGCTCGCCTTCAAAAGATGCATGGTTAGGTAGTTGGGGTTGGGAATTTAACGCTAAAAAAACGCTCTTTAGCAACCAGATTGAGTCACTGACTACATCTGAACCGGTGCCACTCCCCTCGCCACCGCAAAAACTATGCCCGCGACCGGGATCCAAGCTCGTCGAGGCTCTATTTCACTTCAGATCCATGCACCTTTCAGGAACACAAGGCTCTTAATACCAGTTGCCAGGAACAAGCTAAGAGCTCACTGAATTGAAGCACTAACTAGTCGAAATTCAAAGAAGGAACTTCCCGGTCTAGGGTGTAAATTGACATGGAAATGGAAGTATTGTGGTGCGCCACACGTAGTTAGGCTTTACAGCCAGATTACATTAAGATGGTCTTGAAATGAAGGGAGAACGCGACCTTATAGCCATTACAACTGGGAGCAGGTGACCGGCAATAACGATCGTCAAGAGCTTGGGGACCGTCCGATGCTTGATGACGCTTGACAAACGCCCACGAGGTGAACCGATATCTTAGCCAGGAGAGCCGTTTGATGCTTGATCGACGACTCAGGATCCATCCAAAAAGCAGGAGCCGGTAGTACATTCAGTTAAGTTTAGTTACCAGAACCTGACAGTGAGTCAGAAATGACATACTGCTAGCAAGCAGGAGCAGCTCACAGCTGCAGCCTGAGTTGCAATCGCTGAGATCCATCCGGGAAAGAAAAACAAGCGGAAGCATGGCAACCACCCCGGCCGGGGTGGATCTATCTATCTATCCATGGACGCCCCATCGGGAGAAATCTGTGCCATAGGCTCCCGGTGAAACGCGGCCGCAGGTGATGATGTCAGCCATCTTGAGGCCAGCAACGTTCCCACGGATGGATCAGGTGCAAGAATTTTCTTGTCTTTTGTTTTACACGGTGCACATAAACATGGGGAATTGCAATTGTGCGCTAAAAAAGGGGTGATGACTGGGGCGATGGACGGACAGCCAGCCATTGAGCCATCCAAACCTCCACCCCACACCTCATATCCCCTTGTGCCACCCATTCAAATATGAGTCCATTGGTCTCAGCGAAGCAGAGAGGATAGCTAGCACCTTGAGCTTGAGGTCAGTGGCAAGCAAGCAACAAAGGAAGAAGAAGAAAGGACATGGCATCTGCTACTCTCCTCAAGTCCTCCTTCCTCCCCAAGAAGGCCGAATGGGGCGTTGCACGTCAGGTCGCCGCCCCCAGGGTGTCCATGGTCGTCCGCGCCGGCGCCTACGACGATGAGCTCGTCAAGACCGCGGTACGTACGCTGCAGCTTCTCGCCGGCCGAATTATATAATTGATGACCACGGACTGGGCTGACATGCTACTGGTTTGCACGCGCATGCAGAAAACCATCGCGTCGCCGGGGCGCGGCATCCTGGCCATGGACGAGTCCAACGCCACCTGCGGGAAGCGCCTCGACTCGATCGGCCTGGAGAACACAGAGGCCAACCGGCAGGCGTTCCGCACGCTGCTGGTCTCCGTCCCTGGCCTCGGCAACCACATCTCCGGCGCCATCCTCTTCGAGGAGACGCTCTACCAGTCCACCGTCGATGGCAAGAAGATCGTTGACATCCTGGTGGAGCAGGGCATCGTGCCCGGGATCAAGGTGGACAAGGGCCTCGTGCCGCTCACCGGCTCCAACGACGAGTCTTGGTGTCAGGGCCTCGACGGCCTCGCCTCCCGGGAAGCCGCCTACTACCAGCAGGGCGCCCGCTTCGCCAAGTGGCGCACCGTGGTCAGCATCCCCAACGGCCCCTCCGAGCTCGCCGTCAAGGAGGCCGCCTGGGGCCTTGCCCGCTACGCCGCCATCTCGCAGGACAACGGCCTGGTGCCCATCGTGGAGCCGGAGATCCTGCTGGACGGGGAGCACGGCATCGAGCGCACCTTCGAGGTGGCGCAGAAGGTGTGGGCCGAGACCTTCTACCAGATGGCCCAGAACAACGTCATGTTCGAGGGCATCCTGCTCAAACCCAGCATGGTCACCCCTGGTGCCGAGTGCAAGGACAGGGCCACGCCGGAGCAGGTCGCTGACTACACCCTCAAGCTCCTCAGTCGCCGCGTGCCGCCCGCCGTCCCCGGCATCATGTTCCTGTCGGGTGGGCAATCCGAGGTGGAGGCCACGCTCAACCTCAACGCCATGAACCAGGGGCCCAACCCGTGGCACGTCTCCTTCTCCTACGCCAGGGCGCTGCAGAACACGTGCCTCAAGACGTGGGGTGGCCGGCCGGAGAACGTAAAGGCGGCGCAGGAGGCGCTGCTGCTGCGTGCCAAGGCCAACTCGCTCGCGCAGCTCGGAAAGTACACCAGCGACGGCGAGGCCGCCGAGGCCAAGGAGGGCATGTTCGTCAAGAATTACAGCTACTAATTGAACCATTCCAATCAACACTACTACGTACGTGTTACCAAGCAGAAAGATGCATGATGATACAGCTGCAAGTGCAAGATCGATCGAGCTGGGAGCCTGAGCCTGAGCCTGAGCCTGAGATGATGATTACTGTATTTTCTAGATCTTTTTTTACTCGTTACTTTGCCTCTCGATATGCACTTTACTGCTCCAGTAGATTATTGTAAAGCTACTTTTGCGTGTGTGATCCATGGATTTGCATGGTTACTGCAAAATTTTGCATGTACGTACACCTCTTTGATCCTGTTGCCCCTAACCTTCACCTTCAGCTCCTATGGAAGATCGAACGAGAGTGAGAGAGACTGCTGGTTTGGTTAAGTACTACTCGGTGGGGGATACTTTCCCCCTAGGGTTTTTGTAGGGTTCCACTTTCCTCTCGTGGCGACCGCCTGCATGAGTCCCCATCTACCTATGGGTTTCTACCAATCTTGACGTCGATCAACCCGCGGTGA
Organism: Hordeum marinum; assembly: GCA_022496015.1. Classification (NCBI taxonomy): domain Eukaryota; kingdom Viridiplantae; phylum Streptophyta; class Magnoliopsida; order Poales; family Poaceae; genus Hordeum; species Hordeum marinum. The sequence goes on from CM039676.1 coordinate 145,853,710, forward strand.
AGGCCCTTCTGCTCCTTGCTAGGGTTACGAGTGCTGCGGTTCTGTTGCATCCCTAGGAAAGAGGCGATGCCGCCGCCGTCGCCGCCGCCAAGCGAATCTCGCGACCAGGAGGGAAAGGATGAATCAAGGCCGAACCTAGAGGATAAACCGCGTGTCTTAACCTGCATGGGGAAGAAGAGGAAGATCTCGATCTCTTAGGGGAAATCGATGGATTGATCCAGGAGGTCAGGTGGCTGACGATTTTCAAGGTGCATATGACCAAACCCTTCAACTATGTCGCCCTGTACAAATCATTACGTAATGCTTGGGCATCTGCGTAGGGTGTCACCTTCAAGGCTGTGGGCAAGAACCTGTTCCTTGCCCAGTTTATGTGTGTTGGTGATTGGGACTGAGTCATGGGAGGCGGCCGTGGCAGTTCCGAGGATTTGCGGTAGTAATGGAAGAATATGATGGGTTCACCAATGTGAAGGATTACAAACTTGACCGGATTCTAGTGTGGGCTAGGATCATGGGAGTCCCTGATGGCTTGTTGAAGAAGATGGATGCTGCGGAGAAAATAGCAAAGAAAGTAGGAAAACCTCCGATCCGTGTAGCAGTACATGATGGAAGAATTGTCCAAATAAAGTACATAAGGGCCCGAGTGTTTCTTGATCTTGACACACCGCTCGTTCGGTTTTTTCCGACAACTCTGAAGGAGAGCATTAAGTATCCTGTCGGGTATGAAAAAATGCTAGATTTCTGTTTCTTCTATGGGCTCATAGGCCATCTGGTAACTGAATGTGGTGATGGAATGCACAAGGAGGAAGAATGCGAGGGGGGGGGGGGGCTGGCTCCTGGTAAATTATGACACTCCAAACTTTTTGGGCAGGGTGGAAGAGGGGAGGTAGAGGAGGTAACGGACCAGGTCGAGGAGGTGCAGAAAGAGGAAGAGGTAACCCTAGTGTTGCTAATTCCGAAGAGAAACACGACACAGATCTTAGTGGCAACGGGATCTATGGTGAACATGTAGGGTCGTCGGCCCATAAGAGGCTGGTCGGGCCGAATGGATTTTTTTTCAAAGAAAGAATGGTGGCGCCCTATCTGCCGGGGGTGGTGGCCAGTAGAATTCTGCAGATTGAAGGAGGACCGTCTGCTCCTATGGACAAAGGGGCGTTGAGTACGCCCCATAAGGTTCAGGATACCAGGAGGCAGAGGACGAGTGATAACGAATAGGCTAATCAGAACATGGCAGGAAGTGATGTTACAATGTTATCTGCGACCCCCGGCCCGGAGGATCGCTTGGAGCAATGGAAATTTTTAGCTGGAACTGTCAGGGCCTCCTTAGTACCTCGACAATTTGTTCGCTTCTAGACTTTCAGAGGCGCAACCCAGATGTGTTTTTTCTGTCTGAAACACACTTGGATGATGATAAGGCAGATAAGCTGATGAAAAAATTTGATTGTGGTCATAGGCTAGTGGGGTATAGTTTGGATGGAAGAATAGGTGGACTGCTGATGGTCTAGAAGAAGGAGGTTAGGATCTACTCCCGGACCACAAGTCTAGAGTTCATTGATGTGTCGGTGGAAGAACCGGACGGGAAAATGTGGAGGATGACGGGAATATATGGTGAACCGAGTTGTTTCGAAACTTGAGGGATCTGCATGCCTAATCAAGTCTTCGATGGATGGTCACAGGGGACTTCAACGAAATCCTATACTCATCGGAGAAGGATGGGGGTACACCCCGTCATTAGAAGAGATTGCATGCGTTCCAAGATGCCCTGTCTGACTACATGCTGGAAGACATCAGATACAATGGTGATAGGTTCACATGGTTTTGGGGTGGATTACATGAGCGACTAGACAAAGCCGTCTCAAATGCAGCCTGGCTTCTATTACACTCGTTTGCTGGACTTATTAATCTGGACTTGGGTAAGTCGGACCACCGAAAGGTACTGATGGACACTGAGTACCAGTTTGGGGTGGCAGCTGGTAACCCAAAAAGAGAGAAGAAATTTGAAATGGGGTGGCTCGCCGAGAAATCGGTGAATGAAATCTTAAACACATCTTGGCAAAAGGCTATCCACTGTGGCGTTTGTCCAACTGTCACTATGTCACACCCTGTGTTTTAACTCATATTACTAAGTCAACATAGCTAAAAAATTAGGGCCAATTAAAACTTTTTGTGTGCTTATGACGCTTGTCTTGATTGTTGATTGCCTGTTTGCTTGCTTGAGTTTTCGTACATAGGATTCGTCCTACCCTCAAGAACTCTTTTCCTTGATCCAAACTCTTGTACAATGATCATACCAGGTGTATGTGACCTAAAACTATTTTATCAAATATTATTTTGGCCAAAAAGCATTTATTTAATTTAGGTTTTCCAAAAGCCCTGAATTGAGGTTTGTACTACAAATCCACAAATTGGGTGGATTGTTTTACCCCAAATGATTTATTTACAACCTACTATATATAACTCCCCCAAACCACAAAATATTATGTTTAAAGGTTATTTTATTATTTTATTCAAAGACTTTTTCTTAAGGCCATAAATAGTCTTTTATAGGGAAAATTATTTTTATGCTTTCAAAATATTTGAGAAAATTTAGGGAAACTCGGTGGAAATATATTTTCCATATATAAGAGTTTCAGCACATGACATGTTCAAAATATTGGACAAAACCTTCCAAAACCATTTCTTCTTAAATCAAACATTTGAAATATTTCTATAATAAATATTCTCAAATAAATCTAGGAAAATTCAAGCAAGTCACACATAATATATGTGCCGACCTTGCAAAGTTTCGTAGCAATCCAAATTGTTTTGGTTCATCAAACTATCCCAAAACCCTCTTTGTCCAGAATCAAATTTGAACAACTTTACATGGTGAGGTTTCTCCTATTGGTCTCAAACTTGGTGGACATGTTCTAATTATCTAATAATGCATCCACACCAAGTGGTGCATCAAGGAGAGCTAATACATATGTCCAAATCCCCCCAAACCAACTTCTGTTGATTTCAACAATTGGAAAATTTTCCATTGTCAAGTTTCCCATTTGGTCCCTAACTTTTTGGGTATGCTCTAATTCCCAAATAATGCTACCACACCAAGTGGTGTATCAAGGAGAATGGATGGCATAGCTAGATCCAAGCAAATCCATTTCTACCCATTTCTAGGGTTTACAAAGTTTGCATTAGCCTTCCTTCATATGAGCTCAAACTTGGTGATCAACCCTATTTTTAACCACCACTTGATCCTGTTAAACCTCATGGCAAGTGGAGTGTCTTTCTTGACCAAAACAACATCAAAAACCTTCTGGTTATTTGGTAAAAGCATGTTTTGAACCCCTTTCACTACTTCCCTTCACTCCAACTTTTTACCACAGCTTACTAGTGTTGCCTTGCACCTCTAGTAAGATTCCTTAGCCATGTCTCAATAATGGAGAAGGGTAAGACCCCCATTTACCCCTCTAGACGGCAGATTTTCCTCCCCTCTCTCCACTTTCCCTCTCACCTAAGGCACCCCAGAGCATCATAGGCTCTCTCCCCTTTTTATTAAGCCCCCTAGAGCTTCTAGACACTAGTGGTCGCGTCCAAGACACCAATGGCATGCCATTTGGCCGCTCTGGAGTGCTCTACAGTGCACCAGAGCATTGTAGCGGCGCCCATCCCCGCCTCCCGACCACCTTGAGCGGAGAAAACGCGTCCGCTGGGCCCCCTCGACGTCCTCAACACGCTATGGGGTCGTGCCCATCCTCCCTTGTCCTCCTCCTTCCCCGACAGAGCACACCGAGTGACGCCCATGGACCAGTCCATGGCACGCCCCGGACCGGCTATAAGAGGCCCTTGGAGTGCCCATCTCATACCCCTTAGACCCCCTCTCTCCCATAGACCCGCTGGACATCGCCGGTCTTACCACCGAGTCCTCCTCCTCCTCCTACGACCGACAAAGCCACCTCGGCCGCCGCTCAAATTCGAGCCACCCAGACCTCCCCCTCTCCCCCTAGATACTCCGGTACCCTCACAACTACTCCAGGAAACACCTCCATCACCCTCATACTTCTTGGGATGCCCGTAAAGTCAAAACCTCAATGGCCGATGTGTCCCCCCAGCGGTCGTCCAGGCCCGCATCGTTGAAGCCCTCCTCTGCGCGTGGCATAGGGATGGGTTCACCTCATCCTGCTGAGCTCGCCGGTGTCTGGGCCGTCGCTGGGGGTGGCTTGTGCCCCCAAAACGGGCGCCAACATAGGCTCGGCAGGCCTCCCCTGCCCCTCTTGTGTTTTGAGCGGGAGGTAAGGGGAGGACCTGCCGGTGAGGCCCGCCTATAAGTGGCTACGGCCTCGGGTCCCCCCAAGTAAGGGGTAGTGTCTCCTGTAGAAGCCGCCTGGGCATGGGGGAAACGTCGGATGGAAACCCGCCTTCGGCATGGCAGTCCTTGCATGTGCGCAACCAGCAGCTGGGCCGACCCACTACGCCCACCCTATGTTGCGCTCAGTGCTCAATTTAACCGTTGGTATAAACCTTTTTTCTGTAGAACTTGTGATATTCATAGATAATTCATGTGACCTCCAAGTTAGTTGATGCGAACAACTAAATGTTTCTAAACTCCTTTTCTATCCAGAAATATATCTTAGACAATTTTTCCTGCAAGCTTTACTGTATAGTTCAAATTCAAATTTGAACTATGAAATGCCCCACTTGTAAAATCCCTAGAACATCCATTTCAAGTCCAGATTTGACGATTCAAATTTCCATTGACTCCAAAAGTCATGATCTATTTAACTAGCCATGGTCAACATTTTCCCCATGCATTACCTATATTGTATCTAATAAATATCTCCCTTTTTATTATTTCCACCTTAGAAAACTCATAGGAAATTCATCCCAACTCCAAATCCAATAAAACCACTTTGTAAATTCTTCTAAAATCATGCCCTATTTGTTGGGTGCATCCACTCTTTTCATAAAAATAATTACTGTAGACTCCTTATAGGATCATCATTTCCTCCATTTCCACCATTTAAAAACCCTCATTGATCCAATTCCAGTAGAGCAACTTTAGGAATTTTTCTTATGACTAGAGATGTCCTAGAAAAATGAAACTCCTATTTATAGAGCACTTTCATTGTCTTCTTATGTTTTGCTTATTGCGGTTGTTTCCGGCCATAGTTGATGGAATAGACGAAGTCCTCAAAGTTGGAAGAGAAGCGTGAGAAGACCTTGAGGACTTCGCTGAGCCAAGTAAGCAACCCGTTGACCATGCCTAAGAAACTTTTTCATGCATGTCATATAGCACCTTATGTTCCGATGAATTGATCATGATGATGCGGTGACCACCTTCATGGGTTGTCTCCGATACCTTTACCCGTTGATACTTGCACTGAGCATGACCCTACCTTCCTATGAGGGTTATGCGGGTGAGTAGTTAGGTTGCTAAGTAGATGCTACACAAGTGGGATGGAGATATGCAAGATGATGGAAAAAAACGTGGTTGCAAAGACTTTTTGGAAACCCCGTCGGGTGCCACTAACGCCCGAGGAAAATGGTGTAGATCTAGGTAACCACTTGAATAGTGGTGTACCGAAGCAAGTTGTGTGTGTGTGTGTGTGTTTTCAGAAATTGGGAGATTTAAGATTTGTCAACCGTCCCAACCTTAAATGTACAACTCGCATTACTAGTGGCGGGAGTGATGTGGTCACTCTCGATACGGGGTTGTGCCAGGTAGGGAGACCATGGGTTGTTTTCACAGACATCAGGCACACCATTGTGTCCCTTCATGGATTGTACTATGTTGAGCAAGGCTCGTGTTTGTACATCAAGACATGAAACAGAAGTTCCTAGAGTCTTATGGGTAAAGTGTGTAACCTCTATAGAGTGTAAAACTATCCGAATAGCCGTGTCCATGGTCAAGGACAGTTCGGTGGTGCTGCTTAAACTATGTCTGATGTTTTCAAAAACTTGGCATGTGTGTGTGGATGACACAAAGATGATACTTGAGCTGAGTCGGATGATTTGACATGATGACTTTTAACATGAGATGTTCAACCCCTGCTTATGATGATATCTATAACTTGTTCCTATGGATATCTGCAACCGTTAATGCATGCTTTTACTAGTTGATTGAACATGTCACTGCACTCAAAATTAGCTATCTTCAAAATTTCCTACTTAGTGTTATATCATGCATTGTTATTGCCTTGTTCCAAACATGGGTTGCTTGTGAGTGCATTCAAAGTACTCATTGGCTTGCCACTAGTTATTTTATTGGCCAGGCATAAAATAACAGGATACGATGAGGAATACCTTGGTGATGAACATGCAAGCGAGGACACTTCAAAGTTAGAATGCATGTAGGGTTAAGGCAGATGGCATGGGTTCACGCTATCATGGAAGATTTTTGCTGCAAGTTTATGAAGACTTGGCCATAGAGGCCATATTTGAGTAAAATGGTATGTAATGGATGTAAGTCTCTTGTTAATTAGTTTTTGTGTGTTCAATGAGCATTGATCTCTAGGATCACTATGCACGTATAATCGGTGATCACGACTTATGAGTCAGGGTCCCCACAGAGATGGTATCAGAGCCATCCTGACTGTAGGAAGCCCTTAGTTAGCATGTACGTTAGTTAAGACAAAACTGTTTCCCCAGACCCTTCAAATCACTTTCAAAGGCTATCATATTTCTTAAATCGTCTAAGCTTTCAAAGAAACTGAAGGATTGTGCCTTAGTACTTCCACCATTTTTATTTTTGGCTCCCCTCATCTACTTTTCAAAACCTTGCAAACGATCGATAGTACCTCTTGCCTCTGACCACCAGATTCCTTGAAATCCTCGTGGGTAACCTGCAAGGAAGCCACCTTGCGAGACATTCACACAAGTTTGACGACACCACGACAAGACAATACAAACAAAAGATAGCTTCTTGAGGGATGAAGGCATCAAGACTTGGAAGATGGTGACACCCTCGACACTGCCCCAGGATGATGCAACCTTGGCATACGATTATCAGGGCACAAGATATGCAAGATCATGATATGCATCACTAATAGAGCAATCCTGTCATTCTCGATGTCATGTCGGCAACCATCGGTGGATGAGAACCTCGCCATTTGGTACGCCTCACTATAGTGAGCAGGAAAACGGTTCTCATCATCCCCCGCTCTTGGTGTCGATGAAATCATCAACGTGATCGGCAAGATATAAATCTACCATGCCTTGTTAATGTCATTACATAAAGATTGCCTACTTGGAACCCTTGATGTCATAGAAAACAAGAGGGCACTGGCACGATTAAGATGACACCAGAAAACCCCGTCTACGACAACCATGAGGAATCACCTTCATCGTCAACCCACCAGACCCAAAGTCGTCAAAGACTCTTCAGGCACAACCAGTATTGTTTCAACGAATAACAACAAGAGACATAGCGACACCTGAAGGAGAACCAGAAGTCTGAGCGGACTCCTCTCCAAGACACGAAGCAAGCACGACTACCGAGTCCGAGAACCCCTAAGGTAGGATAGGTCGTGTGTCCCCTATAAAAAGTCGAGCCCATATGATGGTTCGAATGGAACCAAATTGTGTGTTTCTTGTTTTGCTTTGGTGTAAGTCACACTTTTGCCATAGGCAACAAGTATGCGACTATATCACCTACCTTACCTTAATGATGTGTTTGGCCTGTCGACACTTGTTTGATTACACTTGCACTATACCACCCCCTTAGGCACTTCCCTTTATGCTACTTTCCCTCTCCCCCATCTTGTCAACTGAACACCACAAGACAAGATGCACCAAGGATCCACCTCGACAACAACTGGCACTGAAGAATTTTTGCAACAACCTATTCAACCTAGTTTAACTCAGTGAAGATACGCTTATCCCTCAAGATTGTAAACCCCTCCCTAGACCAACCTAGAATTCACAAGCTCCCACAGCTCAAACCTCTGATCACGTGTTTAATACATGGATTTGCCATATCACCTGATGAGCTTCAATAACCCCTGCTTAGTATTGGGTTCATTATGGGACTAGTGATCATAGTGAACAGACACATTACATCCCTTATTTCCATTGTTGTTCTTGGATCTTGATGAACCTCGGGGATTGCTTGTGATTGGAGGAGTACTTGGTGTGGATCTTGTCCAATAGAGTGTTTTCCCCTTTGATTTCTCCACGTTTTCCCCTCGTGTTCTTCGTGTTCTTCGTGTTCTTCGTGTTCTTCGTGGAATCCACCTCTAATTCGTGAAGATCGGGCCACACTCGGTTTTGCCCCGTATCATATGGTATCCCGAGCCACGTTGCCACAAATTTGGAGCCCTACCCCCACTTTTCTTGCATTAGTTCGCATTTTTCTTCCCGATTTTGAAAATACCCACAAAAAGAGCCCCAATTTTTTTCTTGTGATTTGTTGTTCTTATGAGTTTTTGTTGATTTTGATCCGTGGATTTGGTGTTTGGCAAGTGGATCTACCTTTCTTGGCGTTCCCTAGATCCAATTTTTCTTTTTCCCCATTCGATTTCGAGCCCCAAATCATCAATTTCCGTTCAAAATCGCGTCCCGGATCTCAGATCTCAAGCTGACCCAGACCCCTCGGACGTCCGATCATTTCCGAACGTCCGGACCCCTCCAAAGCGGAAGTTTGACAGCCTCCGGACGTTCGGAACACCTAAACAGACCCGAAATCTTGGATTTCCGGACGTCCGACCTCCGGACATCCGACACTTCTCGGACGTCCGACACCTATAGAAACTGACTTCGTCTGATTCTTGTTTCGGACATAACTAATTCATCCGAACTCCGATTTCGACGTTCTTTAGCTCGTTTTGTAGCTATTGACATCCCCCATCCTAGAAAATTAGTTCTACCATCATTTGAGAAAATCAAATATTTTGTAGTTTGGCAACTTTGCCTAGGCCCTCCACCATATCATCCGCATTATCACCATAGACTTCTGCAACCTAACCCATTTTTGTTCTCATTTGATTTGTGGTTTCTTGAGTTGTGATTTGAGTCTCCTAAGTTGTTTTGAATACTTAGGGACGGTTACTTAAGGATCGACCACCGACGACTTGTATCGGTCCATCATCTACATCGACCACCGACGTTCGACACCGATGACGATCATCCATCCTTTAAGACCATCTTCAACTGGACGCAAGGCCGGTTACTCCCGACTTAGTGAAATGTTAAGTGTGACGAAGGTATCCATTCCGTCATACACTTTTCCTTCCTTGCCATTACACCTTGATAGCCGCACCATCTTTGCGATTACTTTCATACCTATTGAGACTAGCTATCTGAGTATTGTCGGGCTTCGCGAAAACTTGTGCACCATAGTGATAAGATATCATATTGTTGCATCATTGGAAATATCATATAGTGAAATTGCTTGCTCCCGTGCATATATTGTGATACTTGTCTCATATAGTTGATTGAGTCTCAATAAGAACAGTGGAAAGGAAGATAAGAGTCAAAAAACAAGCTTCTAAGCAAGAGAAAGAAAGATCAAAGCTTATAAGCAAAGAGTTGAGCATGAAAAGAGATACTTGTGCATGAGGAGACATGGAATAGGAAACGTTTTGCATGCATGAATAGGATAGGTACCAAGTGATGAATCATGCCCAAACGTGCGATAAGCTAGCGTCTCTCCTTGTGTTTGTGGAACACAAGCTTTGCTCATCCCTATAGTTGCACAAGCCCCATTACCCCACCGTCTGTGTTCTCTCTATTGCCCTCCTCTATATTTGTGATCACTTGCTTTGCATTTTGAGTCCATTGGATTTATTTCAACATTTACAATATCTTGGACTTCATTTTGCTTGATTTTTGTCCCACTAACCTCACCGAGCTCCACTACAAGTCATTTGTGTAGGTTGTGAGAATTGGACAAGGTTTTTCACCGAGTGCACTCTTTCCTTGCATACATTGTGGTCTTTTGAGATCCATCTACAACTTCGTAAAGAGGTAACTTTGGTATGTTCATTCCGTCTCCTTCTCACACCTTCTTGAGTGCTTCAATGGGTAGGGACGACACATCTCCTCCGGTCTACAACCACAACGACGAGTTCGATACCATGAAGAACATCATCGATGCCAAGATGCACGCTCAAATGGAGGAGATGAAGGTCCTCATAAAGAACCGCAAGAGGTCTTCATCATCTTCAAGAAGACGCTCAAGTGCACATACTCCCGAGCTACCATCTCCGGCACGATCACACCGACGTCGACACCATCAATGACATGAAGAAATAATGACACCAACATCAATGTGTGCAATAACGACCAAGTGTGAAGGTCACGAGCTCAAAATCAACAACCGCTCGATGACTTCACCACTTACTTTGGCATCTTCGCCAAGCGACTTCAAGGCATCTTCGCCAACAAGCAGTTCAAGAGAAGCTTCCCAAGCTCAAGTCCGCGACTTCCATGAGCTACTATGACCTCGACATCGACCATGACATTCCTTTCTATGGGAGTCAAGACTCTGCGGAGTATCTCAAGTGGGAGCGCAAGATGGACTACTACCTCAAGCTACTTCAAGTCCCATATGAAGATCAAGTGAAGTGCGTCACAAGAAACTTCCACGGTGACGCATCGACATGGTGTATTCACACATCTTCGAAGAGCTTCGACATGAGTTGGTCCAAGATGAATAAAGCGATGCGGTGAGAGTTTATGCCTTCCACCTGCACGGAACATCTTTAACACCAATTGGAGAACACCGTAAAAGGATCCAAGTCCATCGACAAGTACTTCATGAAGATGAAGAAAGCCTTGCGATGAGCCGGCGTGACCGACCCCATCTAGATGAAGTTCTACTTCGTGATGGGATTGAGCAATGACATCGCCAAGCCTATCTTCGACAACAACTATGAGTCTCTTGACGAACTCTACATTGGTGCTCTCAAGGAGGCACAAGAACTCAAGGCCAATCCTACTCGACCCCATGCACACTTCATGACGACCAAGCTTCGAGACAACGAGCATGAGGATGGTACCACCAAGATTTCCAAGCCCGACGATGCTCCCAAGTTAGTCTTCACCGCCACCCCTCTTTGTGGCATTGATGATGCCGAGTCTACCATGATTCTTTTTGAAGACGGCACAGCGACGACTTCGACTACAAAGCCACTTAAGGAGCATGCTTTGGAGGCGAGCAACAGGGTGGCGAACATGGATGATGCTTCTAACTTTGGCGGCGAGAGTGATAATGTAACATCTTCAGCCTTCATCCACGGCGACAGTGACGAGATGGTTGAGCATGGTACTTTCCCTTCGACCATAGTGGGGTTTGTAGATGAGTTGAGAGACTTATGCCACCATGGTGAGAGTGAGAGTGACTTCACTACTAGCCCCACATATGACGAGTTACCACAATTCTCATGTGAGGAGAGCCACAACCCCCACCACTTGAGTGAGATGAGTGACTCCACCATTGTGAGTTTGAGTGCACCTATTTTGAGGGAGTGTGCGAGCCACCACCACATAGAGCGAGCGATGTAGTTGATAGGGCATGTGAGGCCATTTCGATTTGTAAAAACTTAAACTCTACGTCTATTGTGTCTTCTCATTTGGTTCTAGGTCCCATACACGATGACACGCCGATCCTCGACGACTTCGTCCTTCCTTTGGACAAGATGATGGCCATGGTGGAATATGATGCACCCCCACATGGTTCCATCATGATGAAGATGACCACGAGTTGGTCTATGCCACCTCACGTACACCACATGGGTGAAATTAGAAAGGTAAAATAGGTGAAGGTGATGCTCTTGTCACACTAGTCGACTATCTTGGCATTGATTGCTTGCATGGTGTTGATCACCTTATGGATACTTCACATGCTATGTCTTCTTCATGCTTAGATGTGCCCCCTATTTATGATGAATATGACGATGAGCATGTTGACTTACCTAGTTGTGATGCTATACTCCATATGATAACATGTGAAAATTCTATTGGTCACATCATGTTTGACAATCCGCTACACTTGTCATATGCTATGCGTGAAATTTCCCATATTGCATCTTTGCAATCTCACCGTAGCGACTATGCATATCCCATAAAAGTAAATCCCATTTCCTCATATGACATAGATGACAAACCCATGATTATTGGCATTTGTTTTTCTTGTGATGATATTGCCATGCTTCCTTTGCATCATTTGCGCAATAATTCTCATATGACATGCCATGACCACCTAGCTTCAGATATGCATTGTTTGGGATGTTGTCCATATTCTCCATATTATGCTCCCGGTATTGCACATGAGGAGACCCCCCATAGTTTCCTCATACATATTAGGAGATTGTGTTACATCTTACACTTTGCATGATCCCCATATCTGTGTGCACAATATGCTTGCCATTGATATGAATAAAATGCGTGTGCCACACACTTGCTATAATTTGCGTCCCACTCATGTTGAGCATAATAACTATCATTGCATGATGGATGACGTATTCATATACCATGCCTCAAATTTATTTGAGTATTTCCTACCTTGTGCTAACTCTCGTGTGCACATACACATCATGATGGGTGATGTGTACATTTACCACACACACACTTTGTTTCGTGTGTCTCCTTCTTGTGTAGGTATACATGATTCTTCATCAACCTCGCAAGCGCACGAGTTGACGAAACGAGCTCTAGAGAGCAATGAAGACGTGCGCCACCATGGAGTGCTTACCCTCTACCCACCCTCTTTATGCAAATACTTTGCACATTTCTTCTACATGGCTCTCAGATGGCTATGGCTTCTTGCTCATTACACTTGTGCCCATATTGCCATGTTCACTTTGCATGATATGCACATTTCTATGCCCTTGCCATGCATTTGTGACCCATGCTTTGCATTACATATGACGCTTGATTCTCTTACTTGTATGTGTATTTTGAAGCTTGGTGGAGATACTACTTGTTATTGCCATGTTTGCTTTGTGGCCCATGCCTACGATGATGTCTTGATCATGTTTTGCTTCCATGCTTGTGATATGTAATGTGCATTATGTATGACCACTATTTGCACACATGACATGTTTTCCATGATTTCCCATAATATGTTGTATCCTCGCACTACTAGTTTGCACGATATGATTGCTATGCTTGCTTATGTTGCATCATCGATGCGCTCCTTTTATGCGGTTGATGACAACTATTGCCATGCTTCGCACATGGTTTCCATGCTTTGCATTCCTACCTTACCTAGGCATACTTGTTTCCATGCTTGCATTTCTTGTGCTCCATTTGTATGCTTACATGCCATGACACAATCCCTGGTCACACCATATGTTATGCATGATGACAACACTTGTGCGGTGATTCACCACTTGAATGCTTGGTTTTGCACTAACGCTCACCACATTTGTTTTCCCAAGTGTTTGTTGTCCTTTCCCCTTTTGAAGGAATTACAAGATAGTGAGACATTGGAGAGTGACCTTTTCGAGCTTCTACATGATGAGCGCTTGATGATCGTCTACTTCTACATGGCGACACCATCTCCTTTCAATGGTGAGTTGGTATTCGATCTGACGATGGATCTTTCCCAAGGGGGAGGGGATGATGCGGAGCATCCTACGGACATCACCATGGCAAGAGTCCATTTGGCAAGTGACACATGCCACAACTACTTCACATACATAAAGGTGAATCATCTCCTTTACACGTGTTCACTTGCCCCCTTCGAGGATGGTATACTACTTTACACTCCTCTTGTGTGTAGGCATATGTATGGTCGGAGCTTCACGGACAATGAGGAGGAGTGCCGACACCTGCATATGCCTACACCATCCTCAAGGGAAGCCTGGAAGCGGAGATGGAAGAAGACAGGGCTGCAGAAGTCTATAGCGGCCGGACGACCGGAAGCCACCGGACGTCTGACACTCTACAGCATCCGGACGACCGACGCCATCCGGACGTCCGACGATCTCCAGCGCTCGGACGTCCGAGCCCATCCGGAAATCCAGTGCCAAGTCTCCCGCGCCGAAATGATTGAAGTTCGAAGACCTCCCGACGATCGAGCCTCGGACGACCGGCGCGCTCCGGACGTCTGGACCTGCCCGAGCCTCTGGACGACCGACACCCTTCGGACGTCTGGCGCCTATGTGTGTAGTTGTGGGCATTGGGCCTTGTACCCCTTCTCCACTTACCCCTTCGTGGCCAAGACTATATATACTCTTCCCCCACCTCCTTTCCTGGGTTAGCAAGTTACAGCTCATAGTTGAGATTTGCTCCTTCCTTTACCTCTCCCATGGAGATCAAGGCCTCCACTGGAGAAGATCCATAGAGGACGTCAAGGCCCCTTGCGAGGGAAGACCCCTAGTGGATTCAAGGCCCCATCTCTACTAGAGATTTGGGATGAACTACCTATGTATCCTTTATTTCCATTGTTGTTCTTGGATCTTGATGCACCTTGGGTATTGCTTGTGATTGGAGGAGTACTTGGTGTGGATCTTGTCCAATAGAGTGTTTTCCCCTTTGATTTCTCCATGTTTTCCCCTCATGGTCTTCGTGGAATCCACCTCAAATTCGTGAAGATCGGTCCACCCTTAGGTTTGCCCTGTATCATATAGTCCATGAAAAAGCCACAAAAAAATTAGGGCCAGTTCATCATACTCGAACCAATTCTAGCCTTTGCATAATCTTTTCAGTGTTTTGCTTTGTTGAATTTGCGGTTGCATCATCATGTCCAGTTGCTGGTCTTGGCGTCTATTCTTTTAAAGTTTCGTGTTCTGTTCATAGGTTGTCACACTGCCACCGCACCATCTTCATCGCTGCCATATACAACCACCACACCATATACATCATCGCTGCCATATGCCACCACCACACCAGATACATCACCGCTGCCTCTACCACCACAACATATCTGCCACCAATCTGAGTCATGGAGATCATCACATATCCGCCATCATGCCAATTCGAGTCCACCTCCATCACAGATTCATCGCCACTCCATGTTCCACCACCCCTACATACATCCACCACTAGTCCGAGATACACCAGATTCGTATCCGCCACCAATCCTGGTCCTAGTCCACTATTTTCTGCATTGTTGTTGATTTCCATATCCCGTGATACTACGTGTCGTGGGCGGGGCAGAGTCCATAACTTTAGTGCTACCCGTAGAATAAAAATACTTCCAGTTAAAAAAAACCTAAGTCTGGAAAATTCTGGCTAGGCAGTTTTGAGACCATTCTAACACTTTTTCAAAAAAATTATTGCCGAGTAAGAAAAAGTGGAAAAAAGTCAAAAAAATAAAAATAAAAATAAATTTAGAGTGTGCTCCTCCTTTGTTTACGTGCAGTGCCGTGATTTTGTTGGTGTTCTAGGCTCACGTCTTTAGCACAGTCTAGCCTAGGACCAGCACACTACCGTCATTGAGCATTTATTCAACTTTGCATCTCTAAATTGATTATTGCCGACCCCTTTTTCTACCATATTATAAGCCATCCCAGCTCCACATACATCTACGTCGTGTCTTTGACACCACCTGGCAATCGCTCTATCCAAGCTTTGAGAGTGTTGACTAAAATGGTTGCCGATCACCGCCTGCTGCTGGGTAAGAACTGGTAAGAATTTGAGATTCGCTTGAAGGATTTGTGACACACCACCACTTCCTAGTAGTTTGTAGGTTTCATATTCTTGTGGGTTTCCTATTGCTGCTAACCATGCCAGGATCACAAGCCGACGAGATCGACTGGGAGAGCATGACCAACAAAGGGTTCAATGATAAATTTCAACAAATGATGGCTGACCAGGTACAAGACTTCATGACCAGCCTTGGAGAGGCCATGGAGAAGGTAGATGGTTTGGAGAAGACATTCGACACCAAGATGGATGCCAAGTTCAATGAGGTGCTTGCCCGTTTACCACCACCAGCCGCAGCTACTATCCCTCTGCAACGACGAGCGTGACATGTGCCTCTCGACCAAGTCCAACATTCTGGAGCCATTGATACTGCTTCTACTTCTATGGCTGTTGCTGCTACTACCGTTGAGCAGATTGAGGATTATGATGGTGATTATGATGATGAGGGAGATGTTGCTCCAGATCGGCCCAGGGGCATCCACCACCACATGCACTAGGCCGTCCACATGGCTACATTTGCAATGTTAGGGCTCCACCACCCCCTTAGGTACGGGATCATGACCATCTCTGTAAACTTAAATTGAATATTCCGACATTTGAGGGTATATATGTTCCTGATATCTCTCTCACTTGGGAGTTAGAAACAGAACAACATTTTACATGTTTATAATTTCCTGAGTACGGAAGTGTTGCTGCTGCTGTTTGTGCCTTCACTAGTTTTGCTTGTGTTTGGTGGTCTGAACATTGTAGAATACATCATGATAATATCCCTACTACTTGGGCTGCTTTGAAAGCTGCTATGTGTAATCGTTGGGTTCCACCATATTATCAACGTGATTTGCTTCAAAATTTGCAGCGTGTAAGACAAGGAAAAAATTCTGTAGAGGAATATTATCAGGAATTACAAACTGGCATGATTATATGTGGTATTGTTGAGGAGAATGAAGCTATGCTTGCACCTTTTATGGGTGGATTAAATAGAGAGATTCAGACTATTCTAGAGTATAAGGAGTATAACACTATCACTCATTTATTCCATCTTGCTTGCAAAGCTGAACGTGGAGTGCAGGATCGACACGCAATGGCGAGAACTAATTTTTCTACAGGTCGCACTTCCTCATGGATGCCACGTACCTCCTCTACTTCCACACATCATGCTGCAGCACTGCCTGCTTCAGCCTCCAACTCCAACAAAGATACTAGGAAACATGCCCCTGCCCCACCCTCCGCGAAGAGCACACCTTCTTGTCCTATACAGAGGTCTTCTTCATCCATTGCTTCCACAGGGCAAACACATGAGGTTATATGTCGTCGTTGCAAGGGTGGAGGTCACTATGTGAGGGAATGCCCATCCAAGCATGTGATGATTGTGACAGAGAATGGTGAGTATGACTCTGCTAGTGATTATGATGAGGAGACTTGGGCTCTTATTGCAAGTGAAGAACAAGGTGCCGAGGATAGTGATCAAGAGACACATTACATGGCTGCTGACTACGCGGACATGTACGAAAGTTTAGTTGCTCAATGTGTTCTAAGTGTGCAGGTTACACAGGCAAAGCAAAATCAAAGGCACAACTTGTTCCATACAAAGGGAGTTGTGAAGGAGCGTTCTGTTCGCGTCATCATCGACGGAGGGAGTTACAACAACTTGGCTAGCATGGAGATGGTGGAGAAGCTGTATCTAACCACCAGGTCACATACTCATCCTTATTACATTCAATGGTTCAACAATAGTGGCAAGGTTAAGGTAACACATACTATTCTTGTGCATTTTCACATTGCTACATATTCTGGTTATGTTGATTGTGATGTGGTACCCATGCAAGGATGTTCCGTTTTACTTGGAAGACCATGGAAATTTGATAAAAATTCTATACACCATGGTAGGACAAATCGGTATACTCTTGTTCATAAGGATTAAAATATAACTTTGCTTTCTATGTCACCTGAACATATTATGAAATATGATATTGCTAGAGCTAGTAAAGTAAAACAGGAGCAAAATAAGAGTGAAAATCAGATCGTAGCACATGAATTTGAGCAACACTATAAGCCTAATAAACCATCGTCTAGTGTTGCATCCGAAATAAAATTGAAGAGTGGATGTTTACTTGCTACTAAATCTGATATTAATGATTTGAATGTTACTACATCTGTTTGCTATGCTTTTGTATGCAAAGAGGTATTATTTTCATTTGAGGACATGCCTCCTTCTTTGCCACCTACTGTCATTAATATTTTGCAAGAGTTTGCTGACATCATTCCACAAGACGTGCCATCGGGATGACATTGACTTAATTCCCGGTGCATCGCTAGCCAAGCAGAGGAGACAAAGGAGATTATGCGTCAAGTACATGAACTGCTCGACGAAGGTTATATACGCGAATCCCTTAGTCCTTGTGCTCTTCATATTATTGTAGTGACTAAAACGAATGGTACATCACGCATGTGTGTGGATTGTAAAGGCACTAGTAATATTACAATTCGTTATTGTCATCTTATTCCTAGGCTAGATGATATGCTTGATGAATTAAGTGGCTCTACAATTTTCTCCAAAGTAGATTTGCATAGTGGATACCATCAAATTTGTATGAAATTGGGAGACGAATGGAAAACAACATTTAAAACTAAGTTTAGATTATATGAGTGATTAGTTATGCCTTTTGGGTTAACTAATGCACATAACACTTTCATGAGATTAATGAACGAGGTTTTACGTGCTTTCATTGGACGATTTGTGGTAGTATATTTTGATGATATACTGATTTATAGTAGATCTTTGGAGGAACATTTGGAACATTTATGTGCTGTTTTTATTGCTCTACGTGATGCACGTTTGTTTGGTAACCTTGGGAAGTGCACCTTTTGCACCGACCGAGTATCTGTTCTTGGTTGTTACTCCACAGGGAATTGAACTTGATAAAGCCAAGATTGAAGCTATTGAGAGGTGACCGCAGCCTAAAATGGTCACACAAGTGAGGAGTTTTCTTGGCCTCACTGGTTTCCATAGGCGTTTTGTGAGAGATTTCAGCACCATTGCTGCTCTTCTCAATGATCTTACAAAGAAGGACGTGCCTTTTGCTTGGGGTACCGCATAGGAACAAGCCTTCATGGTATTGAAAGATAAGTTACCACATGCTCCTTTACTCCAACTTCCTGATTTTAATAAGACTTTCGAGCTTGAATGTGATGCTAGTGGAACTGGATTTGGAGGTGTGTTATTACAAGATGGTAAACCTGTTGCGTGCTTTTCTAAAAAATTGAGTGGGCCTAGTCTGAATTATTCTACTTATGATAAGGAATTATATGCTCTTGTTCGTAGTTTGGAGACATGGCAACATTATTTATGCCCCAAAGAATTTTTTTATACATTCTGATCATGAATCTTTGAAACATATTAAATGTCAAGCAAAACTGAACCGTAGACATGCTAAATGGGTTGAATTCATTGAGACTTTCCCTTATGTCATTAAACACAAGAAGGGTAAAGAAAATGTTATTGCCGATGCATTGTCTCATTGTTGTACTATGCTTTCACAACTTAATTTTTAAATATTTGGTCTGGAGACCATCAAAGATCAATATGTGCATGATGCTAAATTTAGAGATGTGTTGCAGAATTGTAAAGAAGGGAGAACATGGAACAAGTTCGTCGCTACTGATGGATTTGTGATCCGTGCTAACAAGATATGCATTCCAGCAAGCTCCGTTCGTCTTTTGTTGTTACATGAGGCACATGAAGGAGGATTAATGGGACACTTTTGCGTGAAGAAGACGGATGACGTACTTGCTATACTTTTCTTTTGGCCAAAGATGAGACGGTATGTTGAGCGTTTTGTTGCTCGTTGCACTACATGTCAAACAGCTAAGTCACGATTCAATCCTCATGGTTTATATATGCCATTGCCTGTACCTAGTGTTCCTTGGGAGTTTATATCTATGGACTTTGTTTTAGGTTTACCTCGAACAAAGAAGGGGAGGGATAGCATATTTGTTGTCGTGGATTGATTTTCCAAAATGGCAAACTTTATACCTTGTCATAAGAGTGATGCTGCTGCTAATGTTGCTGATTTGTTATTTTGTGAAATTATTCCCTTGCATGGTGTGCCAAATACAATTATTTCAGATCGAGATTCTAAATTTCTTAGCCACTTTTGGATAGGTCTATGGGCTAAGTTGGGGACTAAACTGCTTTTTAGTACTACATGTCATCCCCAAACTGATGGACGAACTAAAGTAGTCAATGTGGGCTGTTTTGTCTACTATTCTTCGGGCTGTTTTGTAGAATAACTTGAGAATGTGGGAAGAATTCTTACCTCATATTTAATTTTCTTATAATTTTTTGCTGCATTCTACTACTTAGATGTACCCTTTTGAAGTTGTGTATTGTTTCTTACCTCGTGCACCTATTGATTTGTTGCCTCTTCCATCTTCGTAGAAGGTTAATTTTGATGCTAAAGAACGTGCTTAATTTATATCAAAGATGCATGAGTTAACTAAGGAAAACATTAAGCGTATGAATGCTAAATACAAACTTGCTAGAGATAAGGGTAGAAAACATGTTGTCTTTGCACCTGGAGATCTTGTTTTGTTAGATTTGCATAAGGATAGATTTCCTGATTTGCGCAAGTCAAAGCTAATGCCACATATTGATGGTCCTTTTAAGGTATTAGAGAAAATAAATGATAATGCATATAAAATTGAGCTGCCTGCAGAGTTTGGGGTTAGTCCCACTTTTAATATTGCAGATTTGAAGCCTTATTAGGGTGGGGAAGATGAGCTTCCGTCGAGGACGACTTCAGTTCAAGAAGGGGAGGATGATGAGGATGTACCCACTAATGTTACGCCCACAACCCCTGTTGCTGTACATATTGGACCAATTACTAGAGCTCGCGCACGTCAATTGAATTACCAGGTACTTTCGTTTCTTGGAAATCCTTCTAATGTTCTTGAACATATGATGTTGCCTAAATTAGATACTTTTGTTATACTTATGTATGAAGGACCTAGCATGGACAAGAAGGATGGCCATTGGAGCGAGATCAAGCATGGAGAAAAAGGTGCGTGCGCGGTAAAGAACAATGAAGCTTCTAGTGATGACTTTTGCACTTTGAAGCCACCATAATGAGAGCAAGAAGCCTTGGATGAAATATCCATGATGCCACTATATAATATTCATCCATAGGCTATTATAGGTGCTGTGCCACCTTATATTTGGGCTAGGCCCATGTAATTTTGAAATACCATATTGTATGCTATTTTTAGAGTCCGTATGTATGGGGAAACTGAGTTAGGGTCGGTTTTGGACCCCTCCTCCAAGGGGCCAGGAAATCTCCCTCTATTCCCCCATATCTACATCCCTTAGGGCTTCGTTTTAGATTTAAGTTTTGTTTAGATAACAAGTTAGCCATAGATGCAACTTCGCATTCTTCGTTTGTGTTCCACGACCAGACAAAGGCGTCACAGAACCCCACTTTCATCAATAAAGCTTTCCTCTTATATTCACAATATCCAGATTGCAATCTCAGTTTCTTGCTTGTTCTTCATTTGCGTGCAGGAAATAGACCTTCATGGTCAGGTTGATCATGCTCCGGCATGGTCAATAACCTGTCGGAGTTGGTTTAACGATTACTAAGGCACGACGTCCTCACACGTTCATAGTCACATCATCAAAGTCTACTCCACCAAAACAATATCCACCATCTCATCGAAAGATAGGGACAACTTCGCATCTAGCACACCCTACAACAGAATACATTTTCCCCAAGCAAGATGAGGAGCCACTATGGTTGAGGAACCACGACGAAGAAGAAGAAGCTAGAGAAGTTAACCACCACTCCTCTGCCGGCTACATCCACTAGACTATATCAAGAAGCACCGGTGCACAAGCACGATGAAGCCCATGGATATCAAGAGGATTAAAGAGCCCCTTGTTTTAACTAGTCATCCATGAGTTCCTGACTAGGAGGGGACCTATAATCAGTCCCCTCTAGCCAAGCCTCAGACCTTGGGTATTGGAAGGCTGATCTGTGCTTTCGGATAACTGGCTCATTTAAAATCCCCGCTAAGACCTTCTCATAGGAAGGAATCCATTTAGCCACCTAAACTCAAAGCTTAGTCTCAGAAACGAGACTCGACGCAAACCTTTGCCACACTGGCTACAAACAAACAAGTAGACCAAACACTCGAAGTCGCGCGAGAAACAAGCGTCCGTGATGACGAAGACAAATGGATGAAGGTGAAGGAAGAACATACCTGGGAAACTTACTCTAGCATAAGATCTCGACGAGAGGCCTACAATGACGCGCTTCGAGACCCTCAAGGATGAAGACCGCCTGCGACTGAAGATCTCCTTCCTTAAGGGAGTCAATGACCTCCCCATGAACGGAAGCTACACCAAGACCTTGAACCTTCTTGTCTAGTGGGAGACATTCAAATGTCACTAACCAACATTAGTAACCTTGGACCATCATGTAAACACACTACCTTGTCCGTATTCGGACTTTGGAGTACGCGCGCAAGCCAGACCTTTGCTCGAACCTCGTTCACCAAGCCCTTCACCTTTAGGCAAGCCCCACATATTGAAAGGGCCCCCGTTCAGCCTCAGACAAAGCTAATAACACACTCGAAGCCATATCATCGAGTACTTCAAGATCCAGGAGGACAACCACACCACAACAGAAGCATCATGGAACGTGAAGACTACCTCACCTCCGAATTCCCGCATCTCTTCCACGCCTAGACTAGGAATCTCAAGGACGAGATTCTTACAAGTGGGGAGGTCTATCACACCCTGTGTTTTGACTCATATTGCTAAGTTAACATAGATAAAAAATTAGGGCCATTTAATTTTTGTGTGTGCTTATGATGCTTGACTTGATTGTTTATTGCTTGTTTGCTTGCTTGAGTTTTAGTACATAGGATTCATCCTACCCTCAAGAACTCTTTTTCCTTGATCCAAATTCTTGCACAATGGTCATACCATGTGTATAGGACCTAAAAATATTTTTATCAAATATTATTTTGGCCGAAAAGCATTTATTCATTTTAGGTTTTCCAAAACCCCTCAATTGAGGTTTGTACTACAAATCCTCAAATTGGGCGGATTGTTTTGTCCCAAATGATTTATTTGGAATCTACTATATATATCTCCCCAAAACCACAAAATATTTTTTTTATTTTTTTGTTATGGCCAGAAATGGTATTTTATAGGGAAAAACTATTTTTATGGTTTCAAAATATTTGAGAAAATTTAGGGAAACTCAGTGAAAATATATTTTCCATATATAATTGTTTCAACACATGGCATGCTCAAAATATTGGACAAAACCTTCCAAAACCATTTCTTCTTAAATCAAGCATTTGAAATATTTCTATAAGAAATATTCTCAAATAAATCCAAGAAAATTCCACCAAGTCACACATACTATACATGCTAGCCTTGCAAAGGTTCGAAGAAATCCCAATTGTTTTGGTTCATCAAAATATTCCAAAACCCTCTCTGTCCAGAATCAAATTTGAACAACTTTACATGGTAAAGTTTCTCCTACTGGTCTCAAACTTGGTGGACATGTTCTAATTATCTAATAATGCATCTAGACCAAGTGGTGCATCAAGGAGAGCTGATCCACCTGTCAAAATCCCCCAAACCCACTTTTGTTGATTTCAAGAATTGGATTTTTTTGCATTGGCAAGTTTCCCCGTTTGGTCCCAAACTTTTTGGGTATGCTCTAATGCCAAAATAATGCTGCCACACCAAGTGGTGCATCAAGGAGAATGGATTTGCATAGATATATCTAAGCAAATACATTTCTGCCCATTTCTAGGGTTTATAAAGTTTGCATTAGAAACTTCCTTCATATGAGCTCAAACTTGGTGATCAACCCTATTTTTAACCACCACTTGATCCTGTGAAACCTCATGGCAAGTGGAGTGTTTTTTCTTGACCAAAACAGCATCAAAAACCTTCTGGTTATTTGGTAAAAACATGTTTTGAACCCCTTTCACTACTTCCCTTCACCCCAACTATTTACCACAACTTACAAGTGTTGCCTTGCACCTCGAGTAAGATTCCTCAGCCATGGCTCAATAATGGAGAAGGGTAAAAGCCCCATTTACCCCTATGGACAACAGCTTTTCCTCCCCTCTCTCAACTTTCCCTCTCACCTAAGGTAACCCCAGAGCATCCTATGCTCTCTCCCCTTTTGATTAAGTCCCCACGAGCCTCTAGACACTGGTGTCCCCGTCCAAGACACCAATGGCATGACATGGCATGCCATTTGGCCGCTCTGGAGAAAGCTACAGTGCACCAGAGCATTGTAGAGGCGCCCATCCCCAACTCCCGACCATGTTGAGCAGAGCAAACGCGCCACCTGGTCCCCCTCGACGTCCTCAACATGCTACGGGGTCGTTCCCATCCTCCCTTATCCTCCTCCTTTCCCGATAGAGCACGCCGAGCGATGCTCGTGGACTCAGTCCATGGCGTGCCCCAGACCGGCTGTAAGAAGCCCCTGGAGCGCCATCTCAGCCCTCTTAGCCTCCCTCTCTCCCATAGACCCCCTGGACATCGCCAATCTTGCCCCCCGAGTCCTCCTCCTCCTCCTCCTACGGCCTTGGCCGCCGCTCAAATTCGAGCCACCCAAACCACCCCCTCCCCCCTAGATACTCCGGTAGCCTCAAAACTATGCCAGGAAACACCTCTGTCACCCTCATCCTTCCGGGGACACCTGTAAACTCGAAACCTCAATGGCCGATTGCTCCTTGTCGGATTTCGGGCTCCGTAAAACCCCAAGAAGTTCGAACAAAGGGGCGTGTGCAAGGATCCCCTGCAGCCTCGCCCTACCTAGCTCACTACTCGATGGTTACCATGATGAACTCGCACGAGGACTAGGAAACATATGCACATGATGATTTACCCAGGTACGGGCCTCTGCGAAGTGTAATACCCTACTCCTGCTTTGGTGGATTGCCTCACGAGGAGGTTGGTTTATGAACTAGTACAATGATGCTCTGCCTTGTGCAAGGGCTCTGGTGGCGTTGCCTCTCTTCCATTCTCTCTCCCCATCTCTATGGTGCAGCCTACCCTCTATTTATTGCACCCTGGGTCCTCTTCCCTTATCTCCTTGGCGGGAAGGGATCCCACAACGACCAAATTCGAAGGGGGGGGGGACAGGAGTACATCTTTACCCTGACGAAAGGTGCTCTTTGCCTGCAAAGTGGCTATCGATGATGTAGAGGTGGGCTCGGCGATGGCATCCTTCCTGCTGGCCTCGTGGTCGTGGTCTCGTTGTAGCAGAGTGGAAACCTTTGGGGGCGCTTTGGGAACCCGTGTCTGTCCTCGCCCCCCTTTGCACCAAAGGGGAAACTGTCTGCCTGGCGAGCCGGCGCCCGCGTGTCCTGCCTTGCATCATCCCTGGCTTCCCGAGGCCGGGTGCTGCATAGATATCTCCGGCGCTTCGGAGGGGCCTTAGAAGGCCCGTCCTTCTGGTCTTGGTGCTGTTCTTCCTCGCGAGTTCGGGTCCTCACGTGGGTGTCGTCTTGAGTGTGGCCTCACCAGGCCGTGCTTGGCTGATGAGGTGGGCCACGCCCTGGGCCGCAGGCAGACAGGTCTGGGTACCCCCATTATTAGTAGCCCCTTTTTATTTTAAAACAGAGTTCCGAAATTCTCAAACTTCATTCCAAAAAGCGGCAACTCAAGCACCAAAAAGCAAGCATCTGCCATGTCCGGCACCTAGTCTAGTCTTTGCCTTCGTCTTCCCCCAGTGTGGAGCATATGGCATCTAGGTTTCGTGGTCATAGCCATTGGTGGGCAGTGTTGTCCTCCAGCGCGGAGCATGGGGCTTCTACTTGTGAATGCGAAGGAACCCCTCCGCGTCCTCGGCGGGCTCCGAGCATATACAGCCGACTCATAATTACATGAGAGTGTCACGACCATAGATAGTTGGGCAAGCCCCCAGGCGCACAGCCCGGTAGCTCCCAACCCCGTCAAGAGCCATCCCGTGCATTTATGCTCGGTTGCGTGCCTCTATGACCCAAATCGAATGCATTATTCCCCGCATAGCTGTGGTATTGCGCTCACGCGGCGCAAACATGAGAAGAACGCCCCCGACATAGACATAGATGTGTTTTGCCAAGGAAGCCGCCTCGAGAAGTACCTGGGCGCCATCTGGGCAGCACCCCGGAGGCCTTGTGAGGCCCTGCCTTCCGAGGCCGTGTCGGAGCTTCCGTTTCCACGGGTGGCCTATGCTGCTTGTGACTTCCTGCCTCCCCCTGAGTTCGTTACTCCTGGGGCCTCGGGGCCTGGCATGACATTGCTTGCTCATGAGGGCCTCGGCTCTCACCGCACCCCACGGGTTCGGGGGCGTCCTCCCTCTTTCTCCCGCTCGCGTTGTCCGGGCTGGGTGCTCCATCGGTAGAAGCCCCCAGGCCTGGCTCGGGGAGGATGCCCCGGGATACCCCATACCCTTGGGGGGTGTCGGTGCCTTTGGCAGGCGCCTGGTCCATCTCACCATCCGGAAGCTTGGTACATAGGGCTCTACATCAGAGCCCGGTTCTTCTCCTGAGCCGTCCGGCAAGGCGCCGGGGACGGCCCCTCCGAGCGGCGGCAGGGCGCCACCCCATGAGCGCAGCCCGTAGACCATCCCGGGGCAAGCCTCAGCCGAAGTTACTTACCTCTCCCGCCGCTGTTGGGTAGGCCACGCGTCTCCTAACGCAGATTGTTTTCTTGGACATCCAGTGCGCCTTCGTTGTGGTTACTTGCTTGTCTAGACGCCTGCGCCGCCTGCTCTCTACGTAGTATGACGCGCTCCTGCCTGGTCATCCCATGATTTCAATGGTTCCTAGGGTCACAAATGTGCGTGTCATGCACGCATAGGGCACCTCATTACTCCCTCCGTGGGCTCATCGTCGGGTCCGGGCTGCGCCCGGAACCTGTGACTGGGATTTGGAGGAGAACGAGCATGGCGTGCGGTGGACCCTGCTCAGGTTCTTTTGGGGCCCAAGGGGGTAGGCCGCTGGCGGGCGAGGCGATAGGCGCAACGAGCGAGTCCCCGACGCCTGACGCCTATGGCCGTGAAGAAGTACGAGGGGCCATGGTCCTCCGCACGACGACGACCTGCTTGGCAATGTGGTTGGCCCATGCATCGAAGCCCCCATGCATTGGGTGGTGGCCCAACATCTCGCTCGCCATCAGTAGCGCATCGTGCACGTCGAGGTCCCCCACATAAAGGCAGCATGACGTCGGTGCTAGGGGCGCCGCCCGTCTTCCATGTGCTTGGGTGGCATGAGGAGCGACGATGATGGAGACGACACTGGAGGCTTGATATGACTGCACAACACCACGCCGCCGGGGCATGGGTCTCTGGTGGCAGCAACGAAATTAGTGGATGTGGACCCGTCACGGCCGGCGGAAACCTATTGCGGACCGGCCATCGGAGCGGTGGAGCGGGGAAAGAGCAGGGCTTGAAGAAGACTTAGACAGGCCCCCTACCTGGCGGGCCAAATGTCGGATTTTGGTCTCTGCAAAACCCCAAGAAGTTTGAACACATGGGCGTGTGTGAAGATACCCTACAGCCTCGCCCTACCTAGCTCACTACTCGATGGTTACCACGATGAACTCACACGAGGATGAGGAAACAGATGCACACGATGATTTTCCCAGGTTTGGGCCGCTGCGAAGCATAATACCCTACGCCTGCTTTGGTGGATTGCCTCACGAGGAGGTTGGTGGATGAACTAGTACAATGATGCTCTACCTCGTTTGAGAGCTATGGTGGTGTTGCCTCTCTTCTGTTCTCTCTCCCCATCTCTACGGTGCAGCCTACCCTCTATTTATTGCACCCTGGGTCCTCTTCTCATATCTCTTTGGTGGGAAGGGATCCCACAACGGCCAAATTTGAAGGGGAGCAGAAGTACATCTTTACCCCGACGAAAGGTGGTCTCCGCCTACAAAAAGGTTGTCGATGATGTAGAGGTGGGCTCGGTGATGACATCCTTCTTGTTGGCCTTGTGGTTGTGGTCTCGTTGCACCGGAATGGAAACCTTTGGGGGCGCTTTGGTAACTCGCGTCTCTCCTCGCCCCCCTTTGCACCAAAGTGGAAACTGCCCGCCTGGCACGCTGGCACCCACCTGCCTGCCTTGCATCATCCCTGGCCTTTTGAGGCCGGGTGCTGCATAGACATCTATGCCACTCCGAAGGGGGCCTGAGGAGGCCCGTCCTCACTTCTCTTGATGTTGTTCTTCCTCACTAGTTCGGGTCCTCACGAGGCCTCATCTTGAGTGTAACCTCACCAGGCCGCGCTTGGTTGATGAGGTGAGCCATGCCCTGGGTCGCAGGCAGGTCTGGATACCCCCGTTCTGAGAACGCCAACACTCCCCCACGGTGATACATGCCTGCATCATTAAATCCCTCCTCAACGCGCGTGGCATAGGGATGGGTTCGCCTCATCCTGCTGAGCTCGCCGTTGTATGGGCCGTCGCTGGAGGTAGCGTGTGCCCCTAGAACGGGCGCTGGCACAGGCTCGGCTGGCCTCCCCTGCCCGTCCTCTATTTCGAGCGGGATGTAGGGGGAGGACCTGCCGTTGGGGCCCGCCTGTAAATGGCTATGGCCCCCGCCCCCCAGTTAAGTGGTAGCGTCTCCTCTAGAAGCCGCCTGGGTACAGGGGAAACGTCCGGCGGAAACCCGCCTTCGGTGTGGTAGTCCTCGCACGCGTGTAGCCAGCAGCTTGTGTTGGTAATATGGCCTAGAGGCAATAACAAAACGGTTATTATTGTATTTCCTTGTTCATGATAATCGTCTATTGTTCATGCTATAATTGTATTAACCCGAAACCATAATACATGTGTGAACACATAGACCACAACATGTCCCTAGTGAGCCTCTAGTTGGCTAGCTCGTTGATTAATAGATGGTCACGGTTTCATGACCATGGACATTGGATGTCATTAATAATGGGATCACATCATTGGGAGAATGATGTGATGGACAAGACCCAATCCTAAGCATAACACAAGATCGTGTAGTTCGTCTGCTAAAGCTTTTCTAATGTCAAGTATCGTTTCCTTAGACCATGAGATTGTGCAACTCCCGGATACCGTAGGAACACTTTGGGTGTGGCAAACATCACAACGTAACTGAGTGGCTATAAAGGTACACTATGGGTACCCCCAAAAGTATCTATTGGGTTGGCACGAATCGAGACTGGGATTTGTCACTCCGTGTGACGAAGAGGTATCTCTGGGCCCACTCGGTAAGACATCATCATAATGAGCTGAATGTGACTAAGGATTTAGCCACATGATGATGTGTTACGGAACGAGTAAACAGAATTGTCGGTAACATATTGAACAAGGTATAGGGATACCGAGGATCGAATCTCGAGCAAGTGTCATACCGATAGACAAAGGGAATTGTATACGTGATTGATTGAATTCCCGACATCGTGGTTCATCTGATGAGATCATCGTGGAGCATGTGGGATCCAACATGGTTATCTAGATCCCACTATTGGTTATTGACCGGAGAGGTGTCTCGGTCATGTCTACATGCCTCCCGAACCCGTAGGATCTACACACTTAAGGTTCGATGACGCTAGGGTTATAGGGAAATTGCGTACGTGGTTACCGAATGTTGTTTGGAGTCCCGGATGAGATCCCGGACATCACGAGGAGTTCCGGAATGGTCCATAGGTAAAGATTCATATATAGGAAGTGAGGATTTGGTTACCGGAAGTGCTTCGGGCACCACCGGTAATGTACCGGGACCACCGGAAGGGTTCCGGGGGTCCACCGGGAGGGGCCCCGGCCCCCGGAAGGCTGCATGGGCCAAGAGTGGGAGGGAACCAGCCCCTAGGTGGGCTGGTGCACCTCCCACCCAGCCAAGGCACAACAAGGGTAGAGGGGGGGGCAAACCCTAGGCATGGAGGGCCCTAGGCCCACCCTAGGGCGCGTCCCCTCCTCCCCTCTCTTGGCCGCCGCCGCCCCAAGGGCCATCTAGGGCCGTCCGCAACCCTAGGGTGGGAACCCTAGGGGCTGCGCCCTCCCCCTTCCTCCTCCTATATATAGTGAGGGGTTTTGGGGGCTACAACACACCAATCTCTCTCTCCCTCGGCGCAAACCTACCCCTCCTCGTCCTCGTCCTCCATAGCGCTTGGCAAAGCCTTGCCGGAGTACCACGTAGCTCCACCGTCACCATGCCACCGTGCTGCCGGAGCTCTCCCTCAACCTCTCCTTCCTCCTTGATGGATCAAGGCGTAGGAGACGTCATTGGGCTGCACGTGTGTTGAACACGGAGGGGCGCTTAGATTGGAATCCACCACGATCTGAATCGCTGCGAGTATGACTCCACCAACCGTGTTCTAGTAACGCTTCCGCTTTGTGATTTTCAAAGGTATGAAGATGCACTCCCCTTTGCTCATTCCTGGTTTTTCCATAGATTGATCTTGGTGACATGTAGGAATTTTTTTGATTTACTACTACGTCTCCCAACAGTGGCATCATGAGCTAGGTCTATGCGTAGAATCTATGCACGAGTAGAACACAAGTTGTTGCGGGCATCGATTTTGTCAATTTGCTTGACGTTACTAGTCTTATCTTGATTCGGCGGCATTGTGGGATGAAGCGGTCCGGACTGACTTTACACGTACACTTACGCGAGACTGGTTCCACCGCCTGACATGCACTTGTTGCATAAGGTGGCTAGCGGGTGTATGTCTCTCCCACCTTAGTCGGACCGGATTCGATGAAAAGGGTCCTTATGAAGGGTAAAGAGAAATTGGCATACCACGTTGTGGTTTTTGCATAGGTAAGAAACGTTCTTGCTAGAAACCTATAGAAGCCACGTAAAAACTTGCAACAACAAATTATTGGACGTCTAACTTGTTTTTGCAGCATATGCCGTGTGATGTGATATGGCCAAAGGATATGATGTGATATATGAGATTGATCATGTTCTTGTAATAGGATTCACGACTTGCATGTCGATGAGTATGACAACCGGTAGGAGCCATAGGAGTTGTCTTAATTTATTGTATGACCTGCGTGTAAGTCAAAAATGCCATGTAATTACTTTACTTTATTGCTAACCGTTAGCCATAGTAGTAGAAGTAATAGTTGGTGAGACAACTTCATGAAGACACGATGATGGAGATCATGATGACGGAGATCATGATGATGGAGATCATGGTGTCGTGCCGGTGACAATGATGATCATCGTGCCCTGAAGATGGAGATCTAAGGAGCAAGATGATATTGGCCATATCATGTCACTATATTGATTGCATGTGATGTTTATCATGTTTTACATCTTATTTGCTTAGAATGACGGTTGCTTAAATAAGATGATCTCTCACTAAAATTTCAAGAAATGTGTTCCCCCTAACTGTGCACCGTTGCTAAGGTTCGTTGTTCCCAAGCACCACGTGATGATCGGGTGTGATAGGTTCTAATGTTCGCATACAATGGGTGTAAGCCAGATTTACACACGCAATACACTTAGGTTGACTTGACGAGCCTAGCATGTACAGACATGGCCTCGGAACACGGGAGACCGAAAGGTCGAACATGAGTCATATAGAAGATACGATCAACATGGAGATGTTCACCATTGATGACTAGTCCGTCTCAGTGATGACGGACACGGGCTAGTTGACGTGGATCATGTGTCACTTGGATGACTAGAGAGATGTCTATCTAAGTGGGAGTTCATTAAATAATTTGATTATGTGAACTTGATTATCATGAACTTAGTATAAAATTGTTTTACAATCTATATTGTAAATCCAATGGCCCACGCTAATGTTGCCCTCAACTTCAACGCGTTCCTAGAGAAAACCAAGCTGAAAGACGATGGAAGCAACTATATGGACTGGGCCGTAGCTTGAGGATCATCCTCATAGCTTCCAAGAAATTATATGTCCTTGATGCACCACTAGGTGACACCCCAGCAACTCAAGATGTTATGAACGCCTGGCAGTCGCGTTGTGATGATTACGCCCTGGTTTAGTGCGACATGATTTACAGTTTAGAACCGGGGCTCCAAAAGCGTTTTGAGCAAGACGGAGCATATGAGATGTTCCAAGAGCTGAGAATGGTTTTCCAAGCTCATGCCCGGGTTGAGAGATATGATGTCTCCGACAAGTTCTTCAGTTGTAAGATGGAGGAAAATAGTTCTGTCAGTGAGCACATACTCAAAATGTCTGGGTTGCACAACCGCTTGTCTCAGCTGGGAGTTAATCTTCCGGAGGGCTCAGTTATTGACATAATCCTCTAGCCGCTCCCACATAGCTACAGGAGCGTTGTGATGAACTACAGCATGCGGGGTATGGAGAAGTCCATTCCTGAGTTGTACTCGATGCTGAAACCAACGGAGGACGAGATCAAGAAGGAACATCAAGTGTTGATGGTCAACAAGACCACTAGTTTCAAGAAAGGCAAGGGTAAGAAGAACTTCAAGAAGGACGGCAAAGCAGTTGCTGCACCCGGTAAGGTTGCCGGGAAGAAGAACAAGAATGGACCCAAGCTTGAGACTGAGTGCTTTTATTGCAAGGGTATCGGTCACTAAAAGCGGAACTGCCCCAAGTACTTAGCGGATAAGAAGGTCGGCAACGTTAAAGGTATATGTGATATACTTGTTATTGATGTGTACCTTACCAACGCTCGTAGTAGCTCCTGGGTATTTGATACCAGTGCAGTTGCTCACATTTGTAACTCCAGGCAGGAGCTGTGGAATAAGCGGAGACTGGCAAAGGACGAGGTGACAATGCACGTCGGGAATGGTTCCAAGGTCGATGTGATCGCCGTCGGCACGCTACCTCTACATCTACCTTTGGTATTAGTTTTAAACCTCAATAATTGTTATTTAGTACCATCTTTGAGCATGAACATTGTATCTGGATCTCGTTTGATGCGAGATGGCTAATCATTTAAATCTGAGAATAATGGTTGTTCTATTTATATGAGAGAAATGTTTTATGGTCATGCCCCGCTGGTCAATGGTTTATTTTTGATAAATCTCGAATGTGATGTTACACATGTTCGTAGTGTGAGTACCAAAAGATGTAAGGTTGATAACGATAGTCCCACTTACATGTGGCACTACCGCCTTGGTCATATTGGTGTCAAATGCATGAAGAAACTCCATGCTGATGGACTTTTGGGTTCTCTTGATTTTGAATCAGTTGACACGTCTGAACCATGCCTCATGGGCAAGATGACCAAGACTACGTTCTTCGAAACAATGGAGCGAGCATATGACTTGTTGGAGATAATACATACCGATGTATGCGGCCAATGAGCGTTGAGGCTCGTGGTGGCTACCGTTATGTTCTCACCCTCACTAATGACTTAAGCAGATATGGGTATGTCTACTTAATGAAACACAAGTCTGAAACCTTTGAAGAGTTCAAGGAATTTCGGAGTGAGGTCAAGAATCAATTTGACAGGAAAATAAAGTGCCTACAATCTGATCGTGGCAGAGAATATTTGAGTCACGAGTTTGGCACGCACCTAAGGAAATGTGGAATTGTTTCAAAACTCATGCCGCCTAGCACACCTCAGCGAAATGGTGTGTCTGAACGTCGTAATCACACTCTATTGGATATGGTGCGATCTATGATGTCTCTTACCGACTTACCGCTATCATTTTGGGGATATGCATTAGAGACTGCCGCATTCACTTTAAATTGGGCACCGTCTAAGTCCATTGAGATGACACCGTATGAATTATGGTTTGGAAAGAAACCTAAGCTGTCGTTTCTGAAAGTTTGGGGATGCGATGCTTATGTGAAGAAACTTCAACATGAGAAGCTCGAACCCAAAGCGGAAAAGTGCGTCTTCATACGATACCCCAAAGAAACTATTGGGTATACCTTCTACCTCAGATCTGAAGGCAAAGTCTTTGTTGCCAAGAATGGATCCTTTCTAGAGAAAGAGTTTCTCTTGAAAGAAATAAGTGGGAGGAATATATAATTTGATGAGGTAATTCTACCTCCACTCGAGCCGGAGAGTAGCGTAGCACAGGAAGTTGTTTCTGTGGAGCCTGCACCGGCTGGAGAGGAAGTTTATGATGATGATCATGAAACTCCAGATCAAGTTGCTATTGAATCTCGAAGGTCCACAAGGACACGTTCCGCGGCAACCCTGTCCTGGAGATCATGTTGTTAGACAACGGTGAACCTTCAAACTATGAAGAAGCGATGGCGGGCCCGAATTCCAACAAATGGCTTGAAGCCATGAAATCCGAGATAGGATCCATGTATGAGAACAAAGTATGAACTTTGGTGGACTTACCCGATGATCGGCGAGCCATAGAAAATAAATGGATCTTTAAGAAGATGACTGACGCGGATGGTAATGTGACTGTCTATAAGGCTCGGCTTGTCGCTAAGGGTTATCGACAAGTTCAAGGAGTTGACTACAATGAGACTTTCTCACCCGTAGCGATGCTGAAGTCCATTCGAATCATGTTAGCAATTGCCGCATTTTATGATTATGAGATCTGGCAAATGGACGTCAAAATTGCATTCCTTAATGGTTTCCTTAAGGAAGAACTGTATATGATGCAGCAGGAAGGTTTTGTCGATCCTAAAGATGCTAACAAAGTATGCAAGCTCCAACGCTCCATTTATGGGCTGGTGCAAGCATCTCGGAGTTGGAACATTCACTTTAATGAGGTGATTAAAGCATTTGGATTTATATAGGTTTATGGAGAACCCTGTATTTAGAAGAAAGTGAGTGGGAGCTCTGTAGCATTTCTCATATTATATGTGGATGACATATTGTTGATGGGAAATGATATAGAACTTTTGGAAAGCATAAAGGCCTACTTGAATAAGTGTTTTTCAATGAAGGACCTTGGAGAAGCTGCTTACATATTAGGCATCAAGATCTATAGAGATAGATCGAGACGCCTCATAGGTCTTTCACAAAGCACATACCTTGACAAGATATTGAACAAGTTCCATATGGAGCAGTCCAAGAAGGGGTTCTTGCCTGTGTTACAGGGTGTGAGATTGAGTACGACTCAATGCCCGACCATGACAGAGGATAGAGAAAAGATGAGTGTCATCCCCTATGCTTCAGCCATAGGCTCTATTATGCATGCCATGCTGTGTACCAGACCTGATGTTAACCTTACCATAAGTATGGTAGGGAGGTACCAAAGTGATCCCGGAGAGGAACACTGGACAGCGGTCAAGAATATCCTGAAGTACCTGAAAAGGACCAAGGACATGTTTCTCGTATATGGAGGTGCCGAAGAGCTCATCATAAAGGGTTACGTCGATGCTAGCTTTGACACAGATCCGGATGACTCCAAGTCACAAACCGGATACGTGTATATTTTGAAGGGAGGGGCAGTCAGCTGGTGCAGCAGCAAGCAAACCGTCGTGGTGGAATCTACATGTGAAGCGGAGTACATAGCTGCTTCGGAAGCAGCAAAGGAAGGAGTCTGGATGAACGAGTTCATCACCGACCTAGGAGTGATTCCCTCCGCGTCGGGCCCGATGAATCTATTCTGTGACAACACTAAAGTTATTGCCATTGCCAAGGAGCCCAGGTTTCACAAGAAGACAAGACACATCAAGCGCCACTTCAACTCCATTCGTGATTACATTTAGGAAGGAGATATAGATATTTGTAAAGTGCATACGGATCTGAATGTCGCAGATCCGTTAACTAAACCTCTCTCACGAGAAAAACATGATCAACACCAGAACTCTATGGGTGTTCGATACATCACAATGTAACTAGATTATTGACTCTAGTGCAAGTGGGAGACTGTTGGAAATATGCCCTAGAGGCAATAATAAAATGGTTATGATTGTATTTCCTTGTTCATGATAATTTTCTATTGTTCATGCTATAATTGTATTAACTGGAAACCGCAATACATGTGTGAACACATAGACCACAACATGTTCCTAGTGAGCCTCTAGTTGGCTAGCTCGTTGATCAATAGATGGTCACGGTTTCATGACCATGGACATTGGATGTCATTGATAATGGGATCACATCATTGGGAGAATGATGTGATGGACAAGACCCAATCCTAAGCATAGCATAGGACCATGTAGTTCGTCTGCTAAAGCTTTTCTAATGCCAAGTATCGTTTCCTTAGACCATGAGATTGTGCAACTCCCGGAGACCGTAGGAATACTTTGGGTGTGCCAAACGTCACAACGTAATTGGGTGGCTATAAAGGTACACTACGGGTATCCCCAAAAGTATATGTTGGGTTGGTGCGAATCGAGACTGGGATTTGTCACTCCGTGTGACGGAGAGGTATCTCTGGGCCCACTCGATAAGACATCATCATAATGAGCTCAATGTGACTAAGGAGTTAGCCACAGGATGATGTGTTGTGGAATGAGTAAAGAGACTTGCTGGTAACGGGATTGAACAAGGTATAGGGATACCGATGATCGAATCTCGGGCAAGTGTAATACCGGTAGACAAAGGGAATTGTATACGGGATTGATTGAATCCCTGACATCATGGTTCATTCGATGAGATCATCGTGGAGCATGTGGGAGCCAACATGGTTATCCAGATCCCACTATTGGTTATTGACCGGAGAGGTGTCTCGGTCATGTCTACATGCCTCCCGAACCCGTAGGGTCTACACACTTAAGGTTCTATGATGCTAGGGTTATATGGAAATTGCGTACGTGGTTACCGAAGGTTGTTCGGAGTCCCGGATGAGATCCCGGATGTTACGAGGAGTTCCGAAATGGTCCATAGGTAAAGATTCATATATAGTAAGTGAGGACTTGGTTACCGGAAGTGTTTCGGGCACCACCGGTAATGTACCGGGACCACTGGAAGGGTTTCGGGGGTCCATCGGGAGGGGCCCCGAGCCCCGGAAGGCTACATGGGCCAAGAGTGGGAGGGAACAAGCCCCTAGGTGGGCTGGTGCACCTCCCACCGCAGCCCAAGGCGCAGCAAGGGTGGAGGGGGGGCAAACCCTAGGCGTGGAGGGCCCTAGGCCCATCCTATGGCACCGCCCCTCCTCCCCTCTCTTGTCCGCCGCTGCCCCAAGGGCCATCTAGGGCTAGCCGTAGCCTAGGGTGGGAACCCTAGGGGCTGCGCCCTCCCTCCTCCTCCTCCTATATATAGTGAGGGGTTTTGGGGGATGTAACACACCAGTCTCTCTCTCCCTCGGCACAGCCCTACCCCTCCTCCTCCTCATCCTCCGTAGCGCTTGGCGAAGCCCTGCCGGAGTACCACGCAGCTTCACCGTCACCACGCCATCGTGCTGCCGGAGCTCGCCCTCAACCTATCCTTACTCCTTGCTAGATCAAGGCGTAGGAGACGTCATCGGTCTGTACGTGTGTTGAACGCGGAGGCGCCGTTGTTCGGCGCTTAGATCGGAATCCACCACGATCTGAATCGCTGCGAGTACGACTCCACCAACCGCGTTCTAGTAACGCTTCCGCTTTGCTATCTTCAAAGGTATGAAGATACACTCCCCTTTGCTCGTTGCTGGTTTCTCCATAGATTGATCTTGGTGACACGTAGGAATTTTTTTGATTTACTACTACGTCTCGCAACAGCTTGGTCGGCCCACTGCTCCCGCTGCTATGTTGCACTCAGTGCTCAATTTAACCATAGGTATAAACCTTTTTTCTATAGAACTTGTGATATTCATAGATAATTCATGTGAACTCCAAATTAGTTGATCTGAACTCCTAAATGTTTCGAAAGTCCTTGTCTATCCAGAAATATATCTTGCGCAATTTTTCCTGCAAGCTTTACTATAGAGTTCAAATTCAAATTCAAATTTGAACTATGAAATGCCCACTTGTAAAATCCCTAGAACATCCATTTCAAGTCCAGATTTGAGGATTCAAATTTCCAGTGACTCCAAAAGTCCTAATCTATTTAAATAGCCATGGTCAACATTTTCCCCATGTATTATCTCTGTTGTATCTAATAAATAGCTCCGTTTTTATTATTTCCACCTAACAAAACTCATAGGAAATTCATCCCAACTCCAAATCCAATGAAACCACTTTGTAAATTCTTCTAAAATCATGCCCTATCTGTTGGGTGCTTCCATGTATTTTTATAAAAATAATCTATATAGACTCCTTATAGGATCATCATTTCCTCCATTTCC
Organism: Hordeum marinum; assembly: GCA_022496015.1. Taxonomy (NCBI): domain Eukaryota; kingdom Viridiplantae; phylum Streptophyta; class Magnoliopsida; order Poales; family Poaceae; genus Hordeum; species Hordeum marinum. The sequence goes on from CM039676.1 coordinate 145,891,394, forward strand.
ACCATTTAAAAAGCCTCATTGATCAAACTCTAGTAGAGCAACTTTAGGAATTTTTCTTATGATTAGAGATGTCCTAGAAAAATAAAGCTCCTATTTATAGAGCACTTTTATTGTCTGCTTGTTGTGTTTCTTATTGTGGTTGTTTCCGGCGATAGTTGACAGAATAGACGAAGTCCTTGGAGTTGGAAGAGAGGCGTGGGAAGAGCTAGACGACTTTGCTAAGCCAGGCAAGCAACCCCTTGACCATGCCTAAGAAACTTTTTCATGCATGTCATATAGCACCTTATGTTCCGATGAATTGATCATGATGATGTGGTGACCCCTTTCATGGGTTGTCTCCGATACCTTTACCCATTGGTACTTGCACTGAGCACGACCCTACCTTCATATGAGGGTTATGTGGGTGGGATTAGTTAGGTTTCTAAGTAGCTTCTACGCAAGTGGGATAGAGATATGCATGACGATGGAAACAAAGTGGTTTCAAAGACTTCTTGAAAACCCAGTCGGGTGTCACTAATGCTCGAGGGAGATGGTATATATCTAGGTAACCACTTGAGTAGTGGTGTATCGGAGCAAGTTGTGTATGTGTGTTTTTAAAAACGGAGAGATTTAAGATTGGTCGACCGTCCCAACCTTACATGTACCACCACCTTACATGGAAACAAAGGGGCTTGGTTGATTACTTTGGTCGAAGCTAGAAGAGAGCCCAAATTCCTAGTGGCAGGAGTGACGTGGTCACTCTCGATACGGGGTCGACCAGGTAGGGCGACCATGTGCTTTTTTCATAGACACCGGGAAAACCGTTGTGTCCCTTCATGGATGGTACTATGTTGAGCAAGGCTTGTGTTTGTACATCATGAAGGCGTGGGCCAACAAGTGGACTCTTTGTTTAGTGTCATCAAGGGAAATGCATTTTTTGGGTGCTTACCTCAGGTATATAATGTACCATGAGTCGTGGAAGACATGGAAGTTCCCCGAATCTCGTGGGTAAAGTGTGCAACCTCTACAGAGTGTACAACTATTCATATAGTTGTGTCCATGATCAAGGACAGTGGGGTAGTGCTGCTTAAACTACGTCCGATGTTTTCACAAACTTGATGTGTGTGTGTGTGACCCTGGGCATAAAAACCGAAGACCAAAGGCCGAACCCGAAAAGACCGGGACCAAACCTAAAAAGACCAAACTATAAAAGACCGAATAAAAAGCGGTCAGCACAAACAGAAGACCGAAATTGTTATGGTCTGTTCGGTCATGTGGTCTGGTAGACCGAATTGCCCGATTTGACCGAATTAACAATAGCCCATACACAAAGAGGCCCATCCAGCCAACCCACATACGCACGAGCGAGAACTCCTTGATCTCACACTCGGCCTCAGTGCCTCACGCGGTCACGCCCTCTGTCCCTCACCTCTCAATTCACTCTCGTCCCCAATCTCTCCCTGTCTCCGGCGACAAACCCTAGCCTCCGCCGTATGCCGTGAAACCCTAACTACCGAGCCGCCGCGCGCCCTGATCCCCTGTCCACTGAATCCCGACGGCCCGCCGCCGCGTGCCCCGAGCGCCTTAAGCCCCGAACCACCGAGGCCCCGAGCACCATGAGCCCCTCACCACCGAACCGTCATGCTCCATCCCGTCCTCTTCTAGGCGGATCCCGTGCTCCAGCTCGCAGCTGAAGGTGAGCAAGCTCGCCGCCTGTTAATGTTCCGTGATATATAAATTAGGAACTGTTGTTGCTAGATATCCAGATTTTGCGATGTTCAAACACATTTAGGAGTTGTTGCTGGTAGTTATCCAGATTCTGCTGATGTCAATGTTGTTGTCTGCTTGTAGGTGTTTGCTTGTTGAAATATTAGTGAAGGAATAACGAGTAGCTTTCTCCTTTTTGTAGATGTTTGCTTGTTACAAATCAGGAGCTATAGGTATTTGTAGATGTTTGCTTGAAATATTAGTGAAGGAATAACTTGTAGATATTTGCTTGTTACAAATTAGGAGCTATTGTTGCAATATTTTATATCTTTTTGTTGGTTTGTATGTTGGAGTAACGAGTAGTTTCTCCTTTTTTAGATGTTATCTATAACAGAATCTGAAAGTCATGATGAGGAGTTGAACAGGAAAGACGATGAAGATATGATCCTAGAGGTAGAGACGGATGCAGAAGCAACTGTTGCAGAAGCAGGAGACGAATTTGTCTTGAGACTTGAGAATTGAGAAGTGAGAGTGAGAGTGTGAGACCTTGATGTTTGTTGTTTACTGATGAATTGAGAAGTGCTATGTTGTCAAGTACTAAGCGGTGATGGTGTTTGCTGCTTGTCAATTGTATGGGTTGATGTTACTTGATCTTCTTACCTTCTGCTGTCAAATATAAATGAGTATGCATACATGAATCTTGTTACAGTTTAAGTGGTGATTATATATAGTGCTGATGTTCTATTTTAAGATTTTCTTGTGAATCTTGTTGCTGGTGAAGTGCAGATTGCATACATGTATTACTTTGTTGAATTTTTCTTATATACAGATGCACCTCTATACAAATATTTGTTGCTCTATACACACACATCACTCTGACACACACACCTTTGTACATACATGTACCTCCCTCTGTTCTATGTAGTTTGCATACAATTGTTACTAGAAGTAATATAAATCTTAGTTCTACCAATTAATTTGTTCTGTTTGGTCGAGACCGAAGACCGAATTGTAAAAACCGAAGACCGAATAGTGAAGAACCGAAAAGACAAAAATTATTTCGGTCTTCAATTATGGAAGACCGGATTTTTGAAAGACTGAAAATACCGGACCGAATAAACAAAAAAGACCGAACGCCCGGGGTGATGTGTGTGTGTGTGGATGACACAAAGATGATACTTGATCTAAGTCGTATGACTTGACATGATGACTGAACATGAGATGTTCAACCCCTGCTTAGGATGATATCTATAACTTGTTCCTATGATTATCTGCAACCGTTGGTGCATGCTTTTACTAGTTGATTGAACATGTCACTACACTCAAAATTAGCTTTCTGTAAAATTTCCTAGTTAGTGCTATATCATGCATTGTTATTCCCTTGTTCCAAACATGGATTGATTGTGAGTAGATTCAAAGTACTCATTGGCTTGCCACTGGTTATTTTATTGGCCAGGCATAAAAGAACATGATACAATGATGTATACCTTGGTTACGAGCATGCGAGCTAAGATGGTTCCCAGTCAGAATGACTGTAGGGTTAAGGCAGATGGCATGGGTTCACGCTGTCATTGAAGATTTCCACTTTAGCTTTATGAAGACTTGGGCATAGAGGCCATATTTGAGTAAAATGGTATGTAATGGAGGTAACACTCTTGTTATTCAGTTTCTGTGTATTCAGTGAGCATTGATCTTTGGGATCACTATGCATGTACATTCGGTGATCACAACTTATGAGTCGAGGTCCACACACACGAACAAGATAAAATCTGTTCATGCCGACCTACACGAATTGGGCCACAGGGTTTTGAGGAAGCCACATGCTAGGTTGACGGCAGCTCGCCAAGAACTTGAGAGGGTGATTAGGGGACCTTACTCAAGTGATGTAGGAATGAAACATAATGAACTAACTGTATTGATAGAGAACCTGCTCGAGCATGATGAAATATGTTGGGCCTAGGGAGCTCGGGTCAAGTGGTTGAAAAAAGGAGATCGTAATTCTTCCTATTTTCAACATTGTGCTTCAACGAGGAGAAGAAGGAACTTAATAAAAACAATTGAAGAATGATACGCAATCCTAGGTGGAAGGGAATGATAACTTGTAGCCTATGGTCCGAGACTATTATAGCATGTAACTTACATCTGATGTAGAGGAGATAAACCATGACCTTCTAGCATTTGTAAAACCTCTTGTATCACATAATATGAATGAATTATTGATTGCTCCGTATACCCGAGAAGATGTGCGCAAAGTTATGTTCCAGATAGGTGACAAGAAGGCACCAGGGCTAGATGGGCTCCATGCAATTTTCTTTAAAAGATTTTGGCATGTCTTAGGGGAGGATCTCACAAATGAGGTTTTGGAGGCAATCAATAACAGGAAAATTACTGCTGGATGGAACAAGACCAATGTTGTGCTGATCCCAAAGGTTGACAGCTGAAAGCACATATGGTCCATTGGTGGTTTTGATAATTCATGACAACATACATTGTCTCTTGGACTAATATCTCTACCTAGTTTATTTCAGGATTAGTCCATAGAAAGGATTGGCTAAGGATTGTCGGGAGAATTCCCTAGAAGAAGAAGAAGAAGAAGGGAAGGAATATGATTGTCCAAGATCCAAGCTTCAAGCTACACGACTCTACATTTCTTATTTTGTGAGACATCACTTTTGAGTCCATAGGAAAGCCAATACTACTAAAAGGGGATCAGGAATTATGATGATCTGGTTGCTCAAGTGGTTAGAGATTAGCCACCAAAACTAGCCACCCATTATCCCACAAATGTCTTTTGCCCAAAGCCTAAAGTCAAAATCGGTTACACCAACTTTCCCATTCAGACCCACCGAGTTTTTCCCAAGAAAGAATCTAAGCCAAACCCTAGCATCTCGATACTATCAAGTTTCCCTTCGGTGCAACCAAAACCAGTGACCAACATTATGTTATCCTATTTCTTAAAATTGGAATCCCCCAAGTTATAGGAATCGGTGACACTGAATTTTGGTAGCTGCGTAGGTCACCCATATCGGTACCACCGAGATTTATATATCGCTCTCACCGAAAAGGCCAAAGTTGCCACATTTTGCACTAGGTAGTACAACCGAGTTTTCACTTTGGTTTTACCAAGTTGGGTAATAATGTTCTAATGGTTGGATTTTTGGAGATGCTTATATATACCACTCCACCACCTCACTCATTTAGGAAGCACTCAGAACATGCAACCACTTGCCTATCCTTTTTTTGAGAGAGAACAACCTACTCATGTGTTGAGATGAAGACATTCTACTCCAACCATATGAATCTTGATTTCTAGCCTCCCCAAGTTGCTTTCCATCCAATCAATCCCTTCTACCCATGCCAATTTGTGAGAGAGTGATTGAGTGTTGAGGAGACTATCTTTTGAAGCTCAAGAGCAAGGAGTTCATCATACTTACCACATATATTACCTTTTGGAGGGTGGTGCCTCCTAGATTGGTTAGGTGTCGCTTGGGAGCCTCCTACTTCATGTTGTGGAGTTTAACCAAGAAGTTTGTAAGGGCAAGGAGATCGCCTACTTCGTGAAGATGTACCCTGAGTAAGGCTAGTCCTCCATGGGCATAGGCCATCATGAGAGCACAACTTCTCCCTAGGTGGTTTTGGTAATTAACCACAACATATATTTCATTGGACTATTGTTTCCACTAAGTGTATATCAGGAAAAAGTTCAATGATGGGTTGGCTAAAGGTCTATGTGGAGAACCTCCCCAAGGAAAGGAAGGAATAAGATTGTCCATGGTTCAATATTGACAACTCTAAATTTTACATTTCATGAGAAATCACATGGAGTCCATAGGAAAGCCAATACTATTAAAAGGTTATAAGGTATTTAGGATGATCTGGTTGCTCAAGTGCTTAGAGAGTAGCCACATAAAATACTCACCCAATTTCCCACAAAACCCTTAGTCCAAATCCAATAGTTAAAATTTCGTGACACCAACTTTCCCATTCCAATCCACCGAGTTCTACCCTACTCAGACAACAAGCCAAACCCTAGCATGTCGATACTACCAAGTTTCCATTCGGTGCAACCAACAATGAGTGACCAACTTTCTATTAACCAATTTCTTAAAGTCAGTCCCATCGAGTTTGAGGAATTGGTGACCGAGATTTGTAAACTGCCTAGGTCACCCATATCGAGATCACCGAGATTTATATATCGGTCTCACCGTAATGCCAAAGTTGCCACATTTTGCACTAGTCAATGCAACCGAGTTTTCACTTCGGTTTCACCGAGTTGCACAATAATGTTGTAATGGTTGGATTTTTGGAGATGCCTATACATACCGCTCCACTACCTACCACTCGCACGAAAAGTACTCACAACACCCACCCACTTGCTATATCCAATTTTCTGAGAGAGAACCACCTACCCTTGTGTTGAGGTCAAGATTGTCCACTCCAACAGTATGGATCTTCATTTGTAGCCTCCCCAAGTTATTTTCCATCCAATCAATCTCTTCTATCCGTGCCAAATATGTGAGAGAGTGATTGAGTGTCAAGGAGACTATCTTTTGAAGCACAAGAGCAAGAGTTCATCATGCTACCACATCTACTACCTTTTGGAGGGTGGTGCCTCCTAGATTGGTTAAGTGTTGCTTGGGAGCTTCCTTCTTCGTGATTGTGGAGTTGAACCAAGAAGTTTGTAAGGGCAAGGAGATCACCTACTTTGTGAAGATCTACCCCGAGTAAGGCTGGTCCTCCGTGGACGTAGGCCATCATGGCATAGACAAGGTTGCAATTTCGTGGACCCCTTGTGGGTGGAGCCCTCCGTGGACTCTCGCGACTGTTACCCTTCGTGGGTTGAAATCTCCATAAACGTGGATGTATGATAGCGCCACCTATCGGAACCACAAGAAAAAAATTGTGTCTCCAAATTGCGTTCGATCTTCTTATCCCTATCCTCTTATATATGCCCGTCTTTACTTTCCACTACAATACTCGTAGACATGCATGTGTAGGGTGAACTTGGTTTGCTAGAATTGCTAAAATCTTCAAACCAATTTACTTGGGAACATGTTAGGTTTTTATTTAGTCAAGTAGTCTAATCACCCCCGTCTAGACCTACTTTTGATCCCTAAAAGTGGCATCAGAGCTTTGGTTTCCATTGCATTGGTCTCACAACCTAGGAGAGTATGTCGGCGTTCTGGGAACGGGAGTACCCAGTCCTGCCTGCCTGCGGCCTAGGGCATGGCGCACTTCATCAGCCAGGCGTGGCCTGGCGCGGCACTACTCAACATAAGGCCCTCGCGAGGGCCCTGGGCTCGTGAGGAGGAACGACATCAAGACCATCAAGGATGGGTCTGCTCAGGCCCCTGCCCGACCGGCGGAGATCTCTATGCAGGGCCCGGCCTCAGGAGTCAAAGGTGATGCAAGGAAGGACAGGCAGGTGCCAACGTGGTTGGCGGCGTTGTTTCCTCTTTGGTGCAATGGGAGCAAGGACGTACGCGGGTTCCCAAAGCACCTCCCAAAGGTTTCCTTTCTTTTGCAACAAGACCACGACCACGAGCCCACGGGACGGATGTCATCGCCGAGCCCACCATTCCATTACCAACAACTACTTTGGAGGCGAAGACCACCTTTCGACAGGGCGCGGATGTACTCCTGCCCCCGTTCAAAATTGGCCTTGTGGGATCCGTTCCTGCCATTGTGATAAGGGAAGAGGACCCGGGCCACCGCTATATATACAATCTAGGCCGCACTACAGGGGTGGATCCGATCCAACACTTAGCCACTCGACGAACCATCGCAAGGCAGAGAGCGAAGAACACCTCTTGAGGGCCCTCGCGAGGCTCAAGCCCACTTTACTAGTTCATCCACCCAAAGCTCCATGAGAGGCAATCCACCGAAGGAGGAGTAGCGTATTACTCTTCACAGCGGCCTGAACCTGGGTAAACTGCCATGTTCATCTTCTTCCTCGCCATCGAGCGAGTTCGCCGTAGTAACAATCGAGTAGCAAGGTAGGTTGGGCGAGGCCGTGGGGAACCTTCGCACATCCCCCTGCGTTTGAACCTTAAGGCTTTTGCGGAGCCCGAAATCCGACATTTGGCGCACCAGGTAGGGGGCGTGTTGGGGTCTCCTTCAAGCCTCGCTCTTCCCCACTCCATCACTACGATGGACGACGCCCAACGAGCTTCTCCCGGTCGTGGTGGACCAGCTCCCGTCGATTCCATCGCTGCCATGGGGGACTCACGTCTCAACGGCATAATGCTAGGCTAGCAATATCAGGCCGATAGCATCGCCTCCACCATCACTGCCACTCGTGACGCCCAAGAACACGACGGGCGGATGGCACCTTCAGCATCTACATCGCGTCGCACCTACGTGGGGGACCTATACGTGCACAATGCATTGCTGCTGGCAAGCGAGATGCTCCGCCACCGCCCGACACATGGGGCTTTGACACGTGGGACGACCACGTCGCGAAGCTGGTCGCCGTTGCGCGAAGAGCCACGGTCCCTCACTCTTCACGAAGCGTTGGGGGCTCGTTCGTCGCGCCTATTCCCTAGCCAGCCAACGACATGCCCCCTTCAGCCCCGGGCGTGCCCGGGCGGGGCCCACGGCATGTCGTGCTCCTTCTCCTGCGAATTCTAGTAACTGATTTTGGGGCACAACCTTTCCACGGTGATCGAGCTTGCGAAGGATACAATGGGGCACCCCACGCGCGCACCCTATGTGCCCCCACGACCCAGCAGATCTCCAACAACCCGGATTGACCGGACAAGGGTGCACCATCCTGCGTAGGGAGCAAATGGCGCAGGCGCTCGGGCAAACAAGCAACAATGGTGAAGGCGCGTCAGATCGTTGAGGAAGCAACACATGTCAGGAGGCACGAGACCCACCAAGCGACAGCGGCAGAGGTCGGCAACTTCGCTCTAAGGCTCGATGCAAGATAGTCTGTGGGCTGTGCACGCACGGCGACGCCCCACCGCCGCGTGGAGGGACCATCTATGGCGTCCCACCGGATGGCTCGGGAGGAGAACCGGGCCCTTATGTGGAGCCATATCTACCATGCTACGTCTTAAAACACATTTGCTCCTTTGGTGGTTTTGGTAATTCATAACAACATATAAGTCATTGAACTAATGTTTCCATCAAGTATATTTGAGGAAAAGTTCAGTAATGGGTTGGCAAAGAGATTGTGGAACACCCCAACATACAAGGAAATGGATTGGCAAAGCTTCAAGCAAGAGGACTCTACATATTATATTTGTGATAAATCACCTTGAGTCCGTAGGAAAGCCAATACTATTAAAAGGGGGTAAAGTTTTGTTGGAGAACAAAATGTTCATACGTGCACAAGTGATACTCACCAAAGTCATCCACAAACTCTCCCACCAAAGTCTATTCTATGCCAAACACTCAAATCGATGCAACCAACATTTCCATCCCTGTGCCACCGATTCCAAATCCTAGATAGACTCAACCAAACCCTAACCCGTCGGTACAGCCGATACTGCTTTTGGTGCCACCGAGTTGGGCTGCCAACTTTTTGTTATGCAAGTTCACATTTTCGGTCTGTTCGAGAATGTTGAATCAGCGTCAACGAGAATGGGCATTCTGACCGTTGGTCACCTTATTGGTACAACCAAGATTCGTATATCGGTCCATCCGAGATTCAAAAGTTGCCACCTTTTGGTCACTTCGGTACCATCGAGATTAACACATCGGTGTCACTAAGTTGGTCATTTTGTCTGTAATGGTTGGATATTTGGGGATGCCTATATATACCCCTCCAGCACCACCTACTCGAAAGAGAAGCACTCAGAACTATTCCATACCTATCCTATCAGTTTTCTGAGAGAGAACCACCTACCCTTGTGTTGAGGTCAAGATCTTCCACTCCAACCATATGGATCTTGATTTCTAGCCTCCCCAAGTTGCTTTCCACCAATCCCATCTCCTCTACCAAGCCATATCTGTGAGAGGGTGATTGTGTCTTGAGGAGTCTATCATCTTGAAGCACAAGAGCAAGGAGTTCATCGACATTACCGAGCCTATTACCTTTTGGAGGGTTGTGCCACCTAGATTAGTTAGGTGTCCCTTGGGAGCCTCCTACTTCCTGTTGTGGAGGGAACCAATAAGTTTGTAAGGGCGAGGAGATCGCCTACTTCATGAAGATCTACCCCGAGTAAAGCTAGTCCTCCGTGGATGTAGGCCGTCATGGTATAATCAAGGTTGCTTCTTCATGTAACCCATCATGGGTAGATGTCACACCCTGTGTTTGTATCACCTTGTTATGCTTGGATTTACAAAATTTTCAGCCAATTAAAACTTTTTTCAGTGCTTGTGCTTGCTTGAATTGCTGCTTGTTTGGTTGTTTGGTTGTTTGCGTATGGCACTCTTAGGTTGTATTCCTCTCCATATTCATCTTCCTTGACCCAAACTTCTTTTCCAATGATCATGCCATGTGAATAGTGACCAAAATTATTTTTATAAAATTTTATGTTTACCAAAAAGGATTTATTCAAACTAGGTTTTCAAAAACCCATGAGTTGAGGTTTGCACTGCAAGTCCTCAAAATGGGTGGATCTTTTTCCCCCAAAGGCTTTACTTCAAACCTACTATATATAAGAATTTCCAAAACCACCAAATATTAATTTTAAATATTATTTTTCTATTTTATTTAAAAGCTTTCTCTTATGGCCAGAAATGGTTTTTCATAGGGAATTTTTTTAAAATGCTTTCAAAATATTTGAGAAACTTTAGGGAAACTTAGTGGACATATATTTTCCGTATATATGTGCTTCAACACATGGTCATGTTCAAAATAATGGGAAAAACCCCTCAAAACCCTTCCTGTCCAAATCAAGCTTTTGGTAAGAAATATTCTCAATAAATTCCAAGAAAATTCCAGCAAGTCAACTCAGCCATAGGTGATGATCTTGCAAAGTTTCAATTCAATCCAAGTTGATTTGATTCATCAAACTATTTCAAACCCCTCCCTGTCCAGATTCAAATTTGAACAACTTTACATTGTGAAGTTTCTTACCCTGACCCCAAACTTTGTGGGCATGTTCTAATCACCAAATAATGATGCTACACTAAGTGGTACATCACGGGGATTAGCTTAGCATGACGAGATCTACAGAAACCAGATTTTGTTGATTTCTAGGATTCCACAAAGTTACATTGTGAACTTTCATCAATCCATCTCAAACTCGGTGATCAGGCCTAATTCCAACCACCATTTGATCCTGTCAAATCTCATGGAAAGCAAAGATCATTTGCTTGCCCTAACCTCTATCAAACACCTTCTGCATGTTTGGTAAAAGCATGTTTTGACCACCTTTTTTACTATTTCCCTTGGCCTAAAACTTTTACCAATCTCTCTAGGGCTCCCCCTTCACCCCCAGTAAAAATTTCAAGCCTCATACCTATGGGTAAGTGGGGTAAAACCCCATTTTTACCCTCTGGACAGCAGCAAAACACCTCTCTCTCCCTTCCCTTCTTATTCTATCTTCCTCCCGGGGCATCCAATGCCATTCGCCCTAGCCTAGATGCCCCTAGATCCCCCTAAACACCTTTGGCCGCGCACAAAATGTCGTTGGCATGCCGTGGCATGCCATATGAGCGCTCTTGAGCATGCTACAGTGCCGACAGGTACTGTAGCCATTGCCAACTGCATGGCTCCGGTAGCCTCGGGACTCCCCTTCTCGCCACTTGGCCCCCCTTGATGTCCGTACCACGCCACCGTGTTGGCCCCCTCCTCTCTCCCCCTCTTTCTCCCTCCTCCCGCGCGTGCCGAGCGCCGCCCGGCTCGGCCAGTGAGCTGCCTCACACATGTGCGCTCCTCTCCCTCTCTCCCCTCCCCTGGACCTAGACCAGCCCCAGGAACACCGCAGACACGCCCTTGCCCCCTCTACCCAACCCTGGCCTCTGCCCCGAGCTCGTCAGCGCACCCGAGCTCGGTGGACCAACGGACGCCTATAAAAGGGCCTCCCCATGTCCAGTTCTCCCCTCCGAATCCTCCTCTCCCTTCCACTCGCCCTCTAGGAGGCCAGCTCGACCTCCCCGTGCTCGAGCACTCGGGATCGAGCCGAACCTCTACGTGGCATCGCCGCCGTCGATCTCCGGGTATAGAGCCCCTCCGGCCCTCCCTCTTCTTTGGTTGCTCCTCTCTCACCCCTCTGATGCATTCCCCCCTTCTACCTGTCCATGTTGCAGCACGGGACGACCCCGACCACCTCCTACCGAAGCTCCTCCGTCGTGGGACCTCGTCGCCGGAGACCTACGCCTGCTCATCGGCCATCTCCGACACCTCCTGAACTATGGCAGCCTCCTGTGTCCATCCCTCCTTCACCGCCGATGAGCTTCGCCACCCCCTGTCTAGAGGTGGGAGATGACAGGTGGGACCCCCCTGTCATCCCCACACCCCTCTCCCTCTCCCTCTCTCTCGCTGACGTTGGGGCCCGCGCGTCAGTTTCAAACTTAACCACGCGCGCGCCCGCTGCTCAGCTGGGCCAGCGTGGCCGGTTGGCCCAGTGCGGCTGGGCATTTAGCCTAGGGCACAAGACCCCCCTTTTCTTTTTCTTTTTCTATTTGAATTCCAAAAAATTCCACAGGATTAAATAAAAATCCAATGACAATTATTTTTCCACCTAAAATCCTAGGATATTCCATAGAATTTAATAGTGAAAAATGTTGAAAACTTTTTATACACTTTTTATTTTAAATATATATTTTTGGCATCTTTTTGCCTTTGTTTATTAGTTTTAGAAAATGTTTTTCACAGCAAAATGTTAAACAAATATTTTTATTATAGTTTTTAGTATTTCTGAGAATAGGGTAGCATTTTAATAGTAGCTTTGTGTGCAACGTTTTTGGGTGATGCTTATTTTTATCCCTATTTATCGCGACGATAGATTGCGCTGTTGACAAGGAAGTTGGACCCGAAGACTTCGAAGACCGCGAAGACTTTGTTGAGCCAGGCAAGCAGCCCTTTTACCATGTTAAGAAACCAGTTTTATTTGCATGACATATAGCACTTTAGTTCCATTATATTTGATCATGTGGAGTAGTGACCACTTTGGTGGGTTGCTTTCGATACTTTTGCCGTTGACACTTGCATCATGCCCGACCCTACCACCTTATGAGGGATATGCGGGTGGGTGTAGATAGGATGCTAGTAGATGCTACGCAAGTGAGTTTGGGATTATGCATGGTGATGGAAATAAAGAGGTGATTTCAAAGACTTTCGAAAACCCCGTTAGGTGCCACTAATGCCCAAGGGAGATGTTGATGAGCTAGGTAGCCACTTGATAAAGAAGTAGTGTACCAGAGCAACTGAGTGTGGGTGGTTTTCAAAAATGGATTGGTGTAAGTTGCGACCATTATTCCAACCTTACATGTACGACCACGATACCCCTTATGGGATGGGGCTTTGTTGATTACCATGGTTGGTGCTAGCAGGGAGCCAGCATTACCAGTGGCTAAAGTGAAGTGGTCACTCTTGAGACGGGGTCGTCCCGGAAGTGGAAGGCCAAGCGCTGTCTTTACAGGCACCGGGCACACTGTTGCGTGCCCTCATGGATGGTACGTGTGATGTATATCATGAGGGATGGCACCAACGAGTGGACTCTTTATGATGATATCTATAACTTGTTCATATGGATATCTACGAACTGTTGATGCATGCTTATCTAGTTACTTGATCATGTCATTGCATTCAAAAATTAGCTTTCTGCAAAATACCTACTTAATGCTATATCATGCATTACTATTACCTTGTTCCACAACATGGGTTGCTTGTGAGTACATTCAAAGTACTCATTTGCTTGCCACTGGTTATTTAGTTGGCCAGGCATGGAAGACCATGAGTATGGTGCAGAGTTCATTGGTGATGATCATGCGAACTAGGATGCTTCTCAGTCGAAATGCCTGTAGGTTTAAGGAAGATGGCAATGGTTCACACTTTCGATCAAGATTCTGCTATTTGTTATGTTTAAGTGTTAACCCTTGTGGCCCTATCTATGTAAGACTAGAGCCCCATGGTCTTTATTTTTGTAAGACGCTAAATGTGGATGTAAGACCCTTGCTATTCAGCTTCTGTGTGTTCAATGAGCATTGATCTCTGGGATCACTGTACACGTGCATTCGGTGATCACGACTTATGAGTCGGGGTCCCCACAGAGCTGGTATCAGAGCCATCGTGACTGTAGGAAGCCCTTAGTTAGCATGGACGTTAGTTAGGATAAAGCCGCTTTCAAAACTACACCTAGCACCTATACTTAGGAATTCTATACTATTTACCTCTTCTATTCTTCACACAACACTCTGCTGACTCTGCTCCCATCAAACCTTTGTAGATGTCCGTCGTACCCGAAGCCTTCCTGATATCCGGCTATCCCTTACTCCTTGGGGATAGCCTGGAGAAGTGCTAATTTCCCCAACCACCCGTTTTCCTCTACCACAAGCACTTGGTTGATGCCTTCATGAAGGAGTATCACGTGGATGTGGTCGTGAAGGCAAACGACTCCCCGACTAGTTGGTTCTTTGAAGGGCCACAGATGGAGACCGTGGCACTCGCAGCCGAGACAGCTGCACGCAAGGCACTTCTGCACCTGCGAGACATCATTCCATAGATGGCTGACGAGCCAGCTAATCGCTACCTTCCTTTCAAGAAGGATGATCTAGGCGAGAGTTGGACATTGATTCCATCCCAGGAGGATGGCACACCACTCAGGTTCCAGACCTACTTCAGCCTCTCCGTCGAAAGTCTGGTGCACAACTTGATTAAGGAGTCCGTGAAGCTCTGCGAGGAACTTCACCACACCCGAGAGCTACTTCGGCAAGCCAAGATGAAGCCAGAAGAGATCAAGAAGGATGGATCCCCCAAGGGATGACCAGTCGTTGCTTATCGAGGAGGAGTACCCCCAACTAGAGATGCACCCACACGTCGTCATCGCATGAGTGCGAAGGAGTACTGTGAGCTCTTCACCGACCCGCCAACAAAGCGTCATCGGGATGGACCTCCTCGCTCCCTGACCCCTTCAACCGGGAATGATGCTTGTTCAGATGATGAGCAGGAGAAAGACCCAGAGGAGCATGACTACGAGACCGAGCACTCCACCACCTGAGTCCGAGAACCCCTAGGGTAGGATCACTCATGTACCCCTCATGCGAAGTCGAGTCCATGTAATGGTTCATATGAAACCATGTGTGCTTGTTGATTGTTTTGCTATTTGAGTTCTGATGCAGTCGCGCTTTTGCCTTAGGCAACATGTAAGCGACTCCATCGTCTATCTTAATATATGTTGGTCTTTCGACCTTTGTTCTAAACACACTTGCACTCGACCAACCCCCTTAGGCACGCTTTTCCATTCTTGCTTTTGCTCTCGTCTATCCCAGTTGTTTGACTTGGCTGCTCCAAACAAGATGCTGACAGCTACCCACAGCAGCTCCTTTGCCAACCCTGAAGCCAGCAACTCAAGCTAGCAACAGGGAGCTGGTGGGACTGCTCATGCTCGAGGACACCAGGAGCAGCCACAAGGCAACATTCCCCACCACCACCTCCACCAAATAACATGACCATAGCTCAGTTTCTCCAAGTTCTCCGAGAGGAACGCCAAGCCAAAAATGCTGCTATTCAGCAGATGGCTCAGGCCCTTGTGAACAACCAGCAGCAAGGCAGGAATGGCAATGGCCGCTCCACTCTGTCTGAGTTCATGAGGAATTCGCCCCCAACGTTCACCAAGACTATTGAACCCTCGGATGCTGACGACTGGATCCGCACCATCGAGGACCTCCTCACTGGTCAATTGTAATGGGGACCATGAGAAGGTGCTTTATGCCTCTCCAGGCCTTGCAGGTATTGCCTGAGCTTGGTGGGATGAATTCAAGGTCATGCGAGGTGAACGTGTGATCACCTGGGATGACTTCAAGCAAGGATTCCGCACTGCCCACATTCCTTCTGGGATCATGGCTATCAAGAAGAGAGAATTCCGAGCGCTGAAGCAAGGAAGTGGCTCTGTCAAGGAGTACCTTCAGAAGTTCAACCTGTTGTCAAGGTATGCACCTGAAGATGTCAACACGGAGGCAGCCAAGAAGGAACGGTTCATGGAAGGACTTCAACAGACCCTGCAGTATCAGCTCATTGTCTGTGACTGTCGTACCTTCTTCGACCTGGTGAGCAAGGCCCTCATGCTGGAAGACAAGCGTCATGCCATAGACGACACTCACAAGCGCAAGATGGTCAGCAAGGGTAGATCGAACAATCAGAAGCCTCGCCCCTGGCAGCCAGCCCCAGCCAAGCCGACCTATTAGCGACAAAAGGCTAGACCTCCCGCGCCTCGTCCGAGCTACCTGCCTCAGCAGTATGCCAATCCCAGGCCAGCTTATAACAACCCCAATAACAACAATGGCGGTAGAAACTACAACAACAACCCTGGGCAAGTCACTTGCTTTGGATGTGGTGAGTCTGGACACATCTCTAAGCTTTGCCCCAACAAGAAGCCAGATGCCCCGCACCCCAATGCGCCAGCTCAAGGTCAAGGCTGTGGAGAACCACCAAATAACCCAGCTCCCACCAACTAGCACAACAATGGCAAGGGTCGTGTGAATCATGTCACCACAGAGGAAGCCCAGGAAGACCCAGACGTCATACTGGGTACATTCCTCGTCAACACAACCCCAGCAACAACACTATTTGATTGTGGGGCTTCACATTCTTGTCACCCAAAAGTTTGCACTATAGAGTGGCATGAAGCCTACACCCCTGGGTAGTCGTATGTTGATACAAACCCCGAGATTAGTTATGATGTCTGGGATAGGCTGTAAAGGAGTGGAGATTAACATCAACGGGGTAGACTTCCTAGCAGACCTTATAGTTCTGGATTCACCAGGCTTGGACGTCATCCTTGGCATGAATTGGTTGACCAAGCACCAAGGTTTGGTAGACTGTGCCAAGAGGATTGTTACCATGACCAATAGCCAAGGAGTGGAAGTCAAGTATGTTCCCAACCCTACCTCCACTCAAGCCCCTCAGGCTAACTGTCTATCGGGAATTGAGTTGGATCAAGTGCCAATGGTATGCGAATACCCGGATGTATTTCCTGATGAGCCGCTTGGGATGCCACCTGACCGCGACACTGAGTTCATGATTAAGCTTATGCCCGGATCAAGGCCCATCTATAAGTAGCCCTATAGGATGGGATCCGAAGAGTTGGCTGAATTGAAGAAGCAACTGTTGGAGCAGCTCAGAAAAGGATTCATTCGCCCGAGTGCCTCTCCTTAGGGATTGCATGTTCTATTTGTGTCAAAGAGGGACGGGACTATCAGACTTTGTGTCGATTACTGTTCTCTCAATGAGGTCACAATAGAACAAGTACCCACTCTCCAAGATCGAGGATTTGTTCGATCAGCTGAACGGAACCAAGGTGTTTTCCAAGATTGACCTTAGGTCAGGGTACTATCAGCTGAAGGTCAGACCCCAAGACATTCCGAAGATGGCATTCGTAACCCGGTATGGCCTGTATAAATACACGGTCATGTCATTTGGGTTAACCAATGCCCCTGCCTACTTCATGTACCTCATGAATAAAGTCTTCATGGAGTACTTGGACAAGTTCGTTGTTGTCTTCATTGTTGACATCCTCGTCTTCTCCAAGTCCGAAGAAGAGCATGAGCAACACTTGAGATTGGTCCTAGACAAGCTTAGAGGGCACCAGCTTTACGCCAAATTCAGCAAGTGTGAATTCTGGTTGCATGAAGTTGGATTCTTGGGTCATGTGTTGACTGCAGAAGGGTTGTCAGTGGATCCTGCCAAGATTGAAGCCGTGACTGAGTGGCAATCCCCAACCACAGTGAAGGAAGTCAGGAGCTTCCTCGAACTCGCGGGATATTACGGCAAGTTCGTGGAAGGGTTCTCAAGCATTGCCCGACCCATGACCCAGCTTTTGAAGAAGGACAAAAAGTCTGAATGGATAGCTAAGTGCGAGGAAAGATTCCAGGAGCTCAAGATGAGATTGACCACATCCCCAGTCTTTGCCACCCCCGATATTCACAAGGAGTTTGTGATATATTGTGATGCATCAAGAACCGGGCTTGGAGGTGTTCTGATGCAAGAAGGCAGAGTTGTAGCATATCTATCCAAATAGCTACGTCCTCATGAAGAGAACTACGCCACTCATGATCTTGACTTGGCAGCTGTGGTTCATGCCTTGAAGACATGGTGACATTACCTTCTGGGGAAGCGATGTGAGATATACACAGACCACAAGAGTTTGAAGTATATTTTCACCTAAAGGGAATTGAACATGAGGCAGCAAAGATGGTTGGAGTTGATCAAGGATTATGACCTCAATGTTCAATACCACCCCAGAAAGGCCAACATGGTAGCAGACGCCTTAAGCAGAAAGGCTTTTTCCTTGAATGCCATGATTAAGGAAAGGCTACCCACCCCATATGAAGAGCTTGAAAGCTTCGGCTTGGAACTAGTTGCACTAGGATTCCTCGCCAACCTCGAAGCAAGGCCTACCTTGATGGATGATATCAAAGAAGCTCAGAAGGGGCACGAGAGCATTGAAGGCATCAGGAGGAAGATCAAGGCAGGCAAGGCCCAGGATTCTCAGTGGATGAACAAGGAATTGTATGGTTCGGGAATCGCATCTACGTACCCAAAAAAGAGGAGCTCAAGAACTTGATCTTGCAAGAAGCTCATGACACTCCATACTACATCCATCCTAGATGAACCCAGATGTATCAAAAACTCAAGGCAAGATTTTGGTGGCATGGCATGAAATGAGAGATAGGAACGTTCGTTGCTAAGTGTGACATATCCTAGAGAGTCAAAGCAGAGCATTAGCGACCCGCTGGACTATTGTAGCCTCTCAAAGTGCCTGAATGGAAGTAGGACAAAGTCGGAATGGACTTCATCGCCGGCTTACCAAGGTCAAGTAAAGGACATGATTCCATTTGGGTCATTGTCGATCACCTGACCAAAGTAGCCTACTTCATTCCCGTTATGACAACCTACAATGGGAACCAATTGGCCAACTTCTACAAAAACCGGATTGTAACCCTCCACGGAGTTCCTAAGGAGATTGTATTGGACCGAGGCACCCACTTCACCTCACGGTTCTGGACTAGGTTCGAAGAAGCCTTGGGAACCAAGCTCTCTTTCAACACTTCTTTTCACCCTCACACCGGTGGGCCAACGAAACGAGTAAATCAGATACTCAAGGATATGCTCCATGCTTGTGTCTTGGCTTATGGAGCCAAGTGGGAAGATTGTCTGCCATTTGCTGAGTTCTCCTACAATAACAACTATAAGTCGAGTCTTCAGATGACACCATTTGAGGTGTTGTATGGATGTAAGTGTCGTACTCCCCTCAACTGGTCGGAAACCGGAGAAGGGCTAGTATTCGGCCCAGATCTTCTCCGCGAAGCAGAAGAGGAAGTTCAACTTGTCCGAGAGCGACTCGAGACCGCCAAGACTAGGCACAAGAGCTATGCCGACTCTCACCATTGGGACATTAGTTTCCGTGTTGGAGACCATGTTTACCTTCATGTCATGCCTCTCAAAGGAACCAAGAGATTCCACGTCAAGGGAAAACTTGCACCAAGGTTTATCGGCCCCTTCAAGATTACCGACAGGCGAGGAGATGTTGCCTATCATCTAGAGGTACCTTCCGAGCTATCGGATGTGCACAATGTCTTTCATGTGTCACAACTCCGGAAGTGTCTTTAGGTTCCCAACCGCACCGACCTCTACAAGGACATCGACCATCAAACCATCGATCTTCAACCAGACCTCACTTATCGTGAGAGGCCGGTTCGCATTTTTGATGAAGCCAAGCGTTGCACCCGAAGCCGCACCATCAAGTACTTCAAGGTCCAATGGAGAAACCACTCTGAAGTTGAAGCAACCTGGGAGCGTGAAGACTATCTTAGATCTGAGTTCCCTTATCTTTTTAGCACTTAGCCTAGGAATCTCGAGGACGAGATTCTTGTAAGGGGGTAGGTCTGTCACACCCTATGTTTGTATCACCTTGTTATGCTTGGATATACAAAATTTGGAGCCAATTAAAACTTTTTCAGTGCTTGTGCTTGCTTGAATTATTGCTTGTCTGCTTGTTTGGTTGTTTGCGTATGGCACTCTTAGGTTCTACTCCTCTCCATATTCATCTTCCTTGACCCAAACTTCTTTCGCAATGATCATGCCATGTGAATAGTGCCCAAAACTATATTTATCAAATTTTATTTTAAACAAAAAGGATTTATTCAAACTAGGTTTTCAAAAAACCCTGAGTTGAGGTTTGCACTTCAAGTCCTCAAAATGGGTGGATCCTTTTTCCCCAAAGGCTTTACTTCAAACCTAATATATATAAGACTTTCCAAAACCACCAAATATTAATTTTAAAGATTATTTTTATATTTTATTTAAAAGCTTTCTCTTTAGGCCAGAAATGGTTTTCATAGGGATTTTTTTAATGCTTTCCAAACATTTGAGAAACTTTAGGGAAACTCAACGGACATATATTTTCCATATATATGAGTTTTAACACATGGTCATGTTCAAAATAATGGGCAAAACCCCTCAAAACCATTTCTGTCCAAATCAAGCTTTTGGAATATTTCTAAGAAATATTCTCAATAAATTCCAAGAAAATTCTAGCAAATCAACTCAGCCATAGGTGATGATATTGCAAAGTTTCGATTCAATCCAAGTTGATTTGATTCGTCAAACTATTCCAAACCCCTCCCTGTCCAGATTCAAATTTGAACAACTTTACATTGTGAAGTTTCTTCCCTTGACCCCAAACTTTGTGGGCATGTTCTAATCACCAAATAATGATGCTACACTAAGTGGTGCATCAAGGGGATTATCTTAGCACGACTAGATCTACAGAAACAAAATTCTGTTGATTTCTAGGGTTCCACAAAATTACATTGTGAAATTTCATCAATCCATCTCAAACTCGGTGATCAGGCCTAATTCCAACCACCATTTGATCTTGTCAAATCTCATGGCAAGCAAAGCCCATTTGCTTGCCTTAACCTCTATCAAACACCTTCTGCATGTTTGGTAAAAGCATGTTTTGACCACCTTTTACTATTTCCATTGGCCTAAAACTTTTACCAATGTCTCTAGGGATCGCCCTTCACCCCTAGTAAAAATCTCAAGCCTCATACCTATGGGTAAGTGGGGCAAAACCCCATTTTACCCACTGGACAACAGCAAAACACCTCTCTCTCCCTTCCCCTCTTATTCTATCTTCCTCCCGGGGCATCCAATGCCATTGGCCCTAGCCTAGATGCCCCTAGATCTCCCTAGACACCTTTGGCCATGCACAAAACGTCGTTGGCATGCCGTGGCATGCCATACGCGTGCTCTTGAGCATGCTACAGTGCCGACAGACACTATAGCCGTTGCCCACTGCCTGGCTCCGGTGGCCTCGGGCCTCCCCTCTCGCCACTTGGCCCCCTCGGCATCCGCGCGATGCCACCATGTTGTCCCCCTCCTCTCTCCCCCTCTTTGTCCCTCCTCCCGGGCGTGCCGAGCGCCGACCGGCTCGGCCAGTGAGCTGCCTCACACGTGCGCACTCCTATACCTCAATCTCCCCTCCACTGGACCTACACCAGCCCCAGGAACACCACAGACATGCCCTCGCCCCCTCTACCCGACCCTGGCCTCGCACCCGAGCTCGATGGTCCGCCGAGCGCCTATAAAAGGGCCTCCCTGCGTCCCGTTCTCCCCTTCGAATCCCTCCTCTCCCTTTCACTCGCCCTCCGGGAACCCAGCTCGATCTCCCCGTGCTCGAGCACTCAGGACCGAGCCGAACCTCTCCGCGGCATTGCCGCCGTTGATCTCTAGGTACAAAGCTCCTACGGCCCTCCCTCTTCTTTGGGTGCTCCTCCCTCACCCCTCTGATGCATTCCCCCCTTCTCCCCATCCATTTTGCAGCACGGGACGGACCTGACGACCTTTAGGTGCTCCTCCCTCATCCCTCATCCCGAAGCTCATCCATCGCGGGACCTCATCGCCCACGACCTGCGCCTCCCCATCGGCCATCTCCGGCACCTCCCGAATAGCGGCAGCCTCTGAGTCCATCCCTGCCCTCAGCTCCCCTTGTCGTGCCCTCCTTCACCGCCGGTTAGCTTCGCCATCCCCTGTCCAGAGGTGGGAGATGACAAGTGGGACCCCCCTGTCATCCCCACACCCTCTCCCTCTCTCTCGCTGAAGCTCGAGCCCGTGCGTTAGGTTCAAACCTAACCGTGCACATGCGCCCGCAGCTTAGTTGGACCGGCCTGGTCAGTTGGCCCAGTGCGGCTGGGCATTTGGCCAAGGGCACAAGACCCCCCTTTTCTTATTCTTTTTCTGTTTGAATTCCAAAAATTCCACAGGATTAAATAAAAATCCAATGACAATTATTTTTCCACCTAAAATCCTAGGATATTCCATAGAATTTAATGGTGCCATTTTTGAAAAATGTTGAAAACTTTTTATACACTGTTTTATTTTAAAAAACTATTTTTGGCATCCTTTTGCCTCTGTTTATTACTTTTCAAAAATGTTTTTCACAGCAAAACCTTAAACAGATGTTTTTATTATATTTTTAGTATTTATCAGAATATGGTAGCATTTTAATAGTAGCTTTGTGTGCTCTGTTTTTGGGTGATGCTTATTTTTATCGCTATTTATCGTGAGATAGATTGCTCTGTTGACGAGGAAGTTGGACTCAAAGACTTCAAAGACCCCGAAGACTAAGGCAAGCAGCCCTTTGACCATGTTAAGAAACCATTTTTATTTGCATGACATATAGCACTTTACTTCTGTTATATTTGATCATCTAGAGTAGTGACCACTTCGGTGCGTTGCTTCCTATACTTTTGCCATTGACACTTGCATCATGCATGACCCTACCACCTTATGAGGGTTATGCGGGTGGGTGTAGATAGGATGCTAGTAGATGCTACGGAAGTGAGTTCGGGATTATGCATGGTGATGGAAATAAAGAGGTCATTTCAAAGACTCTTCGAAAATCCCGTCGAGTGCCACTAATGCCCGAGGGAGATGTTGATGAGATAGGTAGCCACTTGATAAAGAAGTGGCGTACCGGAGCAAGTGAGTGTGGTTGGTTTTCGAAAACGGATTGTTGTAAGTTGTGACCGTTATTGAAACCTAACATGTACGACCAGGATACCCCTTATGGGATGGAGCTTTGTTGATTACCATTGTTGGCACTAGCAGGGAGCCCGCATTACTAGTGGCGAGAGTGAAGTGGTCACTCTTGAGACGGGTCGTCCCAGAAGTGGAAGGCCATGTGCTGTCTTTATAGGCACCGGGCACACCGTTGTGTGCCCTCCTGGATGATACGTGTGATGTATATCATGAGGGATGGCCCCAACGAGTGGATTCTTTGTTTAGTATAACCATGGGAAAGGCATTGTTCGGGGGCTTACCTCGGGTATGTTATATACTGCAAGTCATGGATGACATGAAAGTTCCCGAGTCTTGTGGATAAAGTGTGCAACCTCTACAGAGTGTAAAACTATTCGAATAGTCATGTCCATGGTAAAGGACAGTTGGATGACCGCTCTTGTGCTACGTCCAAATGTTTACGAAACTTGGTGTGTGTTGGTGTGTGGATGACATAGAGATGACACTTGAGGTAAGTCAGATGACTTGGCTGGATGATCGAGCATAGAATGCTCAATCCCCTGTTTATGATGATATCTATAACTTGTTCATATGGATATCTACCAACTGTTGATGCATGCTTCTCTAGTTACTTGATCATGTCATTGCATTCAAAAATTAGCTTTCTGCAAAATACCTACTTAGTGATATATCATGCATTACTATTACCTTGTTCCACAACATGGGTTGCTTGCGAGTACATTCAAAGTACTCATTGGCTTGCCACTGGTTATTTAATTGGCCAGGCATGGAAGAACATGAGTACGGTGAAGAGTTCATTGGTGACGATCATGCGAACTAGGACGCTTCCCAGTCCGAATGCCTGTAGGTTTAAGGCAGGTGGCAATGGGTTCACACTTTCGATCAAGATTCCACCGTTTGTTATGTCTAAGTGTTTTGCCCATGTGTCCCTATCTATGTAAGTCTAGACCCCCATGGTCTTTATTTGTGTAAGACACTAAATGTGGATGTAAGACCCTTGTTATTCAGCTTCTGTGTGTTCAGTGAGCATTGATCTCTATGATCACTGTACATGTGCATTCGGTGATCATGACTTATGAGTCGGGGTCCCCACAGTAGAGCTCTCTGTGGACTCTCATGACTGTTACCCTCCGTGGGTTCAAGACTCCATGAACGTGGACGTACGATAGCACCACCTATCGGAACCATGGGAAAAATCAACGTGTCAACAATTGTGTTTGCTTTCATTACCCTCTCTTTACTTACTTGTTCAATGTCTTTACTTTCTGCTGCTATACTCTTAGACATGCGTGTGTGGGGTTTACTTGACATACTATGAATGCTAAAACTTGCCAAGAATTAAAGTTGGAAAAGCATAGTTTTATTTGGTCAAGTAGTCTAATCACCCCCCTCTAGACCTACTTTCGATCCTACAAGTGGTATCAGAGCTTTGGTCTCCATTGCATTGGTTTCACAACCTAGGAGAAGTTTGGCATCTAGTGAGGTAAATTATCACCGTAGAGGTCCGTACTTTGATGCCACAAATTTTGCTAGTTGGAAGCACAATATGAAAATGCATTTGCTTGGTCATAATCCTGCCGTTTGGTCTGTTGTTCTTGTTTGCTTGCCAGGTGAATTCTTTGCGGAAGGAAAGGAACCCGATCGTGAAGCGACTGCGGATGAATTGAAGATGTTACAACTCAATGCTCAAGCATGTGACATTCTCTTCAACTGCCTATGCCCCGAAGAATTTGACAAGATCAACCGTCTCGAGCACGCAAAAGAGATTTGGGATACTTTGGTTGATATGCACGAAGGAACTGAGTCCATAAGAGAATCCAAGTTAGATGTTCTTCAAGGCCAGCTTGATAAGTTCAAGATGAAGGATGGTGAAGGAGTCGCTGAGATGTACTCTAGGCTAGCTCTCATCACTAATGAGATTGTCGGCTTAGGAAGCGAAGAAATGACAGACAAATTCATCATCAAGAAGATACTTCGAGCTTTGGATGATCGATATGACACCGTTTTCACATTGATCCAAATGATGCCAAACTACAAAGATCTCAAACCAATGGAAGTGATTGGTAGAATTGTTGCTCATGAGATGACACTCAAAGACAAGGAGGAGCTTCATCACAAGTCTAGCGGTGCTTACAAAGCCACAAGCGATGCTCCCGTTACCTCAAGCGATAATCTTGTCACAAATGAAGAGATAAGCCTCATGGTCAAGAAATTCAACAAGTTCTACAAGAATAGAAGCAACGATCGAAGATCCAACTCAAGATATGAAGAGAAACATTCGTCAAGTTGTGACCAAAACTGCTACAATTGTGGGAAGCCCAGACACTACTCCAATGAGTGCACGGCTCCTTACAAACGAAGAGAAGAGTCACCAAGAAGACGAATCTCAAGAGACGAGTCACCTCGAAGAGAGTGAAGGATTAGAGATGGTTGTTATGAACGAAGACCCTCAAGGAGAAGTAGGGACTCGAAGAAGAAGGACAAGCACACCAAGAGCTACTCAAGAAGGTAACATCAAGATCGTGTTGGTGAATGGGTTTCCGGCTCCGACTCTGACAACCACTCTGAGAGAAGCTACCACTCCAACTTTGACTATAGTCAAGATGAAGGTGTTTCTGGAATTGCACTAGTGACAACCAACTCCTATGATCTATTTGATTCACCAAATGAAGGGAGCGAAAGTTGCTTCATGGCTAAAGGCCCCAAGGTATCACACCCCGAGTATCTTGATTTCAATAGTGATGAAGATGACTTGTTAATTCAAGATGACTTGCTATTTGGCGAAACTAGTAATGATAGTCAAAATGAACTTGCTAGTACTCACTCTAGTGTAGATAAGTCATGTGATGATGGTAAGTTGGAAATAGAATGACTAACTCAAGAACTAAAAACTCTTAAGTTAGCTCTTGAGTCAACTCTAGAAGATCATGGAGAGCTTGTAAGGACAGATGAGAAGCTATGCTTCGAGAATATCAATTCAGAGCAAGAGCATGAGTTCCTTAAAGCTATCAATGACGATCTTTGAAAGAAGACTTCCTATTATCTAGCCAAACAACTTCTCTTATCTACATTCATGTCTCAAGTTAAGTCTAAGCAAGCTAGTAACAAAGGAAAGAAAGGTTCTTTAACTAGTAGCAATAAAAATGATAAACCCAATGATATTGCTTCTAGTAGTTCTGTTGATCCCACTAACTCTTCTCTTGGCCAAGTTACACTTGAGCAATAAAATGAACTCTTGAAAGGGATTATAGAGAAATGTATCTACAAAAGTCTTGAAGGGTGCAAACAATTTTATGAGATTGTACGCAAGCATGGAGGATACCGAAAGAATCGTGGTGTTGGCTACTTCAATGCTAATGGAGTTGAATGGGAAGAAGGTCAATACCCCAATCCCAAGTTTGTTCCTCAAAACGAGAAGTATGAAAATACTCTCCCCAAGGGAACAAAGTTGCAAGATGACCTTCCACCACAAGACACCAAGCTCAAGGGCAAGAACAAGTTCCGAGAGGACTTTGACTCATATGAAGATGAATCCCAAGCTTTGGTGAAGTGGGTTCCCAAGGCTACCACAAGCTCAACTTCTACAAGTGCTACTTCAACACCTCCCCATCAACTTGATGTGGGTCCCCAAGAAGAAGAACCAGAGAGTTCTTGAGGGGTGACTCCGCCAATGAAACGCACTCATATTCATTATTGGCAAGGACTATTTGCAATCAATATCAACTCTATGCAATAGTTCAAGGAGTCGCACATTCCCTCAAAGTTAAGCAAGGGATAAGGTAATCAACAAATCGATGGACATCATCACATATGCATTGCACTCCATGTCCATAGATATCATTGTATTTGTCTCTTGTGTGTCAGGACTAACCCATGTAGGTGGGAAGAGTAATGAAACAACAAGGATGCTCCCAACTCTTGGTCATCTTCATCAACTTTGAGCATCCACCACTACCTCACCAACATGAAGTCTTCATCGACAAAACCAAAGCTTAGTTTATCCCTCTTATGGGGGGATGTCACATCTAGGGGTAGCTTTAATCTAAGAGTTGAGTTAAAGCATATCAAAAAAATGTGACAACATTAAATGCTTTATGTGAATGTGGTAACCCCACTTGTGCTTAAACGATGAGTATGACCTATGATCAAGTATTCTTACTTGGATCCTAAGTCAATATACTCATATATAGATAACTCCGTCATCGCCAAAGTGCTTTTTAGATGCTCTAGTGTTTGTGCAAGTTCGCCTTGATTTCATTTGACATCTTATTGTGTGAGCATGTTGGTCTGCATTTATTTACTCATTCGAGGATATCCAATTGTTGCTATTTGGCTTTTGATTTATCTTTTGCTAATTGGATATACAAGAATGCCTAGGACCAATTCTTTAGCTATCTATGCTTTTTCACCTCATATTCTATGCGTGCTGCATCACAAAATTTGAACAAGTGCTTTTTGATCCCTCCGTGTGTGGAGCACTTGGAGTTCCGTATCGACAAGGACTGACCATTAAAACCTCCCAAGTGCATCTCGGTGGAACCAACACCAAAATCTCGGTCACACCGAATGCCTAGGGTTGATCTAGATTTCTTGCCTCGGTACTTCCGGTTCCATATTCTCAGTTACACCGAGTTTCCCTGTCAGCTGATAGTTGAGACACTCGGTGACACCGAAAATTTAGAATCGGCGTCACCGCAGTGGAGGGTGTATAATCTCTGGACCCGACGGTTCGAAATTTCATTCATCAAATCATCGCGCCCTAAGCCCTAAGCTGCCACAGAAGGACCCTCTGGTCGTCGCCCTTGTCTTCCGCGCTCCTCTACCGCTGGGAATCACCGCCGTCGACGGAATCTTCGCCCCCGTTGCTGTCATAGTGGATTCGTCACAGAGCTATGATACGGATCCGGCCCCCTCTTGCGCTCCAACCTCTGAATCTTGCGCATTAGAGTTTCACCATTATCTTACCATAGATTGAGATCACTCTATCCACTAGATTACCTCCATAGTTTAGCGAATCGAAAATCTTAGGTTTAGTTTCCCGTAAAATTGCATCTCGGTGAGACCGATTCAGAAAAATCGGTTCCACTGAGTGCCGTTTTGTGCTATTGAGGACAAAACTCAGTGAGACCGAGTGACAGTTTTCGGTCCGACCGAAACTGTTGGCAAGTTTCAGTTAAGGGTTTTGTGAGTCTCAGCAGCACCGAAAGGTTTGACTCGATGACACCGAAATCCAATTTTGCAGTGAACTACATCTATAATTTTCTGTTCAAACTTTCAAAAACCAGCTGAATATTTTGTGATGACTCAACCTATTCTACTCTTCTATACTCTATTCACAGGGTCAGCATGTCAGAGTCAGATAGTCAGAATTTGCTAGAGTAGGGAGTTGACATGAGTTTAGGCACTAGCCCAGAGCCTAGTTCATTTTCAGATCCAGGCACCCCCAGCTCCCATGGGTTGCCCAAGGCTACCACTAGGGCCGGGAAGAAGCTAAATTCAGATGAGGAAGATTCAGACTTGGTGCCAGAAGAGGTTCGTGCCAAGAAGCAAGAGAAATCTACCAAGAAGTCAGCAAATGAGGCCACCTCATCCACGAGGGTGGTCAGCAAAATTTATGCTCCTGCTGAAACTATCAAAGCACTTGAGAGTGCTAGGGCAACAGTGACCATTGAGCCCCCAAGGAAGTCTATGCCCAAGAAGACAGGGGAGAAGAGAGCCAGAAAGAGGATAATCCATGTGACTGGCAGGCCTACATCCATGTATGAAGATCCAGAGGAAGCAGTTGCTGCTAAAGAGGAGGATGAGCTAGCTGCAAAGGCTCCTCCCAAGAAGAAGACCAAGAAACTTCTAGCTGATGCTATGCCCAAGTCTGGTACATCCAAGAGGACTAAATCTGCATCCAAGAAGGCTGCTGCTGAAAAGACTAAGAGGACATCCAGGCAAATTCCAGCTTCTGAAAAGAAAAAGGAACTACCTCCAGAGTTGAAGATGATGATGACTTTACAGCCTTGATGAAACTTAGATCACATCTTCCAGTACATGATGTCAGCCACCTAGTTGCTCAAGATATGAAGAAGAGGAAAGACTCAGGTTTGAGGGCATGGAGAGCTGTTGATCCATATGCCTAGAGGAGGGAGACTGTTGTTGATTACAGATTCTACACCAAGGAGCAGCAAGATTTCTATGAGACAGTCCTGCTTGACAAGAGCCTAGCAGTCAGTGACATGAGATATGTAGACTGGAAATTCATTAAGGAGAATGAGGACTAATTTCCTAGTTTCCAAGACAATTTCCATTGCATTGGACTGGATGAGTTCATTGGCAGAGAATTTACTGCATGGAATGATGAAATGATCATGCAATTCTACTCCATTGCACACTTCTATGGAGATGGTAGGATTGTATGGATGACAGAAGGAGCAAGATATGAGTCCACTATTGATGAATGGGCTGCAATTCTAGGAGTCCCAGAGGCACATGATGGTGATTTGGATGTCCACTCAGAGTCCAAGGAGAGCAACAATGCTATGGCCAAAATGTACAAGGAGATCCTTGCTGCTAATGTGAAGTCTCATAAGGTAGGATCCAGCTACTATGTTGAGGATGGCCTCCGAACCATGAACACTATTTTGAGGTATACTTTGATGCCCAAGTCAGGAGATGAAAAGATGATCCGAGGATATTCCATCAACATGTTGATCCACCTTGATAGACACACTAGGATTAGAGTCATGGACTTGATTGTTGAGATAGTTAAGAGGGTTGCTGCTGATCAGAAGCGCTCTTGTTGCCATGCACCCTACATCCAGATGCTCATCAACTCTAGGTTGGAAAAGCACATATTTTCTCTAGATCGTCCTCATTTGCCCCTACAGCTAGATCTTGAGGACAATGTTGTGGTGATGGACCCAGATCATCCCACATCAGCTGCAGCTCAGGCAGAGGCAGAGGCAGTTCAAGCCACTAGTGCTCAAGTTCCTAGATACATAAGTGAGCAAATGGATCTGTTGATTTCATTAGTTCAGGACATGCAGAAGGACATTAAGGGGATTTTGGACAACCAGAATAGTCTTGTGAGGATCTTTGAAACTAGGATCAAGACTCTTAATGATAAGGTGGACAGGGTGACTAAGACCGTCATAGAGCTACAGAAGGAAGTTGACTCAGTGCACATACCTCATGCTTCTTCTGATGATGATGATGATGCTGAGGAGGATGGATCACCTCTCAGGACAGGCACACAGATTCCTACTCAGGCCAGATCAACCATAGTGCCAGCTCAAGACCCGAGGCCCTCTTCATCAGCTCTTGCTGCTGTCACCTCAGCTCCTGCTCCATCAGCTCCAGTTCCTCCAGTATCCACTCCAGCTCCATCCACGACATCTATAGAGATTTTCGCCAACGCTGTTCTCTTGACTCGTTTATCAACAACTGGAGGGGATTAGCCCAAGAACGTTTAGACATATGCCTTTGAACTTTTTGGTAACTTGTTGCCAAAGGGGGAGAAGTGTATATAGATCTTTAGGCTTCGAGTGAGAGAGAGTTTAGGTGTTTATTGATTTTCAAAACAAACTATTGTCTTTTGGTTGCTTGTGATACACTTTTGTGTGATGCTACTTTTTCTTATCATCTTATTATAAAGGGGGAGAAGTATGCTTCTTGAGATGATATTTCTACATTGCTTGATTGTGTTGTGCTATGATGTTCACTCTAATTATTATCGCACACCACCAACATGTATGTGACATGGAAGAAGTGCCCCATGTACCTAATCGATTATGCATTTGCATTCAAGCGCAAATCCAAAATAATGCACAAATTTAGGGGGAGCTCTTGCTTATCACATACTTCTCTAAGCAACAATTATATTCATTGATTATATCATATGTCGAAGCTTTGATCAATATGTTGTCATCAATTGCAAAAAAGGGGGAGATTGAAAGCACATTTGCTCCCTTGGTGGTTTTTGTAATTCATAACAACAGATAAGCCATTGAACTAATGTTTCCATAAGGTATATTTCAGGAAAAGTTTAATGATGGGTTGGCAAAGAGATTGTGGAACAACCCAAGATGCAAGGAAATGGATTGGCAAAGCTTCAAGCAAGAGGACTCAACATTTAATATTTGTGAGAAATCGCCTTGAGTCCATAGGAATGCCAATACTATTAAAAGGGGGTAAAGTTTTGTTGGTGAACAAAATGCTCATATGTGCACAAGTGATACTCACCAAAGACACCCACAAACTCTCCCACCAAAGTTTGTTCTATGCCAAACACTCAAATCAGTGCAACCAACATTTCCATCCTGGTGCCACCAATTCCAAATCCTAGACAAACTCAGCCAAACCCTAACCCGTCGGTACAGCCGATACTGCTTTCGGTGCCATCGAGTTGGGCTGCCAACTTTCTGTTACACAAGTTCACATTTTCGGTCCGTCCGAGAATGTTGAATCGGCGTCAACGAGAATGGGCATTCTAACCATTGGTCACCTTGTCTATACAACCGGGATTTGTATATCGGTCCCTCCGAGATTCAAAATTTGCCACCTTTTGATCACTTTGGTACCACCAAGATTAACACATCGGTGTCACTGAGTTGGTCATTTTGTGTGTAACGGTTGGATTTTTGGGGATGCCTATATATACCCCTCCACCACCACCTACTCGAAAGAGAAGCACTTAGAACTATTCCATACCTATCCTATCAGTTTTCTAAGAGAGAACTGCCTACCCCTTGTGTTGAGGTCAAGATCTTCCACTCCAAGCATATGGATCTTGATTTCTAGCCTCCCCAGGTTGCTTTCCACCAATCCCATCTCCTATACCAAGCCACATCTGTGAGAGAGTGATAGTTTGTTGAGGAGTCTATCATCTTGAAGCACAAGAGCAAGGAGTTCATCGACATTACCGAGCCTATTACCTTTCTAAGGGGTGCCTCTATAGCAGCCCAAGTGCCCCCTTGCCACTTTTAGTCATGTATCTCTTGTGAACCTCTACGTTAATTCATGTGCCTTGAATGAATTATGATTTTGCTTCATTGCCATTTCCATTTCATGCATCATGCATCATGCTCATCATATCAATGAATTACTATTATTGCTTTGCTTGTGGTTGTGAAGTGTTGTGATGTGAGGTGTGTATGGGGATGAATGCATGTGTGCCTTGTTGGAGTGATACTCCAATTCCTCCCATTCTAGAACTGTTTCCATCTCTCTCTCTTTATTCAAATTTGCTGCTTGCTAAATATTTGCTTGTTGTTTTCCCTTATTTAAAATGTTGGTCATCTTCTAAATATTCTCCTAAGAATTCTATAGTAGTCCTTGTGCCATGGTTTGGGTTTTCTTCCTTTGAAATAATTTTGAAACCATGCCTAGTTAAATACTAGGTAAAATATTTGCTTGATCTAAAAATGCCCAAACCACTTTTATTAAATGGCTTGCATTTTTGTGAGCTCAAAATTATTTTATTTTGGGGAAAGACCCCTTCCTTTTCTGTTGTGGAATTATTTTTTTGTGGGCTAATTTTTTAAAAAAAGGAAAACCCCCCTGTTGTTTTTCCCTTGCGAGAGAGAGCGCTAGCTGGGCCTCTCCTCCTCCCGCGGCCCAATAAGAGCGCCAGTGTAGCCCAGCAGAGCCCCGAAGCTTTAGTCATCATCTCCTTTGTACAACGAGCATCCAGCAACTCCACGTCGACTCCTTCGATGATTTGACGATGGTTCAGTGACCGCAACCTCCTTATAAGATGTCCTCAGTGCCCTTGGGTTTGCCCTTGCCCCATTTTTAGATTCCTCCATGCCGCCTCCGCAAGGGATAGCTCGTCCTCGCCCCGCCATTGCCATGCACCGAGAGAACCCGAGCTCGTGCTCGGGATAGCCTCCCGTGCCTCACCTCCTCCGTATGCGACCCCAAGGAGCTTGGGGTCGACCGCATAATTGTGTCTCGACGGCGTTAGCATAATCAGGACCTCGGGAACGGCCTCCTCGTCCGTGTCTTCTTCCTCTGCCTCATCTTCATGTCCTGTAGGAACGTATGTCGAGGTCCAGCGCGTCCTTGCGTAGTATTCGTTGTGAACTCAACCTCATATTCATGTCCTGTGGGCACTAGGTGAGCCACCTCCGTTCCTTGCCCCGTTCCATCGCTCTTCGGTCCTCGTAGGCAACGTACACTACTGGAATCAGCATCTTTGCCGCCAGCCAGCTCTTTGCCGTCTGGTAGCTGACGGCAAAGAAGGTCTTTGCCATCAGCTTGCAGAAAGCTAACGACAAAGATGCTCCTGACGGCAAAGATCATGTTTGCCATCAGCCAGCTCTTTGCCGTCTGCTAGCAGACGGCAAAGAGGTGACCTAAATCTCTCTCTCCCCTCTCTCTTTCCCCTCTCTCACCCATGTGCCCGATCCGCCGCCGCCCCGCGTGCCCCATCGCCGGCCTCCCCGCACCGCCGCGCCGCCGCCCGGCCGCCCCGCGTGCCCCATCGCCGGCCTCCCCGCGCCGCCGCCCGGCCGCCCCGCCCTGCCCCGCCGCCCTACCCCGCCCTACCATGCCACCGCCCAGCCGCCCCGCCCCACCCCTCTGTGCCCCACATCGCCCTGCCCCGCCGTGCCGCCCGGCCGCCCTGCCCCGCCTCGTCGTGCCGCCGCCCGGCCGCCCCGCCCTGCCCCGCCGTGCCGCAGCCCGGCCCCGCCCCACCGCGCCTTGCGTCGCCCCACCCCGCAACCCGACCGCTCCGCCCAGGCCGCCCGCCACCCCGTGCCCCTGCCGCCCCGGCAACGTTGCCCCGTCGCCCCGCCGCATCGGGCACGACGCCCCTCCCCTGTGGCGGCCGCCCGAGTCGGATGTTATCCAAAATAGATCCCACGTTATAAATCATAATAGATCTATATTTTGGATCTATAATGTTATAAACCTCCCGACGCCTCTTGACCAAACTCCACCACTAGAAATTCTCATAAATCAGGAAAATAGCCGAGAGCCAGCCGAAATACTTTTTCCGCCACCTCAAGTTCCTGTCCTAGCATGTGCCCATCTGGAGCCCTAGTCCGATGCCCTTTCGAGGGGGTGTCAATCACGAAGGACCTCTATATCAACCTTGCTGCTCCCATGATGATGTGTGAGTAGTTCACCATAGACCTACTGGCCCATAGCTAGTACCTAGATGGTTGTCTCTTTCTCTCTCTCTCTCTCTCCGTCTCTCTACGATCTTGAATACAAAGTTCATCGCATCTTTGTGATGATCTATTTGATGTAATATTCTTTGTAGTGTGTTTGTTGGGATCCGATGAATTGTGGGTTTATGATTAGATTATTCATGAAAATATATCGAGTCTTTACTGAATTCTTATATGCATGATTGTTAACGCTTCATATTTCTGTTTGGTCAATCGGTTTGGTTTGGCCGACTAGATTGATTTATCTTCCACGGGTGGGGTGCGTTGTGATGTGTTTAATCTTGCGGTGCTCTATCCTCGTGATAGAAGGTGTCAAGATACATATTATGTCATTAAGGGGAACACAATGGGGTTTATTCATATTGATTGGATTTACTTTGTCTACATCATGTCATCTTGCTCCAATCATTACTCTATTTTACTTAATACTCTACATGCATGCTAGATAGCGATCGATGGGTGGAGTAACAGTAGTAGATGCATGCAGGAGTCGGTCTACTTGCTTATGGACTTGATGCCTATATACATGATCATTGCCGTGAATAAATATTTCATAATTATCCACTTGTCTATAAATTGTCCCAACAGTACTTTGTCTACCCATTGTTTGTTTTCTTCGAGAGAGAAGCCTCTAGTGAAAACTATGACCCCCGGGTGAGGGAGTCCTTGTGATAGCCTGGCTTATTAGGGATGATAGATTACTTATATCAATAAGGAATTCCTTCTTTTCCGGGAGCCCATTCAAACAGAACTCTCAGGTTAAGCATGCTTGGCTTGGAGTAGTTCTAGGATGGGTGACCGACCGAGAAGTTGGTCCTGGGTGCGCATGAGTGAGGACAAAGTGCGCAGAAAAGACTAGTATTGATCTATGAGGCCAGTCTAGATCCTATCAGGAGTAACGACTACCGGCGGGTGTGTCTGCGGCATTACAAGTTGGTATCAGAGCCTGTACCATCCTAGGAGCCCCCTTGATTGATCGAACTTGGCCGAGTCGTGTCTAGTGAAAAGCGTGCTTGGCTTGGAGTAGTTCTAGGATGGGTGACCGGCCGGGAAGTTGGTCCCGGGTGCACATGAGTGAGGACAAAGTGCACAGGAAAAGACTAGTATTGATCTGTGAGGCCAGTGTAGATCCTGTCAGGAGTAACGACTACCGGCGGGTGTGTCCGGGGCATTACAAGTTGGTATCAGAGCCTGTACAGTCCTAGGAGCCCCCTTGATTGACCGAACTTGGCCGAGTCGTGTCTAGTGAAAAACTGTTTTGAGTCTAGTTATATCGGAGAGTAGGATTCTTTTTACTCCTCTTCTATACTCTGGTGAGGTAATCGACTTAGGAATTTTGATTCTACTCCTCTTCTCGCTCAAATTTTTTTAGGATCACGCGGGTATTTTGGAAACTATATGATGCCGATGTGACAGGGTTCTGTCTTGGTGCTTCCTGTTTGACTTGATTTCTTCCGGGGAGTTGTGCTCCGAGGAATGTTGGCACATCGTTATCATTCAATTTTCTTAGTATCTCAGGACGGAGAATGTTCAGAATTGCTTCAATACTTATCGTGGTGAGATAAGGTTGGAGTCAGCCAGTACTGGGGAGGCGTCCGGGGTACCACCATGGTTTAGTATCGTTGTGAGTTCAAGGATTCGAGATTAGACGAGTTTGCGAAATTTCTTGAATTATGGTGTGGAAGGTTGCGGATGCAGTTGCAGCTGATTGCCTAGGACAGGTTCCTGATTCCGCAACCCGAATCGCATAAACAAGAAAGTTTTCGGAAATTCTTAGGTGGGAATTCAAGTAGTTACCTAGAATTATCTTTCTAACAAGTGCATAGTGGATATGTATTTGTTTCTGGCTTGCTTCATAAGCCTCATCCTTTGTTTCGTTTTGAATATGGTAATTCAAGTTGCTTCGATGTCAAGTGGTGATTCATATCTTGCTAGTAGTATTCTCATATTTCTATGGGAATGCTAATTCCTTGCCCAATCAAGTTGTCATATCAATTCTTTCCTACTGGTGTGCTTCTCCTCAAGTTATTCTATCATCTCCAATGGTGCAAGATCAATTCTCATTGCTTTCTGGAGTTGTCTCATCTGTTCCATGTTTTCTTTGTTTTTCCCACCCTCCCGCCCTTTTTCTTTAGTGATTCTATTCTCATCCAAGTGTCTTTCTATTCATGTGATGTTTTCGTTATCTTTTCTTCTATCCTGTATCCAGTGATTTCTTGTGGAGATTCTCAAGTGTATCAATTTCAAGATCTATCCTCATCTTCCTTGTTCTCGTTGTATTCTTCTCCGGTGATTCTTTATGAAGATGCCTCGTGCTCAAATTATCATTTATTAGTATTCATCTTTGTTTTCTTTTCCGGTGGATTCAATTCTAGTTCTTGGTGTTCATCATATCATTTCATTCTCTTTTGCTCTCCCATGTTGGAATTCTTATCCCAGTATCTCTTGTTAAGTCATCTCTCTATTCTACCTGGAGTGTTGAAGATATCTCAGAAGACATTCATATTTATTCTTGTCCTCTTAAATTATTTCAAGGGTCTCATATCATCAAGTTCTTATTTGTACCGGTGCAATCTCTCTTTTAATCAATGGTTTCAACAGTGGTTTCTTTTTAGTGGGCCCATAACCCATAGGTCTTTTCCCAGGATCATTCATGACTCTTCTATTCTTTCCGGAGATGTTCTCAAGTTCTTTTAATATGATGTAAGAATGATTTGCATCAGTCATAATTCTCTTCCAAGATCACTTCTAAATCATTTTCAATGTTGGCTCAACCTTTCTTTAGTCATTGTTCCGGAGTGTCTCAGTAATTCATGATGTTGTTTCTCATCATCATTCTCTGCATTCAAGATCGAAGGAGAGTTTCTCAATCATTGTTCGTTCTTCCAGAGTCTCATGGTTTCAGGTTGTTGCTATCTTCTCAATTGTTTTGATCATGAGTTAATTCTCCCATATCTATCCGGTGCATTCATAATTGTTTTCATTTCTTGGTCCTTCCGAAGGCCATCATTCAGAAGATT
Organism: Hordeum marinum; assembly: GCA_022496015.1. Lineage (NCBI taxonomy): Eukaryota > Viridiplantae > Streptophyta > Magnoliopsida > Poales > Poaceae > Hordeum > Hordeum marinum. The sequence continues at coordinate 145,928,425 of CM039676.1, forward strand.
TCTTCGTTCTCAGCTTTCAGCTTTCGTTCTCAAATTCTTCTCAATTGTTGTCCCTTCATTCGAATCTCAATTATTCCGGTGCCGTGTTCAGTTTCTATTAGGCAGATCTTGATCTCTTCATTCTCGGGTGTCGTCTTTAGTTTCTAATTCTTTCCGGTGCTTCTTCAAGTTTTCTATTAGGTCGATCATGCTTTCTTTGTTCTCATGTTATATCATTCATTTGCTTCCCTCTTTTGTTTTGAATTCTTTCTGGTGTTCTCGTGCAAGACTTCTTCGAGAATGTGCTCTATCTCTCTCTTCTTTATTTTTCATGAAGAATAAGTGATGTGTGAAATCCGTTGCTTGTCATCAATTTAACTTGATTAAGGATAGTCATATCATTATTCTTGTTCTTGTTAATTCAAGGATTTCAATCCTTCTTCCGGAGTTGTTCATGATATCAAATTCCGTATCCCAAGTGGCATCTTTCTTTCCGGAGTTTCTAGTCTTTTCTCAAGTATCTTGTTGTCAAGCTTCATCTAATTCATTGGAAGGCCCAATCCTATTCTTTTGGTATCCTTCTATTCTTTTCTATCATCCTCTCTTTTCTGGAGGTTCTTCATGGTGGTCCATCAAGATTCCTTTCATTTTCAAGTGTTCTTCAAGATTCTTGTTGGAGGTGCTCAAGTGTTCCTTATCTTGGATGTCTAAATTCAATTCCTTCTCCTTGTCTTTTGAGGTGGTGTTATTAAATTCTTGATTATAAGGAGTCTTGAAGGAAGTTGTCAAGAAAAGATAATAAACCCATCATGTCTTCTCGGAGTTATCTTGGGTTTTATTTCACCTTAAGCATTCCAACGGTTTGTTGCCATCATGGTGTGATAAATGATTCAAGTTTTCTCCTCCTCTTCTTGGTGTAAAAGTTGTGCATATCTTGTTGCTCTCATTCAATCATTGTTCTGTTGTGGCAGGTTGTCACCTCATAATTTTGGGATGTTTCCATAAGCCCAGAACAACCTATTCTTTTCATTGTTGATCCTTCATCAACTTCATTCAACCATGCTTCTTAAATTCATTTATGCTAGAAGTTGTCATTTTCCTTCTTAGTTTTCTTCTCTTCAAGATCTATCTTCTATTCTTTTGTTCCGGAGGCCTGTGTTTTTTACCTCTTCAATCTGTCATCTAGTTTCATCAAGATCTTGTTCTTTCTTTGCTTGTTCATTTTGATTGGAGTGCTATGAAATCTTTTCATGTTCCTTCCATCTTTTGAAGTTTGATTCTATTCCAACCGAAGTTTGGTGTATCTATTTCAATCTCTTGTCATCTTATCTAATTGTTTTCATCTCTTTCCTACCGAAGTGCTGCCGAAATATTCTGTGAATTCTTGCTTGTCCTTGTGTCATTCTTCATCTCTTTGCATCCTTCTCGTTTCATTGGTTTCACTCGTTTCTCAAGAAGCAACTAATTTTTACCTTTTGCTCTTTCTCTTCCCCGTTTTCATTCTAGATCTCGGGACGAGATCCTCGTGTAGTGGAGGAGAGTTGTGACAGCCCGAGACCGACGTTCCAGAAGATTCCCCTTTATTTTCCGTTTTCGGCATGTGTTTCGTTGTGTGTTGCATTCATCATCGCATCATTGGCATCATCGGCATTGCATTGTCACCCATTTTCGAAAACTTGCATCCGTTCGTAGTTGCCGGTTCTCTCCATTTCGCCGTTGCCCGTTTCGAGTCCAGCCACACACGCACGCGCCCGCGACATCTTTTAAATAAAACCGTTTTTAAGCGCGCGCAAAAATATTCTCGGATCTAGTTGAAACTTGTCGTGCAGTCTTGTTATATTGTAGGTAGACCGCCCGTCGAATTTCGTCGTGATCTGAGGTCGTTAGATGCCCCGTCGGTCAGTCGCAGCAGAGAGGTTATCGGTAGTTATCGGTTTCCGTCGGACGTTCTCGGCGTTTTAAAACTTCTTGCCATGGGTCATCGTCTTCCCTCTCATCTCTCCCTACCCCCTCTGCAAAGCGCCGTAGCCCCAACCCTCCGCTTCCGGACGTCCGACGGACAGCCGGCAGTCCGAAATCGGACAACGCAGCTAACCCCAGCCCCGAATCCCTATAAATAGCTCCTCGGTTCCCGTGCCCCAAACCCAAGCCAGCCCCTTCTCTCACCTCCAGCCAGCCCACCCGAGCCTAGATCTGAGCCCGGGAAGCCCATCCGGGCCCGATCCGGCCGTTTCGGAGCCCTCCAGAGCTTCCCGAGCGCATCCATGGAGGCTCCCGAGCTCCCCGTGCCCGTGCCCGTGCTCCCGTCGTTGGGGAGCAGCAGCCGCCGCCGGAGTGCGCCCCTGGCCGCCACCGGACCTCCTCCTCCCTTTTCCCTCCTTCCTTCCCTCTCCTCTCCCTCTCTCATCCCCATGGATTCCTCCTCTTCCGCAGGTCGCCGCCGCCATGGAGAGCTCGAGCTCGCCCGCCGCCGCCTTGAGCTCGCCGCCGGCCGCTCCTCCGGCCGAGGTCCGGGTCCCCGCCGCCAGATCCGCCGCCCTCCGCCGGATCCCAGCCTCCCCCGCGCCGCCGGTGCCCGCCCTCGCCGGCCTTTCTTGCCCTGTCGTCGCTGCCTGCCTCGCTCGGGAGGAGACGAGCGGCAGCGCTCGATCTAGCCCCCGTTGACCGGCTCGCTGTTCCGCGTGGGCCGACCCAGTTCCCAGCTCGGCCCAGCAGGCCAGCGCCTCGCCCCTGCCTCCCTGCTCCACCGGTTGGGCCAAGGCCCATTGGGTGAGCTAGCCCCCCCCTCTGCGTTTTCTTTTTTTCTTTTTTTATTAGTTTTGTGTATTAACCATTGCATATTTTAAATGCCGAAGTAAATTAAGCGTGTATCGGAATTAATAAAAGCTCATATTAAAAATGTTCATCTCATTCGCATCACATTTTCATGCATGAGAAAAATGTGTCATGGAGGTAGCACATTATTTTGCATTGTTGAATTGCTTTAACGTGATTAGTTCATAACCCCGTATAATTAATTGTGATTAATTTTCTACATGAACATATGCATATTATATATGTTTCCGGGAAAGAAAAATCCATAGGATTTATCGGTGCATTTAGTTTTGTCATTTGAGCATGTTTGTGTGCATGTCATTTCATCGTGATGCCCTTTTGTTATTTTCGTGTGATTTAATCCGGGCATGATATGTATTAATTTTCAACATGAAGGTTGCTCTTTGATATGTGTCCTAGCTCATGGACATTTTTCTTGTCATAGAAATGCATGTTTAGGTGTTGTTTTGGTGTTGTCAACTTGCTATGAAAATCTGTTATTTTGAGGGTCCAAAATATTTCTAAGTCTGAATCTTTTATATTTTGTTGCTGTCTTGCCATGTGATTTGCTAGTGATCTAAAACTCATTTGTGGTAGGTGCAATGGAGTTATTTGTTGTTGATATAGTCCTTTAGTATGCTGTTAAGTTTAATGCCATAATATGATTTGTAGCACATAGTTTCACTGCTGTCAATATGCCTTCGTGATAAAAACTGCACTGTCAAAAACAACTATTTTCAGTAAGTCTGAAACTGTTTTCAAGTAGCCTTCTTATGAGCTTCCTACCATGTGATCCATGCTTGTTTTGCTTATGATATGTGAAGATGAAATGAAGTGGATGTTGTATGCTATTGCCCCATACTTAGTTTGTGCGTTTGGGAATATTGTAACTTGTTGTTTTCATGTGTTCAAAATGCCATGTTGCTGTTTTTGGCAGATTCCAACTAAAACTTGTTTTGTTGATTGTGATTGAACCGTAGCTCCGTTGAGGACATTCCATATATGAAACTTGCTTAGAATCTCATGTAGTTTCATCATAACTTGTTGCATTCATGATTCGAAATGTTTATGGTGGTGTTTTCATGCTTTTGCATTCATGTCATCTGCATGTTGCGTTGCTCATATCTTTTGAACCGTAGCTCGATTTGAGATGTTCTATATATGTAAATCGACTAGAATGACATGTAGAATAACATGGTGATATTTATTTTGATGTTTAACAACCATAAAATATGTTTAGATCAGATCTGGACCAAATTCAAAATTAACACATGGGGTCATTTCAGAAATGCTATAAGTTGTTTCCGGCCTCATTTAATATGCCTAGATAGGTAGGTTACTTATGCTTCACCTCTTGCCATGTTTAACAACATTTAATATTGTCGTGTACCTAATGAGAGTGAACTAAATAATTCAAACGTGAAGTTTCATCAATATGCAACTCGTTGCACATTGAGCTTCACTTAACGTGTAGTATTTGATTGTTGTGAATTGTCTTGCATTGCATATTTAAACCGGACATGTATCATAGTGTTGTGCATCGTGATTTGCATATGTTGTGGTGTATCTTGTGTTGATTGTTTGTTTCGGATTGCTTCTTCTCGATAGAGTTCCGAAATCGTTCGGAGTGTGAGGATTCGTTCGACTACGTTGGTTCGTCTTCTTCATGGACTCGGTCTTCTTCCGAGCGGGATCTCAGGCAAGATGACTCATTTCCCTGGATACCATTACTATCATTGCCATGCTAGTTGTCTCGTCTTTTATCGTTATGTCTCGCTACCTACCACCTGTTTGATAAGCCTCCCAACATTGCCATGAAAAGCCTCTAACCCTTCCACATCCCAGCAAAACATTGTTTGGCTATGTTACCGCTTGCTCAGCCCTTCTTATAGCGTTGCTAGTTGCAGGTGCAATTGCTTCCATGTGTCAACATGGACCTTCTTTGTTATATCACAATAATGCTGCTAATTAATTTAATGCACATATATACTTGGTAAAGGTGGAAGGCTTGGCCTTTTGCTCGGTATTTTGTTCCACTCTTCCGCCCTTAGATTCTTGTGAACCGGTGTTATGTTCCATAAATGAGCGCTCCTAACATGCTCGGGGTTGTTATGGGGACCCCCTTGATTTTCGGGTTAGAATAAAACTTGTCTGGCAAGGCCCAACATTGGTACTACATTTGCCCAATAATTAATGAACTTGCATAGGGGATATTTTTCCGGACCCCGTGGATAATTAATCAACAACCCGGGCCAGTGCTCCTCATGAGTGTTGGCCCAAACTAGAGCACTGTGCGGGGCCAACACAGGGCAACTTGGGAGATTTCTATCAGGCCACTGTACGCGTCGCTTATCCGTCGTGTTCTGAGAACGAGATACGCGGCTCCTATCGGGATCGTCGACACGTCGGGAGGCCTTGCTGGATTTGTTTTACCATTCTCGAACGTCTCGAGTGAGGAACTCTGATTTTCTTCGGGTTACCTCGAGGTGTTGGATTTCCTTTGGAATCGCCTAGGAAGATCACGAGATCCGTGGCTGAGGTTATTCCCGCTGAGTGTGGTTAATTTGTGATGGACGACTTGGAGCACCCCTGCAGGGTTAAATCTTTTCAAGAAGCCGTGCCCGCAGTTATGTGGCAAACTTGGATAATTTGTTTAACACCCGGTCATAGCAAACTTGAAGTAAACTCTAATAAAATACACCAACCGTGTGAGTAACCGTGACTGTCTCTTCTCGTGAGTCCTTATCCGGAAGAGAACACGGTGGGGTTATGATTGACGTATGTAGGTGTTCAGGATCAGTTAATCATCAATTCTAGTTCACGTCCGATATGCGTAGACCACCATACTTTATTTTTTGTACTCGTAAGTTAGCCACTCAAATATATGCTTAGTCGCTTGCTGCAGCCTCACCACTTAACCATGCCTTACCTATTAAGCTTTAATAGTCTTGATACCCTTGGAAATGAGATTGTTGAGTCCCTGTGGCTCACAGATTACTACAACAACAGTTGCAGGTACAGGTAATGTGATGAATTGACGTGAGCGCGTTGCTTGATTTGACTTGGAGTTCTTCTTCTTCTTCTTCTTCAATCTTGGACGGGTTCCAGGCGGCAGCCTGGGATAGCAAGGGTGGATGTCATTTTATCGTTTGATTTCGTCCGTAGTCGAACCCTGCTCTTATGTATGATGTTTGAGATGTATTGTAGTGCTGTGACTCTGATGTAGCTTGTGACGAGTGTAAGCCAATTCCATATACTCACCTCTTCTGTACATGTACTTGTAATGATATCCATTCTTGCGAACGCATCGAGATGCGCTTCTATCCCTGTCGAGGCCCTCATGCCAAAATAAGGATAGGACCGCATCTTGGGTGTTACAAGTTGGTATCAGAGCCGACCCTTGCGGTTACACGGATGTTTGCTGACAGGTGCGCGATCATGTTGTTCATGAAGTTTGTGACCCGTCGTGGCACACGGAATGACACATGTATTGGACTGAACGCAGAGACATTTGTGCCAAGAGGGAACGTTCCTATGACCCGACGAGGACATCGGTTCCTCTGAGTGGTTGTGTATGTGATAGCCTGGCTTATTAGGGATGATAGACTACTCATATCAATAAGGAATTCCTTCTTTTCCGGGAGCCCATTAAAACAGAACTCTCAGGTTAAGCGTGCTTGGCTTGGAGTAGTTCTAGGATGGGTGACCGACCGGGAAGTTTGTCTCGGGTGCGCATGAGTGAGGACAAAGTGATCTGTGAGGCCAGTCTAGATCCTGTCAGGAGTAACGACTACCGGCGATCTACCTCGAGATTGAATAGCTAACCCAAGATGAGTTGTCCTCTGTCTACAACCTAAAACCCTCTGGCTTATATAGACGTCGAGGGTACCTAGGGTTTACACATGATTGGTTACATGCCGAAGAGATAAACATGCCTATCTACGGCTGACAACTTGGAGGATAATGATAGAGGCGAAGTTGTCCCTGTCTTTCGATGAGATGGGGGCTATCGTTTTGGTGGAGTAGACTTTGACGATCCGACTACGAACGTGTGATGACGCCGCGCCTTAGCAATCGTTAAACCAACTTCGAGAGGTTATTGACCACGTCGGAGCACGATCAACCTGACCACGAGGGTCTGTTTCCTGCACGCAAACGAAGAACAGGCAAGAAACTAAGATTGCAATCTGGATAGTGCGAATATAAGAGGAAAGCTTTATTGATGAAGTGGGGGTTCTGTGACGCCTTTGTCTGGTCGTGGAACACAAACGAAGAACGCGAAGTTACAGCTATGGCGAACTTATAATCTAAACAAAACCCAAAGCTAAAACGACGCCCTAAGGTCTGTATATATGGGGGAATAGAGGGGAATTTCGTGGCCCCTTGGAGGAGGGGTCCGAAACCGACCCTAACTCAGTTTCCCCATACATACGAACTCTAGAAATAGCCTATAATATGGTATTTCGAAATTACATGGGTCTGGCCCAAAAAATAAGGTGGCGCAACACCTATATTAGCCTAGGGACGAATTTTATAAAGTGGCATCATGCATATTTCGTCCAAGGGTTCTTGCTCCCATTATGGTGGCTTCAAAGTGCGAAAATCATCACTGGAAGCTCCATTGTTCTTTCCCGCGCGCGCACCTTCTTCTCCATGCTTGATCCCGCTCCAATGGTCATCCTTCTTGTCCATGCCAGGTGCTTCATTCACAAGTAAAACAAAAGTATCTAATTTAGGCAGCATCATATGTTCATGAACATCAGAAGGATTTGCAAGAAACGAAAGTACCTGGTAATTCAATTGATGTGCGCGAGCTCTAGTAATTGGTCCTGTATGTATAGCAGTCGGAGTTGTGGGTGTAGCATTAGTAGGGATGTCCTCATCAGATAAGCCACGACTCCTTGAAGCTTTCCCCCTGACGACGGAGACTTTGATTATGCAACGCTCACCTCGTGGCCTATACAGTCCAACCCACAAGAAATAGGTCGGCTATCTGAGGACCTCTTAATCCAGGACTCCCTTAGTAGTCCTCGGACTGGCCTTCAACGTTGATGTATATATGGTCAATCTTCTTGTGTCATTATCTTCAGCTTGCGAGGCGAGTCCCTCACTCCTTGTTCGGCAACCGACTAGTCTTGAGCGAGATCCCAAGCGTCGCAGGCTTAGGTCCATTATACTAACCGCTTGCGTTCCTTGTTTTTCGTGCGTCGTGGGGAGGCGAGTGGTCCAATGATTTTTTACAATCTTACCCCACCGTGATGGAGGCATCACCCATTTAAACAAACAGAATCGTGGTTCAGACCACATCCTCCTCCTCCCCATTGGAAAAAACTCCTAGCGGAAGGTCACCACGAAAATCATGGCGAGCCCCCTAGCTCTTCCTCGTGCCCCTATGGCTCCCGTCCCGGGGACTGGACTTGTTTCTGTGTATCTCTTCTGCGACTACGCAATCTGGAGACCCAGAGGTACCTCCCTTCTTCAGATCTCGTGGCGACACGCGCGGGCCTATCCTCCTACAACAACGAAGTTTTCGCAGAGAATTTGCCCAATCCTCGAAGGGGGGAACACATATGCTTCATACCATTTCTCTTGTGGGGCCTCGGGTTCCCCATCCATCCGTTCTTGAGGGGATTGTTGGAATTTTACAGAATCCAGCTCCACCACCTCACCCTAGGGTCTATCTTGCACATCTCAGGCTTCGTAGCCCTTTGCGAGATATTCCTGGGCTACGAGGTGCATTTCAAACTATGGAAGAAGTATTTCTGCCTTGTCCCTCGAACTCGGAACAAGACAATCTTGGAGGTCGGTGGAGCCGAAGTATGTCGCATAGCGGGGATGGGGTCTCCGGTGGGTGCACCGAAGGAATCCGAGGAGTGGACTTCGGAATGGTTTTACATCGAAGACGTCCCCCTGTTTGAGCCAGCTCGGAGAGGTCTACCCGAATACTTCGACGCCCCTTTGAAGAAAAGGTACAACTGGTGGTCGGATAGTTCGTCCCAGGAGCACAACTTTGAAGTGCAATGCTTGGCGGCCCAGGTGCGGATACTTGCCCACCACAACCTGACCATGATCGATGTCATGGCCGCCGCCATCACCCGGTGCGTGCAACCTCTTCAACAGAGGATACATCCCTTGTGGCGCTACAACGTGACAGGCGACAGCACGCGCTCCCAAAGACTGGGACCCCCAATCAGACAGCGTTGGCCGCCGCCCTTGCCAACCTGTATAAAGGAGAGCAAGAAGATTTTATTCGGTGGTGGACCAAGGAAGGGTATTCAAGCCATAATCCCATTGAATGGGTAAGCCTTTCTCCTCTACGAATATAGTTCAGGGTTTCCATTTCGTCCTTTTTTGACCGAAGCCTTTTAACCTTACGTGAATAGGACTGGAGGAGCTTCATCGAGACAGTCAACCGTCTGGCTCCCCAGCCCGAAGACTTTTGCATGATGATGATCCGGGTTTTCATGAGGACCCTGATCTTTTAATTGAATTTGAAGATGGAGTCTTCTATCAGGAGAGCCTTGACCGATCCCTGGTGGTTATGATAGCCGATTACCCTAGATCGTTCTCCATCCCTGCAACAAACAAGAAGAAGAAGACCTCGTCCCGCAAAAGGCAAGCATCCAACAATGCCTCAAACGCGCTAGCCCCTGCTCCCAAGCGTCGTCGATCCGCGCGCCATATGCCGGCAACCGAAATAGTGCCTGGATTGGAAACCAACAAGGACCCAACAAATGAGCCGGCTGTGAGGACGAGTTCGCCTACTCATTCAACCCAAAGGTATTTTGTTCGCCTGTCAGCTTACTATCACAACCAATATAGCCTTACTGCACTTATTACATCGAAATATTCAGGCTAAATGCCCAGGCTTCTCCCACCGAAGAGGTTGCCAACATGCCCAGTGATGCTCAAAATTCCAGAGCTACGGCTCATGCCAAACCTGTTACAGAGGCCCCCATGGCCAATCTCCTTCCTGCCGATTTCGGTGATGCTGTGTCCGTCACTAAATCAAAAGTAGGAAGCGCCATGAATCATCGGCGATGATGGGAGGCCCTGCGCCACCTAGTATTCTCCTAACAAGAGTTCAGTGCCCTATGCACTACGGACGTGCACATCGGTGCTACCCGAGCTGGGTTTGGCGAGGCCATGAAGTTGATATCGACTAGCATGTAGGTAAGTAATCGGTTTTAAAGAGTCCGGACACTCATGTAAACCCAGTAGCCCCCGAGCCTTAAATTGGTTCGGAACGACCAAATTAAGGGTCCTTATGTTGTTTTACTGCTAATGCATGCATCAAAGCAACATAACTAGTGGCTAGCCAAGGAGTTGGAAGAGACCCGATCACAGGTGCAATTTGTGAAGGCCGAGCTAGAGCCAGTGAAGAGCTTCACTTGGGAGGCCCATGGTGAGTATTCCTATGCTGCTAATGTTAGTATATTTCCATGCTGACGCAAGGATTCTATTTAGCAGCTGAATCAGTAGGGCATATGTAAAAGGAGTTGGATGAAGCCCAAGACTCTTAGCGGTGCGTCGAGTCCTAATACGAGGCTGGTTGTCGTGTTTTGAACCATCTCCAGGCGGAGAATAAACAACAGACCAAAGAAATTGAGAATTTAAAAGCTCAATTGGCCCAGGCCCAAGAAGAAAACCAGAAACTACAGAGGGGCATGTTCGGTAAGTGTGATTCTAATGCCAGTAAGTACTTCTTATAGATGAAGTAAAACAAGCATGCCCTTTCTTGTATATGCCTCTTGTCTGGGCATCTTGAAGAAGAGATCGAATCCTACAGGGGGGAACCTACTGAAGGAGCTTTCCTCTCTTCATGAGCACACTCGGAAATCAATGAAAAGTATGATAAAGGCGCTATGTCCTGCCGAACAACCTCTGGAAGGAATGACCGAACTAGTCGATCGATTCAAGGGAGCCCGAAGTAGGTTCGAGCTGTGGAAGACATCGGCTTGCCGGGAGGGAGAACAGGAAGTGTGGGCAATGATCAAGACCGCTACACCGGACTTAATCCCGAGTGTATGGCTTCATTTGGTCCAGTGGGATCGGATGGACAAGAAGTGCCACTCCACCTGGTGTATGACCAGGTGATGTCTGTCGCCCGTCTTTCACAAGAAGACTACTCCCTAGACACTATAATCGATAATCTCGATTAGCAGCCGAATGTGTAATTATGTATACTTTTGTATGAACAATCGGGTGTATGGCTTCATTTGGTCAAGTGGGATCAGATGGACAAGAAGTGACACTCCACCTGGTGTATGACCAGGTGATGCCTGCCGCCCGTCTTTCAAAAGAAGACTGCTCCCTAGACACTATAATCGATAATCTCGATTAAGAGCCGAATGTGTAATTATGTATACTTTTGTATGAACAATGGAGTTGTTACTCCATCTGTGTTGTAAACTTTGTCTTAACTGGCTATCGGCTTCTCCCTCCCATGCGAAGAGCTAGGGAGTGTTCCTTGTAATTTGTCACCCTAAAAGAGCGAATTGTGTTTGGGGAACCAGGCAATCCGGCCATGTAGTGCGAACAGACAGAAAGCACAGAGAGAGATATGTTATATTACTACTTAGCGTAAGAATCATCTTCCAAGGAAAATAGTACCCCTATCGATACCTTTCTTCGGGGTTCTAAAAAGATCATAGGTAGAAGTCCGCATACTGCTAGTATGCGGCTAAGGGCGTTTTAGGAAGGAAGAAACCCAAGAAATGGTGATAACAACCATAGCCGTATTAAGTACTTCCGTCACGGTCGACCAATTGTCTATGTAAGATAGCTAGCTTTTGGCTTCAACTGTCTGAGATACGTATCCGGATGACCCGGTCGTAACAATCGCACAGGTGCTCCCTTTACCCCCTAGCCGAACAATCAGGAACATAGAGGGTAAACACAGGAGTGAGGCAACCTAGCTTGGCAAAGTCTTAGTTCGAATTGATGCATATGATGGCTTGAACATGAAAAAGGAAACATATGTACACAATAAGTGTGGGTAAAATCTTATAATATAAAAGCGTTGGCTTCCCGAAGAAGCCCCCAGGTGCTGAGTTCGGATTTAACACTTAATCGTGTAAGCCAATAACCTTAGTACAAGATCGGTTGAACCGAACATGGGAAGAAAAGGAAAGAATTCAATCCTAGCAAACAGCAAAGTGGGAGGGGAAGGAAAAATAGAAGGAAAAATAAAAAATAAAAAGGCCGGAGAATTTGACGACACCGGTTTATCTGTAGAAGTGCCGAAGACGAGCTACGTTCCACGGGTTCGGTTCAAGGCAGTTGTCCACTGGTTCCAAAGATGGTAAGCTCCTCCCGCAAGTACTCCGTAGATTATGAAGGACCCCTCCCATTTGGGGTTGAGTTTATGCTTCTGCTTCTCCGGGAACCGTAAGACGAGGTTGCCTACGTTGTACACCTTTGCCCTGACCTCCCTAGTCTGGTAACATCATGCCTGCTGTTGGTATTAATTAGAGCAAGCCCAAGCTATGTCGCGCTCTCTTTCTAAGGTGTCCAGGTCATCCTGCTGATCTAACTCGGCTTCCTTTTCCTTGTACATGCGCACCCTTGGTGCGTCGTGAATAATGTCGTAGGGGAGGTCTGCCTCTGCCCCATAGACAATGAAGAACGATTTGTATCCCGTTGATCTATTCGGGATGGTGCGCAGGCCCCATAAAACGGAGTCGAGCTCCTCCACCCAATGACAGTCAGACTCATGAAGATATCGGACCAAACGTGGTTTAATGCCACTCATAATGAGTCCGTTTTCTCGTTCAACTTGTCCATTGGTCTGCAGATGATAGACTGATGCATAATCGAGCTTTATGCCCATTTTTGCGCTGCAGTCTTTGACCTCTTGGGCCATGAAGTTGGATCCATTGTGCAGTATTATACTGTGCGCGACACCGTAATGGTGTACCACGCCAGAGATAAAGTCGACCACTGGTCCAGACTTGGCTGATTTAACAGGCTTTGCCTCTATCCATTTGGTGAACTTGTCAACCATGACCAGTAGGTATTTATTCTTCTTGGTCCCCCCTTTAAGGGGTCCGGCCATGTCAAGCCCCCAGACCGCGAAAGGCTAGGTGATCGGAATAGTCAAAAGAGCTGTTGGGTTCATGTGACTTTGCAAATAGTTGACACCCCACGCAATGTTTGACAAGCGATTGGCCGTCCGCCCGAGATGTGCGCCAAAACAAACCAGCTTGTAAGGCCTTGCTAACTAAGGCTCTTGCCGCGGCGTGATGGCCAACCATGCAGGCGTTGACTTCAGCTTGGAGCTCCTTTCCTTCTTCCTTAGATATGCACCGCTGTAATATTCCGGTGGTGCTTTTCTTGTATAACTCACCCTCATGTACATTGTGGGCCTTGGATTGCCGAACTATGCGCCGCGCCTCCATATGGTCGTCGGGGAGTTCCTTGAGAAGAAGGTAGGTGAGGAAGGGCTCTGCCCATGGCACAATTACTGCCATTACCTCATGGGCAGAAGGCGTTTCATCCATTATAGAGCCGCTGATGATTTGATCGTTTGGTTCATCTATAGGGGGAACAACCTCTTCCTCCGTATTCGGACCAGCGTCCTGGTGATCCTCATGCCAAAACCACGGATGGCTTAAAGAGCCTCTCCAAGAAGGTGTTTCTTGGGACAGGGTTGCGTTTGTCCCCCATATGGGCCAGTACGTCGGCGGCTTGGTTGTTGTCGCGAACGACGTGGTGGAATTCCAACCCCTCGAACCATGCGGATATATTTAAGACGGTGTTTTTGTGTGCTGCCATCTTCGGGTTTTTGGTGTTGAATTTGCCATTGATTTTGGAGATGGACAGGTTGGAGTCTCCCCGCCGTCGTATGCCCATGGATACTACCATCCAAAGACCATGTAAGACAGCTTCGTATTTGACTACATTGTTGGAGTTAGCATACATGATCTGCAACACGTATCGGACGTTGTCGCCTGTGGGGGATGTGAGGATAACTCCAGCCCCCAGTCCGGCCAAGGTTTTGGATCCATCAAAGTACATTGTCCAATGGGAGTATGCACTGTATTCCTTGGGGAGTTCGGCCTCTGTCCATTTAGCCAGGAAGTCTGCCAGTACCTTAGATTTTATGGTACGTCATGGCTTGTAGGATATTTCAAAGGGAAGGAGCTCAATGGCCCACTTGGCTATGCGGCTGGTGGCGTCCCTATTGTTGGTTATATCGTTCAAAGGCACTTCAGATGCTACCGTTACCGCAAACTCTTTGAAGTAGTGTATGAGTTTCCGTGATGCCGTAAACACTGTGTGGGCTATCTTTTGGTAGTGTGGGTATTTGGACTTGCACTGCGTTAGTACTTCCGACACGTAATAGACCGTATTCTGAGTCTGGAATTTGTGTCCTCCTCATCTCGTTCAATGACTAGCATTGCGCTAACGACTTGGTTGGTAGCCGATATGTTTGATAACATGGGCTCACGGCACCTGGTGCTGTGATTATGGGATTGGTTGCCAGTAGTGTTTTGATTTCCTCTAACGCAGCCGCTATGTCACACCCTGTGATTTGCCTCCTGACTAAGATATCATGACTCAAAAATCAGGGCCAATTAAAACTTTTGTGTGCTTGTTATGATTGACTTGATTACTGATTGTCTGATTGCTTGCTAGTGCTCTATATTCATAAAATCCCTCCTACTCTCAAAACTCTTTTCCTTGATCCCCACTCTTGTCCAATGATCATGCCATGTGAAAATAGGACTTAATTATACTTTTACAAAATATTATTTTTGCCAAAAAGGTTTTATTCAAATTAGGTTTGCAAAACCACCTGATTTGAGATTTGCACAGCAAGTCCCCAAATTGGGTGGATCCTTTTTCCCCAAATGCTTTATTTTGAACCTACTATATATATATAACTCCCCAAAACCACAAAATATTATTTTCGTAATTTATTTAAAAGCTTTTTCTTCAGGACAGAAATGGTTTTTCATAGGGAAAAATTATTTAAATGACTTAAAAATATTTGAGAAAATTTAGGGAAACTCAGTGGACATATATTATCCATATATAAGAGTTTCAACACATGGTCATGTTCAAAATACTGGACAAAACCCTTCAAAACCATATGTGTCTATTTCAAGGTTTTGAAATATTTCTATAAGAAATATTCTCAATTAAATCCTAGAAAATTCTAGCATGTCACATATGATATATGTGGTCATCCTGCCAAGTTTCATATCAATCCCAATTGTTTTGGTTCACCAAAATATCCCAAAAGCCCCTCTATCCAGATCCAAATTTGAGCAACTCTTCATTACCAACTGTCTCCCCTTAAGCTCAAACTTTTTGGACATGTTAGAATCCTCCAATAATCCATCCACATCAAGATGTGCATCAAGGAGAACATATTAACTTGTCCAAATCCCCTCAAAACCATCTCTGATGATGTCAAGAATTTGGTAAAATTACATTGCCATGTTTCCTCATTGGGCCCCAAACTTTTTGTGCATGTTATAGTCCCTAAAATATGTCACCACATCAAGTCCTGAATCAAGGGGAATGGATTTGCATAGCTAGATCTAAGAAAGTCCATTCCTGCCCATTTCTAGGGTTTGCAACATTTGTATTGCCAACCTTTCTCAAATGAGCTCAAAACTGGTGATCACTCCTATTTTTACCCATAAATTCATCCTGTTAAATCCGACAGCAAGTGGAGGCCTTTTACTTGTCCAAAACTCTGTAAAACACCTTCTGGCAGAAAACCAAAACTGGTGTTTTCACCTCTTCCATTGATCTCCTTGACCTCAAATTTTTACCACACCTTAACCTCATTCCCCTATACCTCCAGTAGCAATTTCAGGTTCATAGCTCAATTATTTTGGGGTAAAACCCCAAGATTTCCCCCTTGGATAGCAAGATTCCACCTCTCTCTCCATTTCCTCTCTAGTCTATTGTATCCCCAGGGCATCCAAGGCCACCTAGACCTTGTTTATTTTCCCCTAGATACCCTAGACACAAGAGGACACGCCAAAGGGGCCGCGAACAATGCCATGGCATGCAGAGCTCGTGCTCTGGAGCATGCTATAGTGCATCCACGCACTGTAGCTTCCCCAATCAGAGGCACCCGACAGCCTTGGGCCTCGTGGTGCTGTCCCCCGAGACCACCTCGGTGTGCATGACATGGCTACCGGCCGACCCCTTCATCCCTTGCCATCCTTCTCCCCCTATTGAGCTCGCCCGTCACCGCCCAGCTCGGCCAATGGGCGCATGAGCTCCAGGCCCTCCTAGAGCACGCCCCGCTCCCCATCCTAATCCCCCTCGAGCTGGACGACACCCATGAACGCCGTAGACACCTCCCCGCCCTCTCCCTCTACCACCAAGGCCGTCTCCATGGATGCTCGTGGGCACCGTCCATGATGAGCCCGAGCTCACCACATAAGAGCCGCGCTCGGGCACCCCTCTATCCTCCTTGGCCCTCTCCCTCCTCCTTGGACCCCCGTGGCCTACCCCTGTCCTTCCTTTTCCCCTTACCGCGGCGGTGGCACCTCTGCCCTCCATCACCATCGACCGCACCCGCCCTGTCGCTGCCCTCCTCGGCATGACCCTCCCTAGGGCTAGGGAACAGCCCAGCCAGGAGCGACACGCCGCCCCGAGCCCTCTGGTTGCTGGAGCGCTACCGGGGACGGCTTGTGCCGCCGGGGCAGAGCACCGGCGCGGGCTCATCGGGCTCCCCTGCCCCTCCCCTGCTTCGGCGGGAGGAGGGAGGAGAACCTACCAGTGGGGCCCGCCAGTCAGTGGATAAGGCCCGGGAGCCCCAGGGTTAAGTGGTCGCGCCTTCTCCTTGCGTATGTTTCCCCACGGAGGAAACGGTTTCCGGTTATTGCACCTTTGATGTGGCCGCTGAGCGGGCACGGCAGTGTGGCTGGGTTGGCCCATTCGCTACCGACACACGTGCGCCTTATAGCCCTTTTCGGTATAATCCCTTTTCTTTTTCTTTCAGGACAAATCAATTCATAGAAAATTCATATGACCTCCAAATTTGATGATTCAAAATTCTACATCTTCTAAAAATGCAACCTATTTGATTGTGTCACTTTCATTATTTTCCTCCACACCTTTATGTCATGTTCAAATTGAAATACAAATTTGAACTATTAGGACCACTTTGTAAAATCTATAGATGATCCATTATAGCTCCAAATGGAGCGATTCAAGTTCCTAGATGTGTCTAAATTCACGCCCTAATTAGGGAACATTTTTCCTGGTGCCTCTCTGCCATCCAAATAATTGAGCTATTTATTCATGTATAACCCACTTTGAAAATCCCTAGGGTATTATTGCCAACTCCAAAACCAGAAAAACCACTCCCCACCTGTTTCTAGAATCATGCCCTATTTCTTGGGTCCATCCACTCATTTTTCGAAAAATATTTTCTGTTGACATCTTAAAGGATTATCATTCCCATCTTTTCCTCCATCTAAAACTCCCCCTTGACCCACATCCACCAAAACCTCCTTGGTTATTTTTCTCATGACCAGAGGAGTTCTAGAAAAATAAAACTCCTATTTATAGAGAACATTTATTTCTCTGCTTGTTTTGTTGCCTATTTTGGTTGTTTACCGATGGTAATTGACAACAGATACGGAGTGCTCAGAGGTGGATGAGAAGCGTGTGAAGACCTCGAAGACGTTGTTAAGCCAGGCAAGCAGCCCTTTGACCATGATAAGAAACTTTTTCATGCATGTCATATAGCACTTGTGGTTTCGATGATTGATCATGTTGTGGTGCTCCCCCTTTGGTGGGGTGCCTCCGATGCTTTTACTGTTGACACTTGCATCGTGCATGACCCTACCACCTTATGGGGGTTATGCGGGTGGGTGTATTTAGGATGCTAGTAGATGCTATGCAAGTGGGATCAAGATCTATGCATAGTGATGGAAAGAAAGAGATGATTTCAAAGACTTTTCGAAAACCCCGTCGGGTGCCACTAATGCCCGAGGGAGATGATGCTGAGATGGGTGACCACTTGAGGAAGAAGTGGTGTACCGGAACAAGAAGAGGATGTGTTTTCAAAAACGGAGGGTTTAAGATTTGTCGACTGTCCCAACCTTACATGCGCAACCACGATACCCCTTATGGGACGGGGCTTTGTTGATTACCTTGGTGGGTACTGGCAAGGAGCCCGCATTACTAGTGGAGGGAGTGATGTGGTCCCTCTCGATACGGGGTCGTATCGGTATGTACGATCATGCGCTGTCTTCACAAGCACCGGGCACACCATTCGTCCCCTTACGGATGGTACGATTAGAGCGAGGCTCATGTGATGTACATTGTGAGGGCTGGGTACCAATTGAGTGGACTCTTTGTCTAGTATCGCTAGGGGAAAGGCATTGTTCGGGTGCTTACCTCGGGTATGTTATATACCGCGAGTCGTGGATGACACGGAAGTTCCCCGAGTCTTGTGGGTAAAGTGTGCAACCACTGCAGAGTGTAAACCTATTCGAATAGCCGTGTCCACGGTCAAGGACAGTTGGGTGGTGCTGCTTATGCCACGTTCAAATGTTTTCGTAAAACTTGGTGTGAGTATGGATGTGATGGTGACAAGAGGTCACATGAGCTAAGTCTGATGACTTAGCATGGGTATTGACCTAAGTCCGATGACTTAGCATGATGACTGAACATGAGGGTTCAACCCCTACTTATGATGATATCCATAACTTGTTCATATGGATATTGCCTATTGTTGATGCATGTTTACTTAAATTACTTGATCATGTCATTGCACTCAAAATTAGCTTTCTTCAAAACTTACCTATTAGTGCTATATCATGCATTGTTGTTACCTTGTTCCACAACTCAGGTTGCTTGCGAGTACATTCAAAGTACTCATTGGCTTGCCATTGGTTATTTAATTGGCCAGGCATGGAAGAACAGGAGTATGTTGAAGAGTTCATTGGTGACAAACATGCGAACTAGGACGCATCCCAGTCAGAATGCCTATAGGGTTAAGGCAGATGGCAATGGGTTCACGCTTTCGTTGAAGATTTCCGCTGCAATCATATGAGGACTTGGCCATAAATGTCATATTTGAGTAAACCGGTATGTAATGGATGTAAGACTCTTGTTATTCAGTTTCTATGTGTTTAGTGAGCATTGATCTCTGGGATCATTGTGCACGTACATTCGGTGATCATGACTTATGAGTCGGGGTCCCCACAGAGCTGGTAACAGAGCCATCCTGACTGTAGGAAGCCCTTAGTTAGCATGGACGTTAGACAGGACAAAACCATTTTTCCACACCCTTCAAAATCACCTACAAAGCCTATATGTTTCTTGCCTCGCCTAAAATTCCAAGGGAAGCAAAGGTCTTTGCCTTAGCACTCCCACCACTTTTTCTTAACTCTCCTCGTCTGCTTTTCAAAAACTTTGCAAATGGTCGTTACTACCCTTGTGCCCCTGACCACGGGTTTCCTTGCAATCCTCATGGGTAACCTGGAAGGAAGCCTTACCAGACGATTGCCGACATATCTTGGACCCAAGTTGGAGACACTAGACAAGGATCTACCAACAGAAGATACCTTCTCGAAGGATGAGAATATGAAGAATGAGGAGATGATGCCACCCTAGCCTTTGATGACTAGGGCACAAGACATGCAATGTCATGATATGCATCGCTAATGGAGCAACCCTATCCTTTCCGTTGTTGTGTCGGCAACCACCGGTGAATGAGAACCCTACCATTTGGTCCGCCTCACTATAGTGAGCAGGAAAACGGTCCTCATCATCCCCCTCTCTTGGCGCCAATGATATCGTCAACAAGACCGACAGGATACAACTCTACCATGCCTTGCTAATGTCATTGCATAAAAGATTACCTACCTGGAATGCTCGATGCCTCAGAATACAAGAAGGCATTGTCACGACCACGAGGACACCAGAAGACCCTGTGAACGACAACTGTGAAGAATCACCTTCGACATCAACTCAACAGACCCGAAGTCGTCAAGGGCTCTTCAGGCGCAACCAGGATCGTTTTGATGAACAACAACCAAAGACATAGTGACACCTGAAGAAGACCCAGAAGACTAAGCAGACTCCTCTCCAAGGCACGAAGCAAGCATGACTAATGAGTCCGAGAACCCCTAGGGTAGGATAGGTCATGTGTTCCCCATGCGAAGTCGAATCCGTATGATGGTTCAAATGGAACCATGATGTGTGTTGCTTGTTTTTCCTGTTTGTGCTTTGGTGTGAGTCACACCTTTGCCCTAGGCAACAAGTGCATGACTATATCACCTACCTTACCTTGATATTTGTGTTTGGACTTTTCGGCACTTACTTGATCACAGTTGCACTATACCACCCCCTTAGGAATTCTCCTCTATGCTACTTTCCCTCTTCCCCCTCTCGTCAATTGAAGACCTACAAGACCAGATGCACCAATGATCCACCTCGACAAGCAATAGACACCGAAGACTTCGACTACAACATACTCAACCAAATGCAACCCCGTAGGGTTAGGCTCTTCCCTCAAGATTGGAAACCCCTCCCTTGCCTAACCTATACCTCACAAGCCCCCCAGCACAAGTCTCTGAATCACGTGTTTAATACACGGATTTGCCGGAGCACTTATTGAGCTTCAGTAACCCCTGCCTAGCATTGGGTTCATTATGGAGCTAGTGATCATAGTGGACAAACATCCTTCATTCTTACTCTAGCACAAGAAACTTGATGCCATAGGAAGGATCATTCTAAGGGTATAAAAATTGTGGACAATGATTGGATTTGGCCATAATAGATGTCTTAAGGAAATAGTTGAGGCCCTTCGGTGGATTACGAGGCTTAATGCTTGTAGACGAATTTGGTGGGTCCAGATTGATAGCGTAGCATAACTTGCTTGTCCCTTGAGCAAATTGGATTGGTAGGACAAATATGATCACAAGCTGAAATCCTTGGTGGGCAAATGACTTGACTTTGGCAAGTAATGTAGATAGTGGAGTGATGGTGACTCGCATAACTAGTAGGGAATTCTACTAGATGCAAACCTTGGATTTACATAGGTGATTCTAATGGGTGCTCGAGATCAATTAAACCACATGGTTCAAAGTAACTTCGATTTAGTCCAATGATTTTAACCATGATACCATGTTTCTTGCTGGATGATAGTAGAAGGAATCGGATGATGTTAGGGACAATTTAGGGATAAGCTCGACCTTGGAGTGTAGTTGGCCATGAGATTGGAAGTTCATGACAATAGTCCTTGCAATGATATATGGATCATATGAACTTGAGGAGATTATGTTGGACACCATCGATGCTTGATTTGTAGCAGTAGTGGATCAGGTAATAGTGGATGATAATCGAGGATCGGTTAATTGGATTCATAGGAAGGAAACAAGATCTTGGATTGGTTTATTACGTGTTTGCTTAGCATAGTAATGCAACACTTTAGACCCTGGATAGGTCAGAAGGACAATTGGATTGGTGGTGACATGATCAAGCTTAGCGGCTTGTAATTTATCCCGAGGATTTTTATATAGGGATATATGTGAGTTGGCTATAGTATACATATGAGATTTTTCGCTATAGTCCCTCTCTCAAACCTTGGGTATATGAATAGCATGTGTAATATTGGGGTTGACTTATATGAGATGATACCTTGTAGGATATAGGGAGATTTTTTTGGGAGTAATATGCAGTACTATTGGCATTTAAGAACCGTGCTCGAGGATTAGATGATAGATGTTCACTCACATCCTAAGCTCCTTAAAACCCGGAGCTTTACCGGACCATGACGTGATCGGGCTAAAACCATAGGCTCTGGCTCTAAGTCAAAAGAGCATGGTCGATACCCCATCGTGACCACCCCCACCCTTTCAATAAGGAAGGTGGCCACGAAGACCTCTACTGGGTTGGACCTCGAACCCTTGAGACTAGTGACCATCCAGGACGAATGCCCGCTCCTCTAACGTACCCCATGAGCAATGTGTTTATGTGGTACTTAGGGAAATAGGTTGTTGTCCTCTGGGATAACATGCTTATTCACCCAATGAGAGGAGGGACACCTTGGTCCTATTTTGACCAGCCCCAGGAACACCCATTACCATGCCTCTCGAGTTTAAGGTCTCACCTCGAAGGGGATGGACTACTTGAAGCACCCTCCCTACAAAAGAAGACCTTCTTGCCCAAGCAAGATGAAGAACCACTATGGTCCCGGAGCCGCGGTGGCAATGAAGAAGAAGTCAACCACCACTCCTCTCCCGGCTACCTCAACTAACTATATCTAGAGGCACCAATGTTCAAGACCGATGAAGCCCTTGGACATCAAGAGAATTAAAGAGCCCCTTGCTTTAAGTAGACACATATCTGTTCCAAACAAGGATGGGACTAAGAAGGTGATGGCACCCTCACTCCACCACCTTGATGGTGTACGTTGAGCATGACGTCCCTACTCACTTCAAATGTCTAGAATGGAGTGGACGACTGTCGTGACTTCGTTATCATCCCTTTTTAAACAATCTAGGACATGAACCTAACTCGATCATGGTAAACCTCCCTGGCAAAGGTAGTTCACCCCTCTTTCCAAGCATTGGCCCTTGACGATTAGATGGCTGATCTATACTCTGAATAGTCGGCTTATTTGGAACCCCACTAAAACCTTCCCGGATGGTAGAACCCGTTTTAACACAGAGTCGCTAAGCTCAGTCTTAGGAGCGAGACTCGGCACAGACTCTGCCACGGAGAGACGAGTAGACCAAACACTCAAGGACCCTCCAGAAATGTGCGTCCATGACGATGAAGACAAACGACCAAAGAAGATTGAAAAATCTACCTAGGCAACTTACTCAAGCAGAAGATCTCGATGAGAAGCCCACAACGACACACCTCAACACTCTCAAGGATGGAGACCACCTGCGACTGAAGACCTCCTACTTTAAGGAAGATAAGGACTTCCCCATCAATGAGAAGCTACAATGAGACTCGGCCCTTCTATTCTAACGCGAGACATCTAGATGTCACTAACCCTCATGAGCAATCCCAGGGCCAGCAGACATGCCACTTGGCCAGGTATTCCGACTTTGGGATACACACGCAAGCCAGGCACTACGAGAACCTCGTCCACCAAACCTTTAACCATTAGGCAAGCCTAGCAGGTTGCTGGAACCCCGTTCACCCTGAGACGAAGTCAATGAGGCACTCGAAGACATATCACCAAGCATTTCAAGACCCAGGGGGACAACCATTGCCGGAGCAGAAGCAACATGGAACGTGAAGACTACCTCACCTCTGAATTTACGCATCCTTCTTATGCCTAGCCTAGGAATATTGGTGATGAGATTCTTGTAAGGGGGGTAGGTCTGTCACACCCTGTGATTTGCCTCATGACTAAGATATCATGACTCAAAAATCAGGGCCAATTAAGACTTTTGTGTGCTTGTTATGCTTGACTTGATTACTGATTGTCTGATTGCTTGCTAGTGCTCTATATTCATAAAATCCCTCCTACTCTCAAATCTCTTTTACTTGATCCCGACTCTTGTCCAATGATCATGCCATGTAAATAGGACTTAATTATACTTTTACAAAATATTATTTTTGCCAAAAAGGTTTTATTCAATATAGGTTTGCAAAACCCCCTGATTTGAGATTTGCAGTGCAAGTCCCCAAATTGGGTGGATCCTCTTTCCCCAAATGGTTTATATTGAACCTACTATATATATAACTCCCCAAAACCACAAAATGTCATTTTAAAAGATTATTTTCATAATTTATTTAAAAGCTTATTCTTAAGGCCAGAAATGTTTTTTCATAGGGAAAAATTATTTAAA
Organism: Hordeum marinum; assembly: GCA_022496015.1. NCBI lineage: Eukaryota > Viridiplantae > Streptophyta > Magnoliopsida > Poales > Poaceae > Hordeum > Hordeum marinum. Next base: position 145,952,016 of record CM039676.1, read on the forward strand.
TGATTTAAAAATATTTGAGGAAATATAGGGAAACTCAATGGACATATATTATCCATATATAAGAGTTTCAACACATGGTCATGTTCAAAATACAGGACTAAACCCTTCAAAACCATATATGTCTGTTTGAAGGTTTTGAAATATTTCTGTAAGAAATATTCTCAATTAAATCCTAGAAAATTCTGTCATGTCACATATGATATATGTGGTCATCCTGCCGAGTTTCATATCAATCCCAATTGTTTTGGTTCACTCAAATATCCCAAAACTCTCTCTATCCTGATCCAAATTTGAGCAACTCTACATTACCAACTATCTCCCCTTAAGCACAAACTGTTTGTACATGTTAGAATCCTCCAATAATGCATCCACACCAAGTGGTACATCAAGGAGAACAAATTAACTTGTCCAAATCCCCTCAAAACCATATCTGCTGATTTCAAGAATTTGGTAAAATTACATTGCCAAGTTTCCCCATTGGGCCCCAAACTTTTTGTGCATCTTATAGTCCCTAAAATATGTCACCACATCAAGTGGTGAATAAAGGGGAATGGATTTGCATAGCTAGATCTAAGAAAATCCATTTCTGCCCATTTCTAGGGTTTGCAACATTTGTGTTGCCAACTTTTCTCAAATGAGCTCAAAATTAGTGATCACTCCTATTTTTACCCATAAATTCATCCTATTAAATCCCACAGCAAGTGGAAGCCTTTTGCTTGTCCAAAACTCTATCAAACACCTTCTAGCAGAAGACCAAAATTGGTGTTTTCACCTCTTCCATTGATCTCCTTGACCTCAAATTTTTACCACACCTTAACCTCATCCCCTATACCTCCAGTAGCAATTTCAGGTTCATAGCTCAATTATTTTGGGGTAAAACCCCAAGATTTCCCCCTGGACAGCAAGATTCCACCTCTCTCTCCATTTCCTCTCTAGTCTATTGTATCCCCAGGGCATCCAAGGCCACCTAGACCTTGTTTATTTTCCCCTAGATACCCTAGACACAAGAGGACACGCCAAAGTAGTTGCGAACAATGCCATGGCATGCAGAGCTCGTGATCTGGAGCATGCTATAGTGCATCCACGCACTGTAGCTTGCCCAATCAGAGGCACCTGACAGCCTTGGGCCTCGTGGTGCTGTCCCTCGAGACCACCTCGGCGTGCATGACACGGCTAGCGGTCGGCCCCTTCCTCCCTTGCCATCCTTCTCCCCCTGCTGAGCTCGCCCGTCACTGCCCATCTTGGCCAGTGGGCGCACGAGCTCTAGGCCCTCCTAGAGCACGCCCTGCTCCCCCATCCTTGTCCCCCTCGACCTAGACGACACCCACAAACACCGTAGACACCTCCCCGCCCTCTCCCTCTACCACCAAGGTCGGCTCCAGGGACGCCTGTGGGCACCGTCCATGGTGAGAACGAGCTCACCACATAAGAGCCACGCCCGGGCACCCCTCTGTCCTCCTTGGCCCTCTCCCTCCTCCTTGGACCCCCGTGGCTTCCCCATTTCCTTCCTTTTCCCCTACCGCGGCGGTGGCGCCTATGCCCTCTGTCACCATCGACCGCACCTACCCTGTCGCTGCCCTCCTCAGCCTGACCCTCCCCAGGGCCAGGGAATAGCCCAGCCAGGAGCAACACACTGCCCCGAGCCCTCCGGTGGCCGGAGCGCCACCGGGGACGGCTTGTGCCGCCGGGGCAGAGCACCGGCGTGGGCTTGGTCGGCCTCCTCTGCCCCTCCCCTGCGTCGATGGGAGGTGAGAGGAGAACCTTCTAGTGGGGCCTGCCGGTCAGTGGCAAAGGCTCCCCCCCCGGGTTAAGTGGTCACGGCTTCTCCTTGCGTGCGTTTCCCCACGGAGGAAACGGTTTCCGGTTATTGCTCCTTCGACATGGCCGCTGAGCAGGTGCGGTAGTGTTGCTGGGCCGACCTACTCGCTACCTGACGCACGTGCGCCTTATAGCCCTTTTCGGTATAAGCCCTTTTCTTTTTCTTTCAGGACAAATCAATTCACAAAAAATTCATATGACCTCCAAATTTGATGAGTCAAAATTCTGCATCCTTCTAATAATTCCACCTATTTGATTGTGTCACTTTCATTATTTTCCTCCACACCTTTATGTCATGTTCAAATTTAAATTCAAATTTGAACTATTAGGACCGCTTTGTAAAATCTATAGATGATCCATTATAGCTCCAAATGGAGTGATTCAAGTTCCTAGGTGTCTAAATTCATGCCCTAATTAGGGAACATTTTTCCTGGTGCCTCTGCCATCCAAATAATTATGCTATTTATTCATGTATAACCAACTTTGAAAATCCCTAAGGTATTATTGCCAACTCCAAAACCAGAAAAACCACTCCCCATCTGTTTCTAGAATCATGCCCTATTTGTTGGTTCCATCCACTCATTTTTAGAAAAATATTTTCTGTTGACATCTTAAAGGATTATCATTCCCATCTTTTCCTCCATTTAAAACTCCCCCTTGACCCACATCCACATAAACCTCCTTGGTCATTTTTCTCATGACCAGAGGAGTCCTATAAAAATAAAACTCCTATTTATAGAGCACATTTATTTCTTTGCTTGTTGTGTTGCTTATTGTGGTTGTTTACCGGCGGTAGTTGACGGGAGATATGGAGTGCTCGGATGTGGACGAGAAGCCTGTGAAGACCTTGAAGACGTTGCTAAGCTAGGCAAGCAGCCCTTTGACCATGATAAGAAACTTTTTCATGCATGTCATATAACACTTGTTGTTTTGATGATTGATCATGTTGTGGTGCTCCCCCTTTGATGGGGTGCCGCTGATGCTTTTACCGTTGACACTTGCATCGTGCATGACCCTACCACCTTATGAGGGTTATGCGGGTGGGTGTAGATATGTTGGTAGTAGATGCTACACAAGTGGGATCGGGATCTATGCATAGTGATGGAAACAAAGAGATGATTTCAAAGACTTTTCGAAAACCCCATCGGGTGCCACTAATGCCCGAGGGAGGTGATGCTGAGATGGGTGACCACTTGAGAAAGAAGTGGTGTGCCAGAACAAGAAGAGGATGTGTTTTCAAAAATGGAGGGATTAAGATTTGTCGACCCTCCCAACCTTACATGCGCAATCACGATACCCCTATGTGACAGGGCTTTGTTGATTACCTTGGTGGGTATTGGCAAGGAGCCCGCATTACTAGTGGAGGGAGAGGCGTGGTCACTCTCGATATGGGGTCGTACCGGTATGTACGATCATGCGCAGTCTTCACAGGCACCGGGCACACCGTTGGTCCCCTCATGGATGGTACGATTAGAGCGAGGCTAGTGTGATGTACATCGTGATGGCTGGGTACCAATCGAGTGGACTCTTTGTCTAGTATCGCTAGGGGAAAGGCATTGTTCGGGTGCTTACCTCGGGTATGTTATATACCGCGAGTCACAGATGACACAGAAGTTCCCCAAGTCTTGTGGGTAAAGTGGCCAACCTCTGCAGAGTGTAAAACTATTCGAATAGCCGTGTCCATGGTCAAGGATAGTTGGGTAGTGCTGCTTATGCCACGTCCGAATGTTTTCGTAAAACTTGGTGTGAGTATGGATGCGATGGTGAGAAGAGGTCACATGAGCTATGTCTGATGACTTAGCATGGGTATTGAACTAAGTCTGATGACTTAGCATGATGACTGAACACGGGGGTTCAACCCCTACTTATGGTTATATCCGTAACTTGTTGTGGATATTGCCTATTGTTGATGCATGCTTACTTAAATTACTTGATCATGTCATTGCACTCAAAATTAGCTTTCTGCAAAACTTACCTATTAGTGCTATATCATGCATTGTTGTTACCTTGTTCCACTCTTGGGTTGCTTGCAAGTACATACAAAGTACTCATTGGCTTGCCACTGGTTATTTAATTGGTCAGGCATGGAAGAACAGGAGTATGTTGAAGTGTTCGTTGGAGATGAACATGCGAACTAGGGCACATCCTATTCAGAATGCCTGTAGGGTTAAGGCAGATGGCAATGGGTTCACGCTTTCGTTGAAGATTTCTGCTGCAATCATATGAAGTCTTGGCCATGAAGGCCATATTTGAGTAAACCGGCATGTAATGGATGTAAGACTCTTGTTATTCAGCTTATGGGTGTTCAGTGAGCATTGATCTTTGGGATCACTTTGCACGTACATTCGGTGATCACAACTTATGAGTCGGGGTCCCACACGCTATTTCGTTGGTCCACTCGAAATTTTTGGTCTGTTTCAGCAGCTTATAGAGCGATAAAGCTTTCTCTCCGAGGCGAGAGATAAAGCGGCTTAACGCCGCTACACACCCAGCTAGCCTATAGACATGCTTTAGCCTGTAGGAATTGCAAGTTTCGATAGAGCTCGGATCTTAGCTAGATTCGCTTCTATTCCTGTATGGGAGACGATGAATCCAGGCAGTTTACCAGAAGGAACTCCGAATATACATTTTTTTGGATTGAGTTGTATGTCATACTCGCGTAGGATGGCAAAGGTCTTCCGTAGGTCATTGATCAACCGGCTGACGTGTTTGGTTTTGATTACCACGTTGTCCATGTATGCCTCGACTTTCCTACTGACCCTTGCCGCGATACAAGTCTGGATCATGCACTGGTTTGTGGCCTCGTTACTTTTAGCCCAAAAGGCATCATGTTGAAGCAGAATGGCCCGTAGGGGATGATGAATGCGGTTGTCGCTTGGTCGGATTCCTTCATTTTGCTTTGATGGTATCCGGAATACGCATCGAGGAAACACAACGAATCGTGTCTAGATGTGGCGTCAATGATCTAGTCTATGCATGGTATGGGGAAAGGGTCCTTAGGGCAGGCTTTGTTAAGGTCTTTAAAATCCACGCACAACCGCTAGGACTTATCTTTCTTTGGTACCATCACCAGGTTTGCCAACCATTCGGGGTGATTAATCTCCCGAATGAATCAGGCCACTATCAGTTTAGCTAATTCTTCACCCATAGCTTGCCGTTTGGGTTCGGAGATGTGGCGCAGAGTCTGCTTGACGGGCTTAAAGCCTGCAATATTGTTCAGACTATGTTCTGCAAGCCGTCGTGGGATTCCTAGCATAACGGAAGGATGCCAGGCGAAGATGTCCCAATTTTCTCGTAGAAAGGTCCGCAGTTCCTCATCCACAAGGGGATCGAGCTGAGCTCCGATGGACGCTGTCTTATTGGGGTTCGTTGGATGCACCTGAAGCTTAATGATTTCCTCTACGGATTTGAAGGACGTGGGCTTGGGCCTTTTGCTAAGGATCACGTCATCCTTATCAACTGTTAACCGTAGTGCATTCATTTCTTCGGCAGCAAAGGTCTGAGCTAATGCCTTGAGGGCGAGAGCTGCCGTTTTGTTTTCGTCCCGAAGGGCTATATTCGGATCACTGGCAATTGTGATCACTCCGTTTGGTCCTGGCATTTTAAGTTTCATGTACCCATAACGGGGTATAGCCTGCAATTTTATGAAGGCATCACATCCCAGTAGGGTGTGGTAGCTGATTAGGAAAGGCACGATGTGGAAGAGGAGTTCACCGGATCGGTAGTTTTCGGGCGTGCCGAACATTACATCTAGGACGATGCATCTTGAACAACATGCCTCTTTCCCTGGAATAATTCCCCGGAAAGTTGTGTTGCTATGTTCGAAGCAAGTTCGGTTGAACTGCATTTTTCCTAAGGTGCCTTCATAGAGAAGGTTTAAACCACTGCCGCCGTCCATTAGCACCTTATGTAACCTATAGCCATCGATGATGGGATTCAGGACTAGTGCCGCCGGTGAATGACCGGGAAGAATGGCCGGTTCGTCAGAATTTCCGAAGGTAATGGGTATGTGTGCCCATGGACTTGTTTCTACCACATGGTAGACATGTTCGATTTCTCTAAGAGCTCTTTTCCTCCTGTTCCTCAAGGGGAACATTTCGTAGACCGTTAGGACTTTGGCATTCTATTTGGGCAACGATGGGGAGCGCCTATTCGGAGGTGCTTCAAGGATGGCCTCCCCGCTTTTTGTGACCTACCTGACAAGCCAACAAGCTCTAAGGCTATGAGTCGGGCTTGTGTTTAGAAATACGGAGTGTATAGGGCAAGGTTTATCCAATAGTCCATCAAGGACGGTGCTGACCCCAAAAAGGGACCGGGTTTTTTTGTCGGCGGGTTCGAATCTGGCTGGCCGCCTTGGAGGTATCCTCCTTTTCTGAACTCCACTAGGGTGTTCGAGGAAAGTTGGTTCCAAAAATAGCTCTTTGGATTTCCAAGCGCTTTCCATGGCCCAATATTTTTGTACCAAATCGGAGAGCTCAAAAAATCACGAATGTGTCTGCAAGCCTGGGCGTTAAGAATCCCTTCATCATGGCAATTGCGACTGAAAGTTGACATTATCTCTTTGTCACTAAGACCTTTTTCTCTACTTCTAGCAAGTAGGAGTCTAGCCCAAAATTGATGGACTGATTCTCCTGGTAGTTGTTTAATATACCGAAACTCCGTAGACGCGGGCCTTGGTGCGATACTGGGATGATCGTCTTGGGTGGTGGGTGGAAACAATTTGACTTCATGCTACATTGGGTGTTCTAAATCACAGACTTCGAAATGTGTGGTAGATCTTGGACCAATAATGGTCCAACTTTAGAATAAGTTGCGGCATCTGGTTTGCCATTGAAGTCTCGATGGCCAAAGACCGGGGTGTAGACTATTTTCAATTCCGGTTGTTGGGACGAGTCCTCAGCCAGACACTCGATGGTAGCGACAAGGTGGGTGACCGTAGGGACGTGAATCTCCCTATCGTCGGGCCTAATCCCGAGCCGATCATAGACCGGAACCTGGTCATCTGACATACGCATGGTTTGAATCCAATCGAACCGCTTGTTTAAGAACGAGGCGATGGTAGGATGCGTGTCATTGAAGCGAGTGGAGTCAATATGCGGAGTGGCGGTTCCGGAGCTGTGCGAAAGAGGATCCGTGTTCCATCTAGCTATGGTGGTTCCGGTCGCATCAGCCGGATTGGGCATTCTAGACCGCCCGGGGGTGACGACTCCATTGGGGGTGAGGCCCAATGTCTTCGGCGTCGAGACTTACAGGCTCCTCCTTAAGGGTCGAGGGTTCCATCAGAACAAGTACTCCCCGTGAATCAACGACGAACTCTAAGGTTGTGAACTTGATTCTCTGATTCGGGGAGAAGTTTCCGATCTGGCCAAGGTGGCTGATCGGGTTGGCGTGTGACAAGATGTCGCCGCTGTGCGAGTTTGATCAGGGCGAGAATCCCCCGGACGAATATATTGTTGCTCGTAACGAGGTGAGGCATCGATTTCTTTGTGAATCATAACAGAACTCTCAACGAAAGCACCAATGTTTGTGTCAAAACCGGTAGATCTCGGGTAGGGGGTCCTGAACTGTGAGACTGGAATCAATGGTAACTGGAGAAGAAGGGGACTCGGTTTTACCCAGGTTCGGGCCCTCCTATGGAGGTAACACCCTACGTCCTGGTTGATTATATTGATGATATGGGGGTTACAGAGTTGGTCTACCTCGAGATTGAATAGCTAACCCTAGATGAGTTTTCCTCTGTCTACAACCTAAAACCCTCCGTCTTATATAGATGCCGAGGGTACCTAGGGTTTACACATGGTTGGTTAAATGCCGAACAGATAAACATGCCTATCTATGGTTGAAAACTTGGAGGATACGCTGCGGATCCTTGAAGCTTTCCCCCTGACGACGGCGACCTTGATTATCCAATGCTCACCTCGTGGCCCATACAGTCCAGCCCACAAAAAATAGGTCGGTTATCCGAGGACCCCTTAATCCAGGACACCCTCAACTACCATGTGTAAACCCAAGGTACCCCCAGTGTCTATATAAACCGGGAGGGTTTTAGATTGTAGGGCAGAGAAACTCATCTATGGTTTTAGCTATCTGATCTCGAGGTAGATCGAATTTGTAACCTTCATACCATCAATATAATCAAGCAGGACGTAGGGTTTTACCTCCATAGGAGGGCCCGAACCAGGGTAAACATCGTCTCCTTCGTCCCTTGTTACCATCCATCCTAGTCTCATAGCTCGGGACCCCCTACTTGAGATCCGCCGGTTTTGACACCGACATTGGTGCTTTTATTGATAGTTCTGTTGTGATCGCCAAAGGAATCGATGGCTCACGCATCAGCGAAGAAGTCCGTGGCATGGAATCCTTTGCCCCTAGACAGATCTTTGCCTTCAACATCATTTTGCCGCACTCTGACCCGACCGGCCGTTTGGGCTAGGTCGGGAGCTTAGCCCCTGATCAACATGTCAGATTCGAGAACCTAGAGTTCTCCGTAGATTCTCGGGGCGATCTTTTGTTCACCGGGCTCATAGTCTCATCTGACGCGCCCGAGGACTCCGAGGCCTTAACCTCGGATTTCGCTTTGGATCCAGCTGATGGGACCAACCTCGGCTGTGACCTGGCTTTTAGTCAGGATCCGTACATTGCACGGGATGGCCAGGGACCAGCTCCTGCCGAACAGACTTCTTGTGCGGACGCATTAGAGGTTAACTTCGAAAGCTCTGAGTAGATCGACCTGGTCAAGCTCTCAACGCTCAACAAGGATCTAGATTGGATCTTCTCGAAGGAAATTACTGACGACCCAACGCCGATCCTTGCTCAGATCGACCATGAGACGGGTCAAGCGGAATTTTTTATCCCACCCACCACCCACTTTGTAGCCACTATCAGACTTAACCGATATGTTGGACTATGCCTCTGAGGAGGCGGAAGACATGGATGAAGGGGATGACGCTCCCACCCCCGTCAATACTGGGTGATGGAGGACCACCTCCACCTACGACGTCTTCATGGTGGATACTCTAGCCGATAACGGCAAGCACACACCCACAAACAATGGCAATAAATCAGGTGAAGCATCGTCAAGGCACCGGAAACCACGCAAACGGTCAAAGGAAAAAAGGGGAAGGGAAGCTATTGCTGGCACCGGGAAAGCAATACCCCGGAATACCTCAGCGATACAGATATCCCCAAGCAACCGCTAGAGGACTAGGAGAGGCCAGAGGACCAGCGCGACCCCGAGGATCAAAACTATTTCTAGGATGACAACTAACTCCGTGTATAGGAGGAGGATATCCCGAAAGCCGATGACTTCACCATCCCTGAAACCTTGGGGATCAGGAACGATTTAGGCAATAGCTTATAGCCACTGCCCGAAGCCTGAAGGAAAAAGAACGACAAATTAAGGCCGAACAGGATAACCTCAACAATAGATGGACAAGGGTCCTATTAGCCAAGGAAGAGTACGATATTGGTCTATTGGACCAACCGAAGAGCTACGCACGCCGACGTCTACTACCGCAATACGGCGACGAAGTGCCTAATACACCGTCTCCTACGCACACTCCAAACGACCAGCCGGACCACCCTCCCTGGGGACGAGATAGGACAGCTGGCGACGCTGGTTATAGGCTGGCGATACCCCGCAAAAGGGGAAAAGAGACAATAGAGCCCGATGACAAGGTACGACTTGCGACACGACCTGGATTACGGATTAGGCCACACAAGATCCATCTACGGATCTAGAGGGTACTCCCCCGATAGATGAGATGGGTACCAACCTTGTCTCGACCGCAACAATAGAGGTCAGCAACAAAACTGGGCCAGAACAGACGCCGACTACCGGCGTGACATAACCGGGTCAGAGGCGCTGCCCACCCACTGTGCTTCACCGACGAGGTGATGTAGAATCAGTTCTCGGGAGGATTTAAACCCATGAATAGAGCAATATGATGGAACAACTGACCCAACATTATGGATTGAGGATTTCCTCCTCCACATTCACATGGCATGAGGAGACGATCTCCATGCCATCAAGTACCTACCCCTAAAACTTAAGGGACCAGCTCGGCACTGGTTAAATAGCCTCCCCAAAAATTCTATTGGGTGCTGGGAGGATCTAGAGGATGCATTCTGATCTAACTTCCAAGGCACCTATGTCCGGACACGGGACTCCTCCGACCTAAGCAACATCGTCTAGAAGACAGGAGAGTCCACTCGACAATTCTGGAATCGATTCTTGACCAAGAAAAACTAGATCGTTGATTTCCCGGATGCCGATGCAATAGCCTCTTTCCGGCACAATATTCGGGGTGAATGGCTGGCTTGCTAGCTAGGTCAGGACAAGCCTAGGACAATGTCCGCCCTTACATAACTCATGACTTGCTTTTTCGTGGGTGAGGATAACTGGCTAGCTAGACAGAGCCACAACCTCGAAGACTCCGGAACCTCCAAAGTTCGGGACAAAAACGGGAAAGCAAGACGCAACATATATAAGCGCCAGCACAACAATAGTGATGCTGATGACACGACCGTTGATGCCAATTTCTACAACCCTCGATCCAAGTAGCGAAAAAAGCCTCCTAAAGGCAATTGTAACAGACCCACCCTACTAGACAAGATCATGGAGAGGCCTTGCCAGATCTATCGCACTCAAGACAAGCTCGCCACCCACACCAACCGTAACTGTTGGGTGTTAAAACAAGCTGATAAACTCACAACTGAGGAGCAAGGCAAGGGCCCACACATCAAGGACGGTGATGAGCCCCGCGGTCCGATCAATGGGGGACAGAAGTAGTTCCCTCCAGAGGTGAAGACTGTGAATATGATATACACCACTAACATACCCAAAAAGGAGAGGAACCGCGCCCTTCGAGAGGACTACGCCATGGAGCCGGTAGCCTCAAAGTATAACCCATGGTCGGCGTACCTGATCACCTTAGGTCGACGAGACCACCCGACCAGTATCCATCATGAGGGTTCAGCCGCCCTCGTCCTAGACCCCATTATCAATGGGTATCACCTCACTAAAGTCCTAATGGACGGAGGAAGTAGAATCAACCTAATTTACTCAGACACGATGAAAAATATGGGTATAGATCCATCAAGGAGTGATCCCAGGCATCGAAGCCCGATGCACGGGCTGTGTGATCCTAGAAGTAGTGTTCGGTTTGCCCGATAACTTTCGTAGAGAGGACTTGATCTTTGACATTGTACCTTTCCATAGCGATTATCACGCCCCGCTAGGTTGTACGACGTTCGCTTGCTTTAACGCCATACCACACTATGCATACCTCAAGCTGAAGATGCCCGGGCCCAAGGGGGTTATTATTGTCAACGACAACACATAACATTCCGTCCGAACTGAGGAACATGCATTGGCCCTGGCGGCCGAATTCCGTTACGATGATGATCGGCAAATGCCAAAATCTGCCATAAAGGCACATAAGGTTGAAAACGAGTTCAGTTTCAGTCCGAACTCCCAAAGCCTTCTAATCCACAGAAATAGGGACACATTCCCTATTGCATAGCCCTAGTTCCCGCCAAACATGTGTCGAGAAGGAACAACTTTGCACTCAAGATTCCATGTGCAGCAGTGGGGAACAACCATCAAATGGTAAGTATTCGGCTGGACCGAACTACTACCAATACGTGTCCTCGGATATACTACAAGTACTATCAAGGACCTACTAAAGCGTAAAGCTCATCCATACTTCGACGACTTCTCAAGATGTTTTTTCCAAGGCCCGCTCACTGACAACATCACCCATAAAGGAACACAACTCCCTAGGAGGCACAGGAGCAGACCGGCGACAAGGCCTCTTGAGGACGTTAAGCCACCAATCGAAGGCCCCTCGTACAACCACTCCTTTGTAAATTTTATATTTCATGTTACCTGTAAACAGTTGCTTCAAAAATTTGAGTTATAAGAGTTATTGAGCAAATATAAGACCATTATGCATGGCCTCTTTGTTGTATATCCTATGCCGCATACTCTATTCTTCCCTTGTGAATGCTTCTTGCAAAACTTTTAGGTATACAATATGATGCAATCGGCCAATATACCGGGGAATAGAATTCTAAATATCACCCTAAGCATCACTCCGACACAACTGAATGCGTGTTCGGCATCTTGGATTTTGCTTTATATGCATCGGATCCGAACTATGTCTTGGGTCAATAGTTGGGTTGCCCAGCTCCTCTAATTGCTCTCTTGTCGGTGTCAAAACCGGCGGATCTTGGGTAAGGGGTCCCAAAACTATGAGACTGGAATCAATGGTAACAGGAGACGAAGGGGACACGGTTTTACCCAGGTTCAGGCCCTCCTATGGAGGTAATACCCTACGTCCTGCTTGATTGTATTGATGATATGGGGGTTATTGAGTTGATCTACCTCGAGATCGAATAGCTAACCCAAGATGAGTTGTGTCCTGTCTACATCCTAAAACCCTCCGGCTTATATAGACGCCGAGGGTACCTAGGTTTTACACATGGTCGTTACATGCCGAAGAGATAAACATGCCTATTCTCTACATCAAACGTGGAGGACAAGCCGCGATTCCTGAAGCTTCCTACCTGGAGATAGGGCCTTCAATAATTCTAGTGTTTGGTAAGTGGCCCATATAGTCTGGCCCATAGATATAGGTCAGCCTCCTGAGGACCCCTTAATCTAGGACTCCCTCAATAGCCCTCGAACTTGCCTCCAACGCAAAGGGTCTTAGCTTCAGTCATTTCATACATTCAGAGTCTTCGGCTTAAAAGGAGAGTTCTTCCTGCCGAGTTTAGTTAGGCCTCCGATAACATGTAGTTTGCTGAATAGAAGCATGTCCGAATATTGTGAATAGGCTGTCCTAAAGGCCAAACATCAAGGAGTGAGACAATTTCTCCTGGCGACCTTTCTGACGAAAGGTCACGGCCCAGAACGACCACTAGACCAATTGTAGAAACTCGATTCATGGTTCGAGGCCATCATCAACATGATCTATCAATGTACAGATCGTGCCCCGTTTTATACGGGATATGTTTAATCATGCGCGTGCAACGGCACACACATCTCGGGAAGCGGAGGGATTCACGACGCAACGAAGGGAGGCCAAACAGCGATAAGCCTCATAAAAGGGGAAGAAAACCCCAAAGCCTAACCACTCTTCCCATTCGACACCTCTGCTTCCCCATTCCTCTGAGCCTCTGAAGTGCAGATCTATATTTTTGACCACCCACCTTCGAACTCATCCATGGCGGGATCCGGCTCCAACCGCAAGTGGGAGGCTTCCACGGTCACCGACCAGGACATCCAGGACCTCAAGAAGGCCGGCTACCTCCCCGCAAAAATCCCTCACCGTGCGCTGGAGAAGGACCAAGTGATCCCCACTCCGAAGCCAGGCGAAAGGGTGGTCTTCCTGCCCCCACTTCATTCGGGGACTGAGCTTCCCACTCCACCCCTTGTCAGGGTGTCGTGGAAACGAACACCTATGGGATCATAGGGACCCCTTTCAGTTTGGTGGGGGGAAGGATCGTACAAAGAGCCGGTCTGATGAATAGCATGCGGGGATCTTTACCCAGCCTTCGGCCGCACGGATGCGTAAAACCCTACTCCTGCTTGGTGGTATTGAGAATGTTCTTAGGGTTCTTGCTACAGGGACACTACGAGCAGCTGCCACGCATGTGTGGAAGAAAGTCCCAAAAGCCAAAAAATTTCTTCTACCATATCGTCGTGAGCCTCCTTTTATACTATGAAGGGGATCCAAACAGTGGCGTACAGTGCATACACGGGGTGTACAAAGCTACAATATCATCATACCTAACACTGACGGAGTAGGACAGGCACATTTAATGCACCGTCAGGCATCTCTGTTTGTTAGTGGGACACGACAGGAGCTCATCCCATCAGCACCGCTTTGCCCCCTCCAACGTCGACGCCACGACACGCATCTAGGTGGATCGACACCAGGCCCGCACTGGCGGGGCCTTGCCGGGGCTTTGCCTTGCGGGGGCCTTGCCTTCCCGGGGCCTAGCTTTCCCTGGGGGTCCAATAGCCCTCCCAGCAAGGTCTTACCGGTGATCTTGATTCTCCTTTGTTGGTATCTGGCAAGTCCCTGCTGGGCCTCGCTACGAGGATGGCTACTACTGCCCGTGCACGAGTAAGGGGCACTGATAGCCCAAAACTCTAATGCACCGATAGGATTCCCCGGGCCTGGGCCACACATGTCACGAGGCGCTGTTGGGCTAGGCCTTATTAATGCAAGGGAACGCGTGGCAAGGCCTTGCGGTTGTGATCATTGCGCTGTTGCGCTTCCCCATGACGCCCATTGAATGCGGGACGTGGGATACGTGCGCGGCGTAACCGTTACAGCAGCACGCCCGTGAAACGTTTCTATGTTAGCTTATTTTAGTAAGGAGACCGCCCCGTTCCTTCCCCATAAAAGGGGAAATTGCAGAGGCCCTGCTCATTTAACCCTCATCTTTCCCAATATGAGAACCGCCGTCACCCTTCTCCTCAAGCCCAAAACAGAGCCCCTTCCACCCATCCAGGCCCCTGTTCCCTCTTCGTCCTCAGTCCCCGCCCTCATCGCCACCATGCCGCCCAAAGCTAGCAAAGGCAAGGAAGCAGAGGCCGTCTCGGAGAACAAGATGGCGAGGATGCGGAAGTAGCATGTCGTCTTTCCGCCGGGGCTTGGTGTGGACGTCATAAAGAAGCAATATCGATGTATGTGGGCGACGAGGACGATGGTGCATCCCGCCACCTGTGTGAGTCCAGGCCCCTCTGGGGACGGACCAGGCAAGTACCCTTTCTTTGTCGACTACTTTTACTGCGGGCTCTACCCCCCTTTTTCGGACTTCTTCAACGACCTCATGTTCACCTATGACTTCCAACTCTTGGATTTCACACCGAATGTCGTGATGTCCATGGCAGTTTTCGCCAATCTTTGCGAAAACTTTGTCAGAGTAGTCCCCAACACCGCTCTCTTCCGCCACTGCTTCTCCCCTCGCATCCAACCAGGCAGAACCCTTTCCGGCACTGTCATTTGGGTTCCATGGCCAGGAACCAAGGAGGTCTACCCTGACGGGGCCTACTATGAGAGGTGGGACGAGTGGTGGGGCAAATGGTGTTGGATTCAAGAGGAGAAAGTTCTACCCTTCTGCTTGCCGTTGCAAGCCAAAATGGTGCACGGTGAGGCCTGGGGTGCTGTCGACCCTGAGGATGGGAAACTTTTAGTCGCGACCACTAGGAACCTCTGCCTCAGGGACGCCAGCCTTTCCGTAGAGATCATAGGCGCATATTTCCTTCGCCGGTGCATCGCTCCCTTGCACAATAAGGGGAGGCCGGCTTGGGACTTCCGAAACGCGGCGGAGAACATGAGATTGCACCCCGGGCTGAACAAGAACCTGACCGTTATGCAGCATGGGGTTGTCACGCCCAAGATGTGCACCTATCCATATTAAGGCACGGGGCCTCGACAAGGATAGAGGCGCATCTCATCATTCGCAAGTACAGTATCATTACATCATACATTTAGGAAGAGATGAGTATATGAGTTGGCTTACACTCGCCACATACTAAATTACAATTCCACATCAAAGAGTTCAAGCATCAATCCAAGACAGGGTCCGTTTATGGACGAAAACAAACGATAAAAAGAAGATGCAATGACACTGGCTTGCTAGTCCCAAAGATCACGATCGTGGTCCTCTACTCGTCTGGATAAGTCATGTACATCCTGCCACGCTCCTCGTCATACTCCTACTGGAGCAGCGTCATATCATCTGGCACGACCTCATCTGTACCTGCACCTGGATTATTGTAGTAATTTGTGAGCCACGAGGACTCAACAATCTCGCGCCCGGGTACCGAGACTATTACAGCTTATAGGTTGGGAAGGGGTATGTGTTTAGTTTCGAGCAGCTCTAAGCATTTATTGTGTCTAATCTTACGAAACATGAAAGTAAATATGTCGTCTACGATAAGCGATCGAATCTAGAATGACCTCTATGAGATCCTGAACACCTACTTACGTCAGTAATAAACCCACCATGTTCTCTCTCGGATCATGTTAACGAGCAAAGACGATCATGGTTACTCACACAGTTGGTGTATTTCATTAGAGTTTACTTCGAGTTAACTATAACCGGGTGTTAAACAAATATCCAAGTTGCCACATAACCACGGGCACGGCTTTCCGAAAGTTTTAACCCTGTAGGGGTGCTCCAACTAGTCCATCATAAATTAACCACACTCCGCGGGAATAGCCTCGACCACGGATCTCGTGATCATCCTAGGCAACTCCAAAGGAATTCCAACACATCGAGATAGCCCGAAGAAAGTTAGAGCTCCTCATGCAAGACACTCGATAAAGGTAAAACAAATCCAGCAAGACCACCCGACGTGTCGACGAACCCGATAAGAGCTGTGTATCTCATTCTTAGGACACGACGGATAAGCAATGCGTACAGAGGCCTCATAGAAATATCCCGAGTTGCCCCGGGTTGGCCCCGCACAGTGCTCTAGTTTGGACCAACACTCATGAGTAGCACTGGCCCGGGGGTTGATTAATTATCCACGGGGTTGCAAAGCTCGATGCAAATTTTATTAAGTTATTCAGCAAATGTAGTACAAAGTTGGGTCTTGCTAGATAAGTTTTAATCTCAACCGAATAAACAAGGGGGTCCCCATAACAACCCCGAGCATGTTAGGAGCGCAAAGTATGGAAACATAACACCGGTAACAAGAAACTATGGTGGTAACAACGGAACAAAACACCTAGCAAAAGGTCAAGCCTTCCACCAATACCAGTATATATATGTGCATTAAATTAAATAACAAATAATATTATGATATCCCAAATCCATGTTATCACATGGATACAACCTGCACAATAAGGGGAGGCCGGCTTGGGAACCCAAAATAAACAGCAAGAATAAACAGGCAACCAAGTTGCAATGCACAAACAAGAATGATGCATGGTTTGTGTGAAGAATTTAGCATGTCAATCCTAACTAGTCATGTTTCACATGCAAAGGATTGGTTATGTATGAATCTAGGCAGAAACTTATGTTAAGTTATTTAGACATGCATGATGATGGCAGATATGGATGCATCATGCAAAAGCGATACAAATTCATATGTAGAACGTAGGAAATGAAGTTACGGTTCTCACGCTACGCTCATGACAAGATACGAAGGCAAAACACAAGACAAGAAGTCCATGGGCTATTCCTTGGCATTCCAAGGTAGTCACTGGTTAGGCAATGAAAAATACACAATAGAGCCAAAGATCAGGCAATTCCATGGAGTATAACTCCCACAAGTCACAAAACACTAAAACAAACAATCTCCCACAAAACAGCAACATAACAACTTTCACAACCTACATCTAGAGCTACAGGAAGTCTCCAACCACAAACAAGGCATTGACAGAAATTACATAACATGCTTATCAACTTATCCAACTACACAATCTCGAATGGAGGCACATATCAATAAGCATGAAGCCCACAAGTTGGCATGATGAAAAGGATTTTTGCGACTTAGTGAAATAACAGTTTTCTGGAATCTAAGTTAAGCTGATGGCAAGTTGACAGCAGAAACTAATGGTGAAAGAGACCACCTCATGGCATGAAAATTAACAGGATGGTAGAGGGCAACCTCTACATCAAATCACTAGCACCGAGCTTGAGCTAATTCACAACATATCACTTGGTAGCATCCACTCTTCATGGCATAAAAATATTACCACATTTTCAGACTTAGAAATATTTTAACAAGTTTAAAACAACAACATTTTAGTGGCTACCTTAGGGCATGGTTCCCACTTATATGGAAGTTTATCATGACAAAGATAAATACAGTGGCATTGTACTTATCAAGGACTACCATATTCATGTTGGCACAAACATCATAGCATGCAAGGATTAAATACAACAAAAATGACAAAATGGCACTTTGGATAAAAATGACCTTGTGTCAAACTTCTTCAAATTCCCAAATCAATTACCCCAAAATCATATATCATACCCCTATACTTGCATGGAATAATATGGCAAAATACTAGGTGAAAAATACCCCACATTCCTATAAGTGAAAACTTACTACAATTGCACATGATCAAAAATGCATATGTCCAGATTTGGCAACATTACTACAAATGGAAAAACCCTTAAATAAAAATAAAACACTACAAACAATAACAGAAAGAAACAATAACAGGGGACCGACCTGTCATACTCACGAGGGTCCCCTAGTGCATGACAAGTGGCGCCAGGGCACACTTGTCATACACACACTAACACACACACTACACACACATAGCACTACACAGTCACACCTGGATCTGGGTTGTAGCCATAGCAGATCCACACGCACACACAACACGCGCACGGGATCCGGTCATCACACCAGATCCAAACACACAACACCACACTCAACCAATCAGAAAAGAGAAAAACAAAAAAGGGGGACGGGATCGAACCCACGACTTCACGGTCGTCCCTTAAGTCGAGTACCACTGCACTATGCTTCGATTCACAATTGAAGGAGGGGACGACACCACTAGTACCAACCGACTGGAACTTATCTGACGAAACTGAATCTCGCACACCCCAACGATAGAGGCACAATGACGGCGACATCCGGCGACTCCACGACCTCTTTGGCGATGCTAATGGGCAGGATCTAAGCGGGAACCTATGGGGGTTGCATTCCTCTCTTCGCCACGTGACGAGGAGGACGGAGGTGAGCTCAAGGCAGCACCTTTCCAACCGGCGGCGATGCACTACGGCGATGATCCTAGCAAGCGACGGAGCAGGGACGCGGCGGCTCACCGAGGCGAGGACGACGAAAGCCTGCGCGCAGCAAAGAGGAGAAAGATGCGGTGAAGACATGACAGCGACGAAGGGGAAAAAGAACGCCGGCGACGACCCGATCCTCGCGGACGATGGCGACGGTGAAGCGGCACCGCGGGGGAGCTGCTCCTCACCCCTAGCGGCGGGAATGGAACGCGGTGAGCACCCGCATTGTCCACATCATCTCCCACTGCGACGAGGCCACCGGAGACGTGAAGACGATGGCGACGACCGGCGGTGCTCCCTCTGAACCTGAACTACAGAGCTTACCTGACGAGGAGGAAGAGAAGGGGAAAAGAGGGAGAAGGGGAGCAGCGGCGGCACGAGGAGGAAGAGGGAACCCTAGAGGGTCGACACGGATGCCGAGGGGGCTAAATAGCTGAGGGGTTGATGGTGACGCGACGGAGGAAGGACACGGCGGTGCACGCATGCACTCACATCTCTCTAAACCTGACGGAAAAGGGAGCACTGGAGCAGGTAGCCGCTAGCTACCTAGGCTGGGCCGCGCAGGAAGAGGAAGTCGACCCAGCTCACTCTCTTGCACACACAGAGAAAAGCAAGAAGTGGTTCCCATTAAAAATAAATAGCCACACACAAATAAAAAAACCAGAGTAAATAAAAGGTTTTTTACAAGAACAAAATTAGTTTTGCAAGAAATAAAATATGAGCTATTTAAATAAATTACTAAGTGGATTTATCAAGCAAGTTTTTATTTAACTATTATGAAAACAGCACCCTGTTATTTTAAAACTCCAAACTCATATATGTCAAATCACCAAAAGGAAAACACACATGGGCTAAGCTAAATATTTACTACCACTTGAACATTTTTAACAAATTTATAAAGCAGATTAATTCTGTTGATTAATGGCAATGGGAATAAAAGAGTATGGGATGGTTTGAAATGATAAGATAGGGGGAAGTAGTGATCCCACTCAAGCACACACATCCACAAGACCTCTCACAACACAACAAGTTCAAGAGCACACAACATACAATGCATGACATGATGATGAATGATATGATGAATGATGCATCGAACAATGGCGTGGCAAAAGAGGAAACTCAGATGCATTCATCACATGACAAGGTTCACATAGGTTATATGCCATAAAAGGTTGGGACAACACTTGGGCTGTCACAACTCTCCCACACTACAAGAGAATCTCGATCCGAGATCTAGGAACGAAATAACTCTAGATATTCGGAAGGGAGAAGATCCTCACGTTCCCAAGTAGCTTCTTTGTCAGAATGACGAGACCACTACACCTTGAAGAACTTGATAGTTTTGTTGTGAGTTTTACGCTTAGTTTCTCCAAGAATAGCCACTGGATGCTCACGATAAGAGAGGTCTTCTTGGAGATCAATGTCTTGGAGGTCAATGGTACGCTCGGGAGTCTTGAAGCATCTCCGGAGCTAAGAGACATGGAAGAAATCATGCACATTTGCGAAGTTTGGAGGAAGCTCTAGTTGATATGCAATTTCACCTCTCTTGCCAACAACTTTGAAAGGACCAACAAAGCGAGGAGCTAGCTTCCCTTTAATTCCAAACTGCTGAGTGCCCTTCATGGGAGAGACTCTGAGATAGACTAGATCATCACCTTGGAAGGAGACATCCCGATGTTTGTTATCGTAATAACTCTTCTGTCAGGATTCAGCTGCTTTGAGGTTCTCACAAATGACACGGCACATCTCTTCTGCTTCGGTGATCATGTCATTGCCCAAAATTTGACGCTGACCGATTTCAAACCAGTTAAGCGGGGTACGACACTTCTTGCCGTAGACAATCTCGAAAGGGGCCTTGCCTGAGCTAGCCTAGAAGCTATTGATGTATGAGAATTCAGCATATGGAAGGCAGTCTTCCCATTTCATGCCAAATGAAATCACACAGGCTCTAAGCATATCTTCAAGGATCTGATTGACTCTCTCAACTTGACCACTTGTCTGCGGATGGAATGCAGTGCTGAAATGGATCTTGGTACCCATAGTAGTCTGGAAGGACTCCAAAAACTTGGAAGAAAAGAGGCTTCCACGGTCAGATGAGATGAGCTGAGGAATACCATGGAAAGAAACTATCCTTGACATATACAACTCTGTAAGCTGAGCCGTCGAGATAGATTTTTTGACTGGAAGGAAATGAGCAACTTTGGTCAGCTTGTCGATAACCACAAAGATGGCATCATTGCCTCTCTTAGACTTGGGAAACCCAGTGACGAAATCTATCCCCACATGATCGAATTTCCATTTTGGGATAGAAAAAGGCTGAAGAAGACCTGCTGGCCGTTGATGTTCTACCTTCACTCTGCGACAAACATCACACTCGTTCACGAACTGAGCAATTTCATGTTTCATGCGAGTCCACCAGAAGGTTTGCTTGAGATCCTGATACAACTTGGAACTGCCTGGATGAATGGCTAGAAGAGAATTGTGTGCGTCGTCCATGATAACCTTCCTGAGATCACCTTTTGGAACCACTAGACGGTCCCCAAAGAACAAGGTATCTTTTTCATCAATGCAAAATTAGTTATATTTCGGAATGCCCTTGGTCACACCTTTCTTCACTTTGTTCACCATTGCATCAAGAAGCTGCGCTTGGTGAACGTGATCTTCCAGAGTCGGAAAGAGTTGAAGATTGGCAAGAAATCCTTGCAGAATCATTTGAAGGTTGAGCTTGCGGAAGGCTTCACAAAGCTCGGGTTGAAGAGGCTTCAGAATGAGATTGTTGCAGTACACCTTTCGGCTAAGCACGTCTGCAATGACATTTGCTTTCCCAGGAGTATACTCAATGCTTGGATTGAAGTCCTCAAGAATTTCCACCCAACGAGACTTCCGAAGATTTAGATTGGGTTGAGTGAAAATGTACTTCAAGCTCTTGTGATCGGTGTACACCTCAACTGGTCTACCCAACAACAAATGCCTCCAAGTCATTACAGCATGCACAACTGCCACCAACTTGAGATCATGAGTGGGGTAGTTCTTCTCGGCAGGCTTCAACTGACGCGAGGTATATGCAACAATCTTCTTATCTTGCATGAGAACACCACCAAGACCTAGGAGAGAAGCATCACAGAAAACTTGGAAAGGCTTTGACTGCTCGGGAGGAACAAGAACTGGAGCTGAAGTCAGTCTCAGCTTGAGCGTATTGAACGCCACATCATACTCAGGAGACCAAACATACTTGACATTCTTCCGAAGGAGATTAGACAGAGGCTTAGCAATTTGAGAGAAGTTCTCCATGAATCTTCTACAATAACTAGCAAGCCCAAGGAAGCTACGAAGCTGCTTCACATTCTGAGGAGGCTCCTACTTCAAGATTGCCTCAACTTTCTCATGGTGCACTTTAATGCCCTCGGTAGAGATCACATGCCTAAGGTACACCACTTCATTGAGCCAAAACTCACACTTGGAAAACTTGACATAGAATCGATGTTCTCTTAGCTTGTCAAGCACAAGCCAGAGATGCTCTGCATGTTCTTCTTCTGTCTCCGAGAAGACAAGGATATCATCCAAATAGACCAAGGCGAACTCCTTCTTGAAAGGAGAGAATATGAAGTTCATCATTCTTGAGAAGGTTGGAGGAGCATTTGCAAGACCAAACGACATGACGGTGTACTCATAAGAGCCAAAACTCGTCCTGAAAGCGGTCTTTGGAATATCTTCTTTGCGAATGCGAATCTGATGATAGCCCATGCGAAGATCAAGCTTTGAGAAAACCTTCGCACCTTTCAGTTGTTCAAACAACTCATTAATGTTGGGAAGTGGGTACTTATTTCTGATTGTCTTCTTGTTCAATGGACGGTAATCGACACAAAGTCGGTCCGTGCCATCCTTCTTCTTGACAAACAAAACACCACAAACCCATGGAGAAGAACTTGGTCTGATCAGACCCAGACGTTCTTGTTCATCTAGCTGCTTCTTCAACTCTTTCAGCTCTTCGGGGCCAAGTTTATAAGGGTGCTTACAAACCGGTTCAGTTCCGGGCTCGAGGTCAATCATGAACTCGACTGGCCAGTGCGGAGGCATTCCTAGCAATTCTTCTGAAAAGACATCTTCATATTCACACACCACCGGAATTTGAGAAATAGCCGAGATTTCACTCTTCTCATTAAGAGCAAAGAGACGGATTGTGTCATCACAAGCTGCGAAAATAATCACATCTTCTGAAGGATGAGTCAACTTGACTTCTTTTGCTTGACAATCAACATATGGCTTATTCATAGCCACGAAGTCCATGTCCAAAATGAGATCAATGTCGGAATTTCCGAGAACAACTAGAGAAGCGAGAAAAGAATAATTGCCCATCTTGATAGAAACATCTGGAACCACCTTGTTAGCGCTCATGAGATTGCCGGGTGAAACAACACGCAAGGCCTTACTCAAATACTCAGAATCAAAATCATGCTTGGCGAAGAATGCTTTAGACATGAATGAATGCAATCCACCAGTATCAAACAACACTTTTGCAGGAATAGAATTAACTGAGAGATTACGCATGATCACTTGAGAAGAATCCTCTGCTTCTGTTGCATTCACCATGTTCACCCTTGCTGACTTGGGATTATGCTTCACCATTGCATTGCCTGGAGGTCTGACTGGAGGAGGAGGCGGAAGACACCGCATGTTGCACTTGTTTGAGTAGTGACCCTTCTGACCACACTTGTGACAAGTAACCTCAGATAGCGGACGAAAGTTGCGTGGAGGAGTAACAAAAGCTGCCTTGGATACCTGGGGTCTCTGCTGATATCCTAGGTTGGGTGGGTGGGAAGAACTACAGCCATCGATCTGCTTCTGCTGCTGAGGAGGATGAAACGGAGGACGATTAGGCACCCAATATTTCTGCTGCTTAGGAACCATCTAAGAGCTGGAAGAAGAAGAATATGAATCCCTTGAATGCTTCCTTGAGTTCTCCAACTTGAGCTGAGTTGCCTCGACCTTCAAAGTCATGTTGTAGATCTGATCAAACTCATGAGGCTCTTGAAGGAGTAGACCTAGCAGAAGCTCATCCTTGAGACCACCTTTGAACTGATAGATCATCTCCTTGTCATGTGGAACATCTTGCTTAGCATAGCGGGCTAGATTCTGGAACTCGATATTGTACTGATAGACAGACTTGCTCCCCTGCTTCGGGTGCCTGAACTTCTCACGCATCTCCTTGACAAAGCTGGTCAGAATGTAATGGGCCCTAATGTCACGACAGAAATCGTCCCAAGTAACAACACGATCACCCCTGGAATCCTTGTACTGCTGCCACCAATCAGCTGCCTGACCCTTGAGCTGGAACGATGCAAATCTGACAAAGTCCTCTGGCCTAACATTGTTGCACTCAAAATGCTTACTCATGTCACAGAGAGAATCATCAGCATCAAAAGGCTGCTCACAACAGGTGAAAGTCTTGGGCTGGTTGGAAAGGAACTGATTGAGCGTCGCGAACTAGGGTTGATTCTAGAAATTCCCTTGAAAACCTTGCTAACCCTGATCTCTTTCTTGCAACAGCCTGAGCAATATCTGAGTGTTCGCATTGGTTGCAGCCATCACAGCTTGCCAAGCTTCTGGAGGAGGAGGCGGTGGCGGGGGTGGTGGAACATCAGCCTGCTCCTCACCATGACCCGGATTCCCGCGAGTTGGTGGAACATCCTGAAGATGGACAAGAACATTAGCACCTCATTGACAAGATGAATTCCATAACTGAATCAAATGCTTTGAAAGAATTGAAGAAATAACATCACAACCTTCCTACTGAAAAATTAGTAAGAATGCTTTCTTCGGTTTTGCGATAACATCATCAGATAATAAAAGCCACTTGCAATAACACAAAAGTATTGAGCTAATGTTGCTCGGAACAAATGTATATGCCCACATACATCTGAAGAAGATGATCCCAGATAACTACAAGAGTTCCCACCTAAGAACTTTCGAAAACTTTCTGGTTATGCAATCCGGTGTGGGGGATACAAGGAGGAAATATGTCACACAACTAGCAAACCTACACCCCAACTATATACATCCTTCAACACATAACTAGAGGCTTTCGCAAATCCATCTAACTTGAATCCTCAAAAGCACAACGATACTAAACAATGGTGGTACCCTGGACGCCTCCCTAGTACTGGGTGAATCCAACCTTATCTCACCATGACAAGTATTGAAGTAATTCCAAACACTCTCCGTCCTGAGATATCAAGGTAGCTGAATTATAACGATGTGCCAAAATTACCTGGAGCTCGACTCCCGGGAAGAAATCAAGTCAGACAGGAGGCACCAAGACAGAACTCCATCACATCGGTATCACATAGACTCCAAAAGTACCCGCATGATCCTAAAAAAATTTGAGCGAGAAGAGGAGTAGAATCAAAATTCCTAAGTCGAATACCTCACTAGAGCATAGAAGAGGAGTAAAAGAAACCTACTCTCCGACATATCTAGACTCAAAATAGTTTTTACTAGACTCGAGTCGACCAAGTTTGATCAAGCAAAGGGCTCCTATGGTCGTATGGCTCTGAGACCCACTTGTCACACCCAAGATGCGCGCCTATCCGTATTAAGGCACGGGGGCCTCGACAGGGATAGAGGCGCATCTCGTCGTTCGCAAGTATAGTAGCATTACATCATACATTTCGGAAGAGATGAGTATATGAGTTGTCTTACACTCGCCACATACTAAATTACAATTCCACATCAAAGAGTTCAAGCATAAATCCAAGATAGGGTCCGGCTACGGACGAAAACAAACGATAAAAAGAAGATGCAATGACTCTGGCTTGCTAGCCCCGAAGATCACGACCACGGTCCTCTACTCTTCTGGATAAGTCACGTACATCCTTCCGAGCTCCTCGTCATACTCCCACTAGAGCTGCGTCATATCATCTGGCATGACCTCATCTGTACTTGCACCTGGATTGTTGTAGTAATCTGTGAGCCATGAGGACTCAGCAATCTCACGCCCAGGTACCGAGACTATTTGAGCTTATAGGTTGGGAAGGGGTATGTGTTTAGTTTGCAGCAGCTCTAAGCATTTATGGTGGCTAATGTTACGAAACATGAAAGTAAATATGTGGTCTATGATAAGCGATCGAATCTAGAATGACCTCTATGAGATCCTGAACACCTACTTACGTCAGTCAGAACCCCACCATGTTCTCTCTCGGATCATGTTCACGAGCAGAGACGATCACGGTTACTCACACAGTTGGTGTATTTTATTAGAGTTTACTTCAAGTTAACTATAATCGGGTGTTAAACAAATATCCAAGTTGCCACATAACCACGGGCACGGCTTTCCGAAAGTATGAACCCTGCATGGGTGCTCCAACTAGTCCATCATAAATTAACCACACTCCGCGGGAATAGCCTCGACCACGGATCTTGTAATCATACTAGGCAACTCCAAAGGAATTCCAACACCTCAAGATAGTCCGAAGAAAGTCAGAGCTCCTCACGCAAGACACTCGATAAAGGTAAAACTAATCCAGCAAGACCACCCGACATGTCGACGAACCCGATAAGAGCCGCGTATCTCGTTCTCAAGACACGACGGATAAGCACGTGTACGGAGGCCTGATAGAAATCTCCCGAGTTGCCCCAGGATGGCCCCGCACAATGCTCTAGTTTGGACCAACACTCATGAGGAGCACTGGCCCGAGGGTTGATTAATTATCCACGGGGTTGCAATGCCCTATGCAAATTGTATTAAGTTATTAAGAAAATGTAGTACCAAAGTTGGTTCTTGCCAGATAAGTTTTAATCTCAACCGAATAAACAAGGGGGTCCCCATAACAACCCTGAGCATGTTAGGAGCGCAAAGTATGGAAACATAACACCGGTAACAAGAAACTATGGCAGTAACAGCAGAAGAAAACACCTAGCAAAAGGCCAAGCCTTCCGCCAATACCAAGATATATATATATGTGCATTAAATTAAATAACAAATAATATTGTGATATGCCAAATCCATGTTATCACATGGATACAACCTGCACCTGCAACTAAGAACACTAAAAGAGGGGCTGAGGAGCGGTAACTTAGCCAATCAAAGGTTTGCTAGGATGTGGAGGGGTTAGAGGCTATCACGGCAATGTGGGAGGCTGGACATTCAAGTGGTAGGTAGCACAATAGTAACGATAAGTGCAAGACAACTAGCAAGCAAAAATAGTATCGGGATCCGGGTATGATCATCTTGCTTGTTGGTTCTTTAAAGGGCCAAGTAGCGGGATCCTCGCAGTGGTACTCTCCTGAATCTTCGTACTCAGGGTCAACGTTCACGTCTACCCAAAAGAAACAGCAAGAATAAACAAGCAACCAAGGTGCAATGCACAAAAAAGAATGATGCATGGTTTGTGTGAAGAATTTAGCATGGCAATCCTAACTAGTTGTGTTTCACATGCAAAGGATTGGTTATGTATGAATCTGGACAGAACCTTATGTTAAGTTATCTAGACATGCATGATTATGGCAAATATGGATGCATAATGCAAAAGCGATACAAATGCATACGTAGAACATAGAAATAGAGTTACAGTTCTCACGCTACGCTCACGACAAGATACGAAGGCAAAACACAAGACAAGAAGTCCATGGGCTATTCCTTGGCATTCCAAGGTAGCCACTGGTTAGGCAATGAAAAAACAACCACAATAGATCCAAAGATCAGGCAATTCCATGGAGTATAACTCCCACAAGTCACAAAACACTAAAGCAAATAATCTGCCACAAAACAGCAACATAGCAACTTTCACAGCCCACATCTAGAGCTACAGGAAGTCTCCAACCACAAATAAGGGATTGACAGAAACTACATAACATGCTTATCAACTTATCCAACTACACAATCTGTAATGGAGGCACACATCAATAAGCATGAAGCCCACAAGTTGGCATGATGAAATAGATTTTTGGGACTTAGTGAAAATAACAGTTTTCTGGAATCTGAGTTAAGCTGATGGCAAGTTGACAGTAGAAAATAATGGTGATAGAGACCACCTCATGGCATGAAATTCACAGGATGGTATAGGGCAACCTCTACATCAAATCACTAGCACTGAGCTTGAGCTAATTCACAACATATCACTTGGTAGCATCCACTCTTCATGGCATAAAAATACAACCAGATTCTCAGACTTAGAAATATTGTAACATGTTGAAAACAGCAACATTTTAGTGGCTACTTTAGAGCATGGTTCCCACTTATATGCAAGTTTATCATGACAAAGATAAATACCATGGCATTCTACTCATCAAGGACTACCATATTCATGTTGGCACAAACGTCATAGCATGCAAGGATTAAATACGACAAAAATGAAAAAATGACACTTTGGAACACAATGACATTTTGTCAAACTTGCTCAAATTCCCAAAGCAATTGCACCAATGGATTCCTTGGGTGATTCTACCCGAAAATCATATATCATACCCCTCTACTTGCATGGAACTATATGGCAAAATACTAGGTAGATAAATACCCCACAATCCTATAAGTGAAAACTTACTACAATTGCACATGATCAAAAATGCATATGTCCAGATTTGGCAACATTACTAGAAATGGAAAAAACCCTTAAAACCAATAAAACACTACAAACAATAACAGAAAAAAACATTAACAGGGGACCCACTTGGCATACTCACTATGGTCCCCTAGTGCATGACAAGTGGGGCCAGGGCCCACTTGTCATACACACACTAACACACACACTACACACACAACACAACGCACACACAACACTACACAGCCACACCTGGATCTGGGCTTTAGCGATAGCAGATCCACATGCACACACAACACGCGCACAGGATCCGGTCATCACACCGGATCCAAACACACAACACCACACTCAACCAATCAGAAAAGAGAAAACAAAAGGGGGGACGAGATCGAACCCGCGACCTCGCGGTCGTCCCCTGAGTTGAATACCACTACGCTACGCTTCGATTCACAACAAAAGGAGGGAACGACACCACTAGTACCAACTGACCAGAACTTATGTGACGAAACTAAATCTCGCACACCCCAGCGACAGAGGCACGATGGCGGCGACATTCGGTGACTCCACAGCCTCTCCGGTGATGATAACGGGTAGGATCTAAGCGGGGACCTATGGGGGTTGCATTCCTCTGTTCGCCACGCGACGAGGAGGACGGAGGCGAGCTCAAGGCCGCACCTTTCCGACCGGCGTCGACGCACTACGGCGACGATCCTAGCAAGCGATGGAGCGGGGACACGGCGACTCACCGAGGGGAGGACGAAGAAGTCCTGCACGCGGCGAAGAGGAGGAAGATGCGGCAAAGACGCGGTGGCAACGAAGGGGAAGAAGAACGTCGACGATGACCCGATCCTTGCGAATGACGGCAACGGCGAAGCGACACCGCGGGGGAGGTGCTCCTTACCCCCTAGCGGCGGGAATGGAACACGGCGAGCACCCATGTTCTCCACGTCATCTCCCACTACGACGAGTCCACCGGAAACGCGAACACGATGATTACGACTGGCAGTGCTCTCTCTGAACCTGAACTATAGAGCTTACCTGATGAGAAGGAAGAGAAGGGGAAAAGATGGAGAAGGGGAGCGGCAGCGGAGCAAGGAGGAAGAGGGAACCCTAGGGGGTTGGCATGGACGCCGAGGGGGCTAAATAGCTCGGGGGTTGATGGTGATGCGACGGAGGAAGGACACGGCAGCGCACGCATGCACTCACAGCTCTCTGAACCTGACGGAAAAGGGAGCAACAGAGCAGGTAGCCGCTAGCTACCTGGGGTGGGCCGCGCGGGAAGAGGTAGTCGGCCCAGCTCACTCTCTCCCACACATAGAGAAAAACCAGTAGTGTTTCCCATTAAAAATAAACAGCCACACACAAATAAAACCCCCAGAGGAAATACAAGGTTTTTTACAAGAACAAAATTACTTTTGCAAGAAATAAAATATGAGCTATTTAAATAAATTACTAAGTGGATTTATCAAGCAAGTTTTTATTTAACTATTATGAAAACAACACCCTGTTATTTTAAAACCCCAAACTCATATATCTCAAATCACCAAAAGGACAATACACATGGGCTCAATTCAATATTTACTACCACTTGAACATTTTTTTAACAAATTTATAAAGCAGATTAATTATGTTGATTAATGGCAATGGGAATAAAAGAGTATAGGGTGGTTTGAAATGATAAGAGTGGGGGGAAGGAGTGATCCCACTCAAGCACACACATTCACAAGACCTCTCACAACACAACAAGGTCAGGAGCACACCACATACAGTGCATGACATGATGATGAATGATATGATGCATGATGCATGAAACAATGGCATGGCAAAAGAGAAAAATCAAATACATTCATCACATGACAAGGTTCACATAGGTTACATGTCATAAAAGGTAGGGACATCACTTGGGCTATCATAGGGGCCCTCTACCAGAAGCTGTTCAAGAGTGCTCCGGTACTTGAGCTGCCAGCATGCATAGTCCCCCTATGCAATAACGCCGCCCTAGGTAGAATCATTATGATGATTCCGGTGTTCGACGCCCGTAGCCTCGACACGTCTTGGATCAAGCCACCTGCCGAGGAGGTGCAAGATTCTTCGACAATTTGGTGGAAAGGGCCATCCCTCATCCACGACACCACCGAGGAGGAGTTGGCATACATCGCCAGCAGGGCGGAGGAAGCAAATCTCGCCATGGAGGCCGGCAGTGCTGGCTTCTTAGAAGACATAGCCGACAAAGGGGAAACACTGCCGGATGAAGGCCTTGCTGGGCAGGGCAGGACCACCAAGGAGCAAGGTGGCACGTCCGCCCGGGGTTGTCCTGCCGAAGACGCAGCTGAGGAGGAGCAGTCCGAGGAGGCCCTATCCCTTGTGCAAAGGAAAAGGCGCGTTCTTTAGAGCGCCACCTCTGGTATCCCCGTCCGCCAAGCTCCTTCAAGTACCACAGCCTCCGACAAGGCCACGTGGCGGCAAGAAACCCACCAGCAACCTGCGACTGCCACGACCAAGGGATCCAGGAGAACCCCTCCACCTGATCCCACGGGCACCACGGCACAGGTCGCCTTCGACCTTTCCGCCCTTAGCTCGGGAGAAGAAGACGAGGAGTAAGGGTCCTGTCGTATCTTTCACTTTTTCAATTTTCTAGTTTTTTACTTTACTCATTTGGTTCGCTTTGTTTTGCCTCCGCAGGGACGCGGAAACACTGGCGCAATGGGTAGCAAAGAGGGCGAGGACCTTGACGACCGAGGAGTTGACGGCAAGCGCCTCAGGCGCGCCAAGGACGACTGGCATCAACCCGGAGGCTAGCCCACGGTACAACCCTCGACTCAGTCCCCGACAGAACCCCCAGCGTGAGCCCATCACTCACTTCCCGCTAGCAAGTGCCGGGGTGTGCTTCTTTACTGCTGACATCACTGGACATGTAGAAGGAGGACGGCGACAAATAGAACCACCAGCGACCATCCTGGACATGCCGTCCCCATCATCTACGCCGCCCAGAGACGGGTCCCGGAAAGGACCTCCTCGAGTGTGCTTTACCGCGACGAGGGGGGCAGCAAGCACAGGCAATGCCAGGTCTTCGCCGGCAATCGTTGTTGGTGCAGGTATTCTTTGTTATGTTTGTCTCTCTTTTTTTAGTCTTCTTGAACTTCCACATAAGCTCCATTTGGCTTGTTTCCTTGGCCTCTAGACATTCCCTCGATGGAAGTCATAGACGTCTACACTGTTATCGAGAAGACCCCAGGGATGCCGCCGTCGAGGCCCACAATATCGCTGCCAAGGAGGCCATCAAGAGTGATGCCGCTGAGGCCGCCAGGGCTGCGCAGAAAGAGGAGGCCGCCAAGAAATCTGCCGAGAAGGTCGGTGAGGAGGCTAGGTCGCACTGGTGGCATCCCTGCCACAGGAGCGCAAGGCGCTACGCCGACCACTGATCCCCCGGGCTTAGAGCGCACGGGCATCTTTGCAAACTCAGGTTCAGGCCGCTAGTCTGATGAACAACACGCGGGGATCTTTACCCAGGCTCATGCCGCACGGATGCATAAAACCCTACTCCTGCTTGGTGGTATTGAGAGTGTTCTTAGGGTTCTTGCTACAGGGACGCAACGAGCAGCTACCACGCGTGTGTGGTAGAATGTCCCAAAAGCCGAAAAAGTCCTCTACCGTATCGCCCTAGGCCTCCTTTTATACTCTGAAGGGGATCCCAACAGTGGCCTACAGTGCATAGACGGGGTGTACAGAGGTACAATGCTATCATACCTAACACTGATGGTGTAGGTGAGGCGCATTTAATGCACCATCAAGCATCTCTGTTTGTTAATGGGACGAGACGGGAGCTCGTCCCATCGGCACCACTTAGCCCCCTCCAAAATCGACGCCGTGACACGCGTCCAGGTGGATCGACACTTGGCTTGTGCGCTGGCAGGGCCTTGCCGGGGCCTAGCCTTGTCAGGGCGTAGCTTTGTTCGGGGGTCCAATAGCCCTCACGACAAGGTCTTGACGGTGTTGGTATTTGGCAAGTCCCTGTTGGGCCTCGCTGCCAGGGTTGCTACTACTGCCTGTGCACGAGTAAGGGGCACTGGAGAGCCCAAAACTCTAGTCCACCGACACAAGGGGCTTATGTTTTTCTACGGCCTCGACTTCCATGACCTCCCGCCGAACTCCTTCATGCACATATCGGCCTTCATCCTCGCCTGCGAGGCCTTTCTATGGGTCGAGCCACACTTCTAGCTTTGGCTCAAGGTGTTCAACATCAACCCGAAGTGTGTCGGAGGCTAATACGCAGACTGTGGCAGGGCTGTCATTGGCAAGCTCACCCGCATCATATGGCCATCCAACACCTTCATGTACACCATCAAGGCATGGCAGAAGGAGTGGTTTTATATCACTGAGCCGAGGGAGGAAGTTCAGATTGCCCTCGCCGAATTCAGATCCGGTCCCCCCACTAGATTAACTTCGTGGCCCCGAAAGGGTCTCGACTAGGGACTGAGCAAAGAAGTGAGTGACTTGCAGAAGCATATTGGCTCCATGATCAAGAACGACATTGCGCTGACCAACGTAGTCCAGGTTATGCTTCGGCGGCACATCCTCCCCTGCTAGCGCCGGGATACTCCCCTGTGGGCTCGTCTGCTCGACAACACGCCCACGATTTGCACCTCTTCCGCACTACACCAGAGAAGCTGTGGAAGGCGCTTTTCAAGTCGCAACAGGATTGGCCAACCGAGGAGGAAGATCAGGGTCTGCATGCCGCCAACCCCGCTTCCAAGGTACGGTGTAGTTTTGCTTGATCGGTTCTATCCTTCATAGAGAGGATCTATAATATGTTTCCGATCATTCTTTGCAGAAATGGCTAAGCAAAGCCACGAAAATCGGCTGTCCGATGCCTTAGCCCCAAGACGCTAGGTCCAGGCTCTTAGCGGAAATGCTCATCGAGAAGCCTTACGAGGCTTTCACGAAAAAGAAGAAGAAGAAACCAGTCCGAGAAGGCCTTCGCATCAGGGACCAGCTAGAGGTTGTGTCCGAGGAAACTCATGCCTCCTCAAATAAAGAGGATCGTGAGTAGTAGTAGGAGGAGTACAATGAGGTTGAGGGGGAGGGCAATTCCCCCTTCTCAAGAAAGAGGGCGGCGTCATCGGACGCCATGGAGGAGGTGCCTCCTCCTGCCTAGAAGAAAGCGCGTCAAACACAGATATCCTTGTCCGACGATAGTTCGTACTCAGATACTGAGTCCGATGACTTTGAGAGGGTTCCATAAAGGAGCCTAAGGGTCAAGCACCCTGCTCGAAGGTTAGGATCCAAAGACTCCCTTGATTGTCATTCATAAGTATAAGGTTTACTAACACGCGAGCGCTTGTTGACTTTGCAGCCCCCCGCGCGTCCTTCCCACCGATCAGGTGTCAGACGGGGAAACCCCGCCCGCCGAACTAGCGAAGAGCGGGAATGTGTTGCATCACACTACTCTCGGTGCCGCGAAGGACACTGCAGAGGTGTAGTCCCAGCATGCTCCTATGGAGCCAGGCACCAGCGACGGGGGAGACAACAACATGGTCGAGTCTAATGCCTCGGTCATCGAAGACCGGGGGGAATCCCACCTAGATACTAGGGAGGTCGAACAAGCGGCTGCTCAGTCCCCTCAGAGGACATCTCCAGAGCGCACCACGACTCCGGAGGCAACGGTTCAAACCCCGGTTGGTGATTGGGTTATCCGATACCGGCGTCATCGACCAATGGGCGGCATCGAGTGCCTCCATCTCCAAGGAGCACCGCACCCTTATGGGTACGGTATTGTAGATCATTCAATCCGTCGACAACGGGCTGAAGGTGGCCTTCAAGGGTCTCCTGACGGGCTTCCAGGTAAACCACACGACACTTTGTTTGCGAAATATTGATTTCTTTTTATTATTATATACATGGCAGCCCCCGAGCCCTAGGTGAGTTTGTAAAAACTTACCTAGGGGTCAATCATGGATCCGATGTCGAACTATATACAAACTATATGTTCGGAACGTTAGAATAGCCCCTAAGAGGGCCGGACATATGATGAGATTGACGATAGTTCATAAGTATTGAACCCATGTAACCTGGCAAGGATTTGTGTGTTACAGGCTTCGTCATCGGCGGCAGCTCTGAATGGCGCTGAGCTTTACGAGCTGAATCGAAAGCTCAAAAGCTCCGAAGACGAGCTTGATGCTATCAAAAAAGGATTCGACGAGGCGCAAGGTAAGTCTAAATCAACATTCGAATATTTTTGTCGAAATACTATCAATGCAATTTTTCATAGTGTTAATGATCAGCATCCTCGATGAAGGAGGTGGAAAACCTCAAGGCCGAGCTGCGGTAGGCAAAGGATGAAGTGGCGGCTCAGAGGGCGGTGGCCGCACACGGGCAACCGGACTTTCTGCCCTAAGAACCACCAGCGACAAGCATGAGGCTTGGGAGGAGGAGCTCCAACAGGAGCTCAAGGACGCCAGCCAGAAGTGCGAAGTCCTTGAGCAGAAAAGCAAGGAGCAGATGGGCAAACTGTCCACCCTAAAGGCTGATCTCCAAAAGGTGTGGGTGGATAGGAGGTTCTTTAAGGAGCAAGTCCGTCAAGCGAAGGATATAACGGATGGTAAGCCATACTTACCTCAATGTGTCTTCAGGGATAGCAAGCTCAACTTGCTTATCTAAGTGTGGCGTTCCTCAGGCGCCTCCTCCGACCTCCAAAAGAGCGTAGTAGGCACCAACCAGCCATATGCGTCGCGGGAAGAAGGAGATGAAGCTCGTCTGTTCTGGGCACAGTTTGAAGCCCCCAAGCGCCCTCCTCTTCTTGCTGAGCAGCTGAAGCAGCTGATGGAGCTACGCCAGATGGCGGAGTTGGCCATGAAGGATCTCTGCCTCCAACTATGGCTCAACGAGCCACTACGGGGCAGCTACTTCGGCCTGGTGCAGAAGTTGATCGATGCTTCACCCCGTCTCGACGTGCTGAGGCGCTCCTCCTGCATCAAGGGATCTTAGATGGCCTTTGCAAAGGCAAAGTTGCACTGGTCGGTGCTTGATTCGATGAAGATAGCTACCGCCCCTCCGCCCCTTGGAAAGCAACATAGGCACCCGAGCTATACTTCGTCAGAGTGATGGAACGCGCACGGGCGATAGCATCGCAATGTTCGAAAGATAAAATGCATGAATAAGTTGTAATGTGTCCAAAGACATTTTAAAGCTTTAATGTTATAATTTATCATGCTTTCAATGT
Source organism: Hordeum marinum (assembly GCA_022496015.1). Lineage (NCBI taxonomy): Eukaryota > Viridiplantae > Streptophyta > Magnoliopsida > Poales > Poaceae > Hordeum > Hordeum marinum. Next base: position 145,987,368 of record CM039676.1, read on the forward strand.
TTTTCATTCCTTTATAACTCCTGTGTGGCCATTGAAACTAAAAGATGCGAGTCGTCGGCTTCAGCTCCATGTAGATACTACATGGGGTGTCTCTGCGAATGCACCATGTCCCTTAGCTGAGTTATCGGAACCCGAAGGCGGTAGAGTGCGGCCGACCAGGCAATCATACCATAGTGCTTTATTGCTTTCACTTAGCCATAGGGGTGCGAAAAGGACTAATGGTGGCTGATGACTAGCCCCCAGAGTGTTGTGATGTTTTGATGAACCGTGGCTAAGGCCAATATCACATGGTTTGCATGAAAAACAAACCCCTCGTATAACGCGGTATATCCTCTGATGAGGATTTAAGTACTCTAATCTCGGATTCACAAACCGGCTCTCGCATACTATGACATTTAGTTTTTGGCTTTCTCTCCTGGGGTGCTTGAATAGACTATCCAGAAACACAATCGCAGGGGTCTCCCCTTTGCCCTTTTAGCCGAACGAGCGGAACGTAAAGGGGAACCATAGGAGCCGGGCAACCCAACTATTGACCCAAGACATAGTTCGGAACCTATGCATATAAAGTGAATTCCAAGACGTCGAATGCTTAATAAGTTGTACATAAGGCAATTTTTCTAAACTCGAGCCCCCGGCCTATTAGCCGGTTGCATCGCAACATGCCGAACAGTTTCACGAGAAGAGGGAGAAAAAGAAAATATGTGCCAAAAAGGACAGACGAGACAAACATGTGTGATGCTATTATATTTTTCTCAACAACTCTTATTGCTCGGATTGCCGAAGCAATTGTTTACAAGTATTTAAAAAATGAAATTATACAGGAGTGGTTGTACCAGGGGTCTTCGATTGCTGACCTTACGTCCTCGATGTGCCTTGTCGCTAGTCTACTCCTGCTCTTTGGTGCACCTCAACGGGCGGTCCTGTTCGGCGAACGGATCTTGCAAACAAGGTCTTCAGAAGTCGCTGAATTGTGGATGAGCTTTACACCTTTGGCAGGCCTTTTGATGGTACCTGCATTGTGTCCGAAGACATATTGATGGTAGTAGTTCAATCCAGCCGGACACCCACCTTTGTTTCCCCACCGCCACCCAGGGAATTTTAAGTGCAAAGTTGTGCCTCCTTGGCACGTACTTCACTAGTCCTAGGGTTGTGCGATGGGGGGCGAGTCCCTATTTATGAGGAGGGTGAGGTTCTAAGAGTTTGTACTAGAGCCGTGCTTGCTTCCCAACCTTGCATGCCTTTACGGCAGATGTTGGAGCTTGACGATCGTCTTTGTAGTTAAATTCGGCCGCCAAGGCCAGCACATGTTCCTCAGTTCGAAGAGAGCGCTCCGTGTTGCCATTAATAGTGATGACCCCCTTGGGGCCGGGAATCTTGAGCTTAAGGTATGCATAATGCGGGATGGCATTGAAGCAAACAAACGATGTCTGGCCAAGAAGGGCATGATAGCCGTTGCGGAAGGGTACAATGTCGAAGATCAAGTCTTTGCTGCGAAAGTTATTGGGCAAGACGAACACTACTTCCAGGCTAACGGAGCCCATGCACCGGGCCTCGACACCTGGAATCACTCCTTTGAAGGTAGTGTTACTGGGTTTGATCCTTGACGGATCTATGCCCATCTTTTTCACCGTTTCTGAGTAAATCAGGTTAAGGCTACTTCCTCCGTCCATTAGGACTTTTGTGAGGTGGTACCCATCTATAATGGGGTCTAGGACGAGGGTAGCTGAACCCCCATGATGGATACTGGTCGGGTGATCACTCTGATCAAAAGTGATCGGATATGCCGACCATGGGTTCTACTCCGGGGCTACATGCTCCACAACGTAGACCTCTCGAAGGGCACGCTTCCTCACCTTCTTAGGTATATGGGTGGCATATATTATGTTTACCGTTTTTACTTATGGAGGGAATTTCTATTGTCCGCCACCACTCAGACTCGAGGCCCATCCTCATCCTCGCTGCGAGGATTCTTGCCTTGATCCTCGGGCGGGAGCTTGCCGGCAAGTTTGAACATCCAACAATTATGGTGTGTGTGGTTGGCGGGCTTCTCTTCAGTCCCATGGATTTGGCAAGGCCTTTCCATGATCTTCTCCAGCGGGGTGGGTCCGTCGCGATTGCCTTTAGGAGGCTTCTTCCGCAGCCTAGGTCGGGAGTTGCATAAGCCGGCGTTAACGGTCGTGTCATCGGCATCACTATTATTGCGTTGATGCTTGTTCTTCTTGCTCTTTGGTTTCCCATTGCAGTCCCAAACTTCGGAGGTTCCGGGGTCTTCAGAGTTGTCGCTGTATCTTGCTAGGCAGTTGTGGGGACCCCGACTCATAAGTCGTGATCTCCAGATATACGTGCACAGTGATCCCAGAGATCAATGCTCATTGAACACACAGAAACTGGATAACAAGAGTCTTACATCCTTTACATACCGTTTGTGTTCAAATATGGCCTTTATGGCCAAGTCTTTGTATACTTGCAGCGGAAATCTTCGACGATAGCATGAACCCATGCCATCTGCCCTAACCCTACAGGCATTCTTACTAGGAAGTGTCCTAGCTCGCATGTACGTCACCATGACAATCTTCATCATAACCTGATCTTTCATGTCTGGCCAATAAAATAACCAGTAGCAAGCCAATGAGTACTTTGAATGTACTCACAAACAACCCATGTTTGGAACAAGGCAATAACAATGCATGATATAACACTAAGTAGGTATTTTGTAGAAAGCTCATTTTGAATGCAATGACATGATCAAGTAACTAGGTAAGCATGCATCAACAGTTGGCAGATATCATCATAAACAGGGGATTGAACATCTCGTGCTCAGTCATCACGTCAAGTCATCTGACTTATCTCAAGTGTCATCTTTGTGTCATCCATACACACCAAGTTTTGCAAAAACATCTGGACATAGTTTAAGCAGAACCAACCAATTGTCCTTGACCGTGGACATGGCTATTCGAATAGTTTTACACTCTGCAGAGGTTGCACACTTTACCCACAAGACTTGGGGAACTTCCGTGTCATCCACGACTCACGGTATTTAACATACCCGAGGTAAGCACCCGAACAATGCCCTTCCCCTGGCGATACTAAACAAAGATTCCACTCGATTGGTACACAACCCACATGATGTAAATCACATGTAGCATCCATGTAGGGACCAACGGTGTGCCCGGTGCCTGTGAAGACAGCGCATGATCTTCCATACCGGCACGACCCCGTATCGAGAGTGACCGCGCCACTCCCGCCACTAGTAATGCGGGCTCCATGCTAGTACCCACCAAAGTAATCAACAAAAACCCGTCCCATAAGGGGTATCGTGGTTGTGCATGTAAGGTTGGGACGGTCGACAAATCTTAAATCTAATCCGTTTTCAAAAACACACACTCACTTGCTCCGGTATACCGCTTCTTTCTCAAATGGTTACCCAACTCAACACCATCCCCCTCGGGCATTTCTGGCACCCTACGGGGTTTTCAAGAAAAATTCTTTAAAATCATTCTATTTCCATCACCATGCATATTCCCATCCCACTTGCGTAGCACTACTAGTAGCAACCTAACTACTCCCACCTGCACAACTCTCATAAGGATGGTAGGGTCATGCACGATACAAGTATCAACGGTAAGGTATCAGTGGCATCCCATCATAGTGGTCACCACATAAACATGACCAACATTAAGAACATATGTGCTATATGCCATGCAATAAAAGGGTTTCATAATCATGGTCAAAGGGCTTCTTGCCTGGCTTATCCATGTCTTCGAGGCCTTCACACGCTTCACGTCCACTCTAAGCACTTCGTCTACTTCGTCAACTATCGTCGAAAACAACCGAGATAAGCAACACAACAAGCAGAGAAATAGAAGTGATTTATAAATAGGAATTTTATTTTTCTTGGACACATCTGGTCACAAGAAAAATAACCAAGGAGGTTTCATTGGATGTCGATCAAGGGGAATTTTTTGAATGGTGGAAATAAAGGCATTATTGATCCTATAGGAAATCTATAGAAAATATTTTGTTAAAAATGAGTGGATGCACCCAACAAACAGGGCAAAAATTTAGAAACATTTGGGAAGTGGTTTCACTAGATTTGGAGTTGGCATGATTTTCCTATGGATTTTCAAAGTGGATCATACATGAAGAAATGGTCCAATACTTGTCATAGCAGAATAAGTGTAAGAAAAAATGTTCATGACTTATTGAATGAATTTAGATACAACTGGGAACTTGAATTACTCCATTTGGAGTTCACAAGAATTCCCTAGGAATTTGCAAAGTGGGGTTCTACATGGTTCAAATTCAAATTTGACTTTGAACTTAACACAAAAGTTTCCCAGAAAAATGTGCAATGCACATATTTGGTTAGGAAATAATTCTAGGAATTTGGATGAGTTTGAATCACAAAATTTGGAGTTCCTATGAATTTAATATGAATTGTTGAACTCTATGGAAAAATAAAAAGGTAAAATAATTTACCAAATGACTAAACTGCGCATAGGGCGTGGGACATCAGTGGGGCCGGCCCATTGGCGGTAGAGTGGCCACGTCGGTCGCGTACTCAAGCGAGTATGTCTCCTTAGTGGGGAGGCGCGGCCACTTAAACATGGGGGCACCCAGACCTCAGCGGTTGATTGGTGGGCCCCGCTGGCAGGGTCTTCCCCCACCTCCCGCCAACATAGGGGAGGGGCAGAGGAGCCCGACCGAGCACCGGCTGGCGCCCGCCCCGACAGCTTCGGCCACCTCCGGTGACGCTCCGTCCATCGGGGGCTTCAGGGTGACCTGTCGCATCCTCCTGGGCGGTCGTGGACCCAGGGGGAGGTCGAGGCCGAGCGCTACACAGGCCGTAGCGGAGGGCGCCATCGGTGGTGATGGGCGTGTTGCTTCAGTTGTGGGGAGGAGACTAGGAGGCGCGGGAGCGGACCGCGGTGGTGCACGGGACTCTCTAGTGAGGTCTAGAGGGGGAAGGAAGAGGTCTCCATGGCCAATTTTGAGAAGAATCCGCTGGCGAGCTTCGGCTATGGAAGCAAATGGAGGGCAGGGGAGGAGGAATGGATGGTAGGGGAAGGAGGAATGGACGGTAGGGGAGGTTCACAGAAGTGAGGGAGAGCGAAGGGGGACGAGAGGGAGGCTTGGGAACGAGCTTTAAGGCAGGGCGCAAGACAGCTCCACGGTCACGACGCATGCGAGGCTAGGGGACACAGGGAAGCTCCGGGGCATGTCCATGGACTTCTGGCACGTGGCCTACATTGAGGGAAGAGGAGAGAGGGAGCGGGGAGCGCTTGGTCCTTATGCGTGTGAGCACGCTCATTGGTGCTCTCGGGCGGCGACGTGCGCGTGCGAGGAGAGGCATGCAAGGAGGGGGCGCCCAACAGACTTGCTGCGGACGTCGAGGGGGGGCTCGGTGGCATGCTGGAGGAGCCTGAGGTGGTCGGGGGCTTGGATTGGGGGGCGGCTACACCGCGGGGCACACTATAGCTTGCTCCAGAGCGTGCATATTGCATGCCATGGCGTGTAACACATGATGTGGGCGTTCCCACCTTGTCCACTTGCATTTGGAGCTTCTGGAGATCCTCTATAGGCTAGGTGGGGGCCAAGGAGAGTAGAGGTAAGAGGGAGGGGAGGTAAATTGGTGCTGCCAATGCTTGTCCAGAGAGGAATCTTGGGCTTTTACCCTCCCAATAATTGATCTGAGGCTATAGGGTTTCTACTAGGGGTAGCTGGAGGTCAGGTGGAGGTGTGGTAAAAATTTGGGGCCAAGGAGAACAAGTTAAGAGGTGAAAACAACAGTTTTGGTTTTTTGCCAAAAGGTGTTTGATGGAGTTTTGGGCCACCTAAGTTGATGTGATTGACATAAGAGTTAATAGGATGGAGAAATAGGTATAAATAAGCTTGATCACAAGTTTTGACCACATTTAGAGGAAGTGGCCAATGTAAAAGTTTCCAATCCTAGAAATGGTAAGAAATGGAGTTGCTTAGATCTAGCTAGGAAAAACTATCCTACCTGATGCACCACTTGATGTGGTGGCATATTTTAGGGACTATAACATGCACATAAAAGTTTTGGGCCCAATGTGGAAATTTGGCAATGTAATATTACCAAATTCGTGGAATCAACATAAATGGGTTTGAGGGGATTTGGACAAGTGTATCTGCTCCCCTTGTTGCACCACATGGTGTAACATCATTCTTTGAGGATTAGAACATGTCCACAAGTTTTGAGATCAAAAGGAGAAACTTCACAATGTAAAGTTGCTCAAATTTGGTTCTGGACAGAAGGGGTTTTGGAATAATTTTGTGAAGCAAAACTATTGGGATTGAGATGAAACTAGCTAGATCATCACACAAGACATATGTGACCTGCTGGAATTTTCTAGGATTTAATTGAGAATATTTCTTATAGAAATATTTCAAATGCTGGAAATATGCAGAAAATGTTTTGAAGGGTTTTGTCCAATATTTTCAACATGACCATGTGTTGAAACTCTTATATGTCGACAATATATGTCCAGTGAGTTTTCCAAAAATTTCTCAAATATTTTTAAAGCATTCAAATAAATTTTCCCTATAAAACACCATATTTGGCCTTAAGAAAAATCATTTAAATCAAATAGTAAAATAATCTTTAAAAATAATATTTGGTGGTTTTGGCAAGTCTTATATATAGTGGGCTTCAAATAAAGCATTTGGGGACTTGCAGTGCAAATCTCAATTGAGGGGTTTTTGAAAACCTAATTAAAATAAATGCTTTTTGGCCTAAATAATATTTTGTAAAAAATATTTTTAAGTCCTATTCACATGGCGTGATCATTGGACAAGAGTTGGGATCAAGGAAAATAGTTCTTGAGAGTACAAGGATGTTTTATGAATTGTAGAGCACCAGCAAGCAATTAGACAAGCAAACAAAATAACACACAAGTCAAGCATTCAAATGCACTCAAAAGTTTTAATTGGCCCTAATTTCTGAGTCATATTAACTTAGTCATGAGGCAAAACACAGGGTGTGATAGCAGTTGTCCTCATGCACGTAAAAGTGAATCATGAGGGATGTAAGGGCAGACATGGTCCAGGGTTTATCCTGGCCAAGCTAGCGGGCCAGCCATTCATCCTGAATTTTGTGCTGGAAGGAGGCTATTGCCTCAACGTCCGGGCCATCAACAATCTGGTTTTTCTTGGTCAAGAACCGATTCTAGAATTGCCGTGCAGACTCTCCGGGCTTCTGAATGACATTGCTTAGGTCGGAGGAGTCCGGCGACCGAACTTAGGTTCCCTGGAAGTTAGAGCGGAATGCATCCTCTAGGTCTTCCCAGCATCCAATGGAATTTTTGGGGAGGCTGTTTAACCAGTGCTGAGCTGGCCACTTGAGTTTGAGGGGGAGATATTTGATGGAATGGAGATCATCTCCTCGCTCCATGTGGATGTGGAGGAGGAAGTCCTCGATCCATACGGTTGGGTCCGTTGTCCCATCGTATTGTTCTATATTCATGGGTTTAAACCCCTCTGGGAACTAATGCTGCATCACCTCATCTGTGAAGCATAGTGGGTGAGCAACGCCTCTGACCCGAGCTATGTCGCGTCTATATTCGGCGTCTGTTCTAGCCCGGTTGTGTTCCCGGCCTCTATTGTTTCGGTCGAGCCATGGTCTGTACCTGTTCCATCTATCGGGTGAGTAATCTTTGGATCCATAGATGGATCATGTATGACCTGCTCTGTAATCTAGGTCATCTCGCAGGTCGATCCTGTCATTGGGCTCTAGTGGCTCCTTTCCCCCTCTTCCGAGCATCGCCGGTCTATAACCGGTGTTGTCAGCCGTCCTATCACGCCCACGAGGAGGGCAGTCCGGCTTGTCATATGGGTATGTTTTAGAGACGGGGTATCAGTGAGCTCGTCGTCAAATTGCAGTAGCAGCTTTCTGCATGGATAACACTTAGGTTGGTCTGATAGACCGGTACCATATCCTTCCTCAGCTGATCGAGGACTCTCGTCCATCAATCATTGAGGTCATCTTGTTCGGCTTTAAGCTATTTTTCCTTTGCTTTCAGGTTGCGGGCCATCGCTATGAGATGTTGTCTGAACAGTTCCTGATCTTCAGGGTTATCAGGAATGTCTAGGTCATCGGCTTCTAGGATGTCCTCTTCCTCGGCAGGAGGGAGGTAGTTGTCGTCCTTGGAATCAATGAAGTCGTTAGGGTTGCGCTTGTCCTCAGGCCTCTCCTGACCCTCTAGCGGGTGTTCTGGGATATTGGGATCGCCGCGGTCCTCCAGGGTATCTCCGTCCCCGGTGCCGATGATAGCTCTCCTTCCCTTTTTGCCTTTTAACTATTTATGCGGTTTCCGGTGCCTTGATGGCGCGTCGCGTGACTTGTCGCCATCATTATTAGGCGTTTTGTCAACATTAGCGGCAGGAGTGTCCACCATGTAGACGTCGTATGTAGAAGTGGCGGCCCATCGCCTAGTGTTAACAGGGGTGGGAGCGCAGTCCTCTTTATGTATGTATTCTACCTCCTTGGAGGCATAGTACAACATGTCGATTAAATCTTCGATTATGGCTATTAAATGGGTGTTGGGTGAGTCGAAAAAATAGTCCTGACCCGCTCTGTAACCGATCTGAGCACAGATCGGAGTTGGATCGTTGGTAATTTTCATCGACAAGATCCGATCTAGGGCCTCGTTGAACGCCGAGAGATCGATCAGATCAAGCTCCTCGAAGCTTTCGGAGTTGACCTCCAATGTCTCCAAGCGAGTGGAGTGTTTGGCAAGAACGATTACCCGATTCTCTAGCACTATAGTCGGATCCGGACTACGAATCGGACCATCGTTGGGGTTAACCCTATGGGTGTGACCGAAGAAGGAACTCGAGGTTAAAGCCTCAGAGTTTTCAGGTGTGGCAGGCGAAACTGCGAGCCCGGTTAGTGACAAGTCACCCAAGAATCTACAAAGAACTCTAGGTTCTCGAATCCGACCTCTCAATTAGGGGCAAAGCTTTTGACATTGCCTAGACAACCGATCAGGTCGGCCTGCAGCACAACGCTGTCAAAGGAGAAGATCTGTTCGGGGATGAAAGTGTCCATGTTGTGGACCGCTTCGTTGATGACAAGGCGAGACGCCGATTCCTTGGGTGCTCACAGCGGAACTCTCAATGAAAGCACCAATGTCGGTGTCAAAACCGACGGATCTCGGGTAGGGGGTCCGGAACTGTGAGACTGGAATCAATGGTAACAGGAGACAAAGGGGACACCGTTTTACCTAGGTTCAGGCCCTCCTATGGAGGTAATACCCTACGTCCTACTTGATTTTATTGATGATATGGGGGTTACATAGTTGATCTACCTCAAGATCCAATAGCTAGCCCTATATGAGTTGTGTACTGTCCATAACCTAAAACCCTTCACTTAAATAGACGCCGAGGGTACCTATGGTTTACGCATGGTCGGTTACATGCCGAAGAGATAAACATGCCTATTCGCTACATCAAACATGGAGGACAAGCCGCGATTCCCGGAGCTTCCTACCTGGAGACAGGGTCTTCAATTGATCCAGTGTTCAGTAAGTGGCCCATATAGTCCGGCCCATAGAAATAGGTCGGCCTCCCGAGGACCCCTTAATCCAGGACTCCCTCACCTGTTACGTTCCGCTCGTTCGTCTAAAAGGGCAAAGGGAGAGCCATTCCAGTTATGTTTCCAGCTCGCCTGGTCAAGCACCTCAGGGGAGAAAGCCGAAAACTAACCATCATAGTAAGTGAGAACCGGTCTACAAATCCGAGCATAAGTGTGACAGTAAAAAATCGTTAGCGATTATTCCGTGTCATATGATGGGTTTTGTACTCATACAAACCATGTGATGCTGGCTTTATCCACGGTTCATCCGAACATCACAAACCACTTGGGGCTAGTCTTCAGCCCCCGCGTTCCTTTTCTACGCTCCTATGGCTAAGTGAAAGCGATAAAGCATCATAGTCTGATTGCCTTGTCCCCCTCGCAATACGGCCTTTGGGCACCTATACCTCGGCTAAGGGTCACACTGCGGAGGCAAAGACACCTCGCGTAGTATCTACGTGGGGGCTGAAGCCGATGACTCGCAACTTTCAGATTAAACAAACACATGGGAGTCACAAATAATGCAAAACTTAAAAGACGTAACAAACCATGCAACATCATCACAAAGTGTTAAAAAGTATTTGGACATATTACAACACGCTCATTCATAAAATTTATCCTTCTAGCATTGAGCTTCTATTGTGTGAGCACCCACCATCCTTGAAGAGAAGTATCGCTCGGGGCACCTATACTTGTTTGGAGGAGGCGGAGGGGAAGTGGCCATCTTTGTCAGATCGAGCCTCGACAGTGCACCATGGTACTTGCAAAGGCCATCCGAGCTCCCCAGATGCAGGTAGAATGCTTTAGCGCATCAATCTGAGGTGCAGCGTCACTCAGCCTCCGCACCAGGCTGAAGTAGCTACTCGGCAACAGCTCATCAGGTCATAGCCATCTGTAGAGATCCTTCATGACAGGCTTCGTCATCCTATGTAGCTCCATCAGTTGCTTCATCTGCTCGATGAGAAGAGGAGAGCGCTCGGGGGCTTCAAACTGTGCCCAAAAGAGCCAAGCCTCATTGCCTTCTTCTCGTGAAGCATAGAACTAGTTCGCGTCTACTACACTCTTTTGGAGGTCCGAATAGGCGCCTGAGGAACGCCACACCTGGGTGAGCAATGCGAACCTGCTATCACCAAAGGAACACTGTAGTAAATATGGCTTACCATCTGTGATAGCTTTGACTTGGCGGATCTGTTCTTCAAAGAACCACCCATCCACCCGCTCCTTTGGGAGCTCGGATTTCAGCGTGGGTAGCTTGGTGGCTTGCTCATTGCCCGTCTTCTCAAGCGCCTCGCAGTTCAGGCTAGCATCCTTGAGCTCCTGCCGAATCTCTTCCACCCGGGCTTAATGCTTAGCGCTCGTCGTCTTTAATTCGGAGAGCGTGGCTGCTACTTGTTTGGCGGTTGCCTTCTCGTCCATGGCCTCTTGATTCAACTTTCGCAGCTCGGCCTTGAGTTTCTCGACCTCCTTCGATGAGGCTGCGCAAGAAATAAACATATAATTATACTGGGTCAACAGTGTGGATCACTGATGATAGAAAACCCGAATATTACAATTCGGCTTACCTCGCGCCTCATCGAACCTCTTGTTCAGGGCATCAAGCTCCTCTTCGAAGCTCTTGAGCTTTCGATTTAGCTCAGCAAGCTCTGTGGCGTTAACGGCCACCGCTGATGACGAGGCCTACAAATAGTAAATATTTATCAGTTTATATGGGTTCAAACCCCAGAACTGTCAAGAATATGACCCTATGTTTGCTCCTCTTAAGGACCGGTAGAACATTATGGGACAAATAATGTCTTGTGCATTGTTGGTTACTTATGTGTGTTTGACCCCCAGGTGAGTTGTTCTGAACTCACCCACAGCTGCTATATATATAACGATAGCACAAACCTAATAAAATTAAAAATTTAGGAAAAGGGTATTACGTGGCTCACCTGGAAGCCCGTCAAGAGACAATCGAAGGCCTCGTTAAGTCCGCTATCAACGGACTGAATGCCTTGAAAAACCGCACCCATAAGAGTGCGGTAATCCTCGGAGATGGAGGCGCTTGATAGAGCCTCCACCATGACCAGCCACCCAGTCATCGATGGCGCCGGTGGTGACCGGTTAACCCGATCTCTGACCGGGGATTGAGCTCATAGCTCTGGGAGGACAGTGCACTCTGGAGATGACCTTGGAGGGGACTAGACATCCCTTTGTCCGTACTCCTCAGTGACCAAGAGGGGATTCTCCCATCGGTCTTCGGCGGCCGAGGTATTAACCTTGGCCATGATGTCATCACCCCCATCGTTTGTGTTCGGCTCCAAAGGATCCTAGCGGGATGACACCTCTGCGTCATCCTTCGTGACCCCTGGAGGTGTGGGGTCTGACACGGTCCCACTCTCCGCCAGCTCGGTGGGTGGAGACTCCCCATCCGAAACATGGACGGTTGGGAGGACGCGTGGTGCACTGCAGAGCAAAAGGCGTTCTTACATTCAAAACATTAAGGGATTTGCGAAAATAACCCGGGGAGTTTTCGGATTCATACGTTCGAGCTGGGGGCTTGACCCTTAGGTTCCTTTGGGGAACTTTCTCACTGTAATCAGACTCAGTGTCAGAGTCCAAGCTCTCGACTGCCAGGATCAACCTCGGCCGACACACCCTCTTCGGGGCAGGTGGAGGTACTTCCTCCACGGCATATAATGACACCGCCCCTTTTCTTGTGAGGGGGGAATCGCCTTGCCCCCGTCCTCATGATCTTCTTCATGAGTATAGGAGGCATTGGTTTCCTCGGACATGACGTTCGGTAGGTCCCTTATGCGAAGACCTTCTCTGTCCTTCTTCTTCTTCTCCTTCCTCTCCGGCGTCGTGTACGGCACCACGACAAACATGTCCATCAACAACTCCGACCTGGGGTCTTCGGGTTGTGGTGCCGGACAGTTAATTCCCGCATCCTTGCTCAACCATTTTTGCAAAGATAAAGGGGAACAGTGTTTAGCCCATTTTGTCAAAGGACAGTGCCAGAGAACTAAAATTATATTATACCTGGGTAGGAGGGTCATTGGTGCTTAGGCCCGAATCCTCCTCCTTGGCTGGCCATCTCTTCCAGGGCTTCAATAGCGCCTTCCAAAATTTCTCGTGGGTAGTGCGAAAGAGTTGGCACATGGTAGGCTCATCCTCAAGCTGCTAAGCCCACTTTGGGGAGGCCCGATTGTCGGTGTCAAAATCGGCGGATCTCGGGTAGGGGGTCCCGAACTGTGAGACTAGAATCGACGGTAACAGGAGACAAAGGGGACACAGATTTACCCAGGTTCGAGACCTCCTATGGAGGTAATACCCTACGTCATGCTTGGTTCTATTGATGACATGGGGGGTTACAGAGTTGATCTACCTCGAGATCAAATAGCTAACCATAGATGAGTTGTTATGTCCCTATTCCCTAAAACCCTCCGGCTTATATAAACGCCGAGGATGCCTAGGGTTTACACATGGTCGGTTACATGCCGACGAGATAAACATGCCTATTTGCTACGTCAAACATGGAGCGCATGCTCTGCTTCCCGAAGCTTCCATCTTGAAGACTGGGCCTTCAAATCTTCTAGTGTTCGGTAAGTATCCCATATAGTTTGGCCCATAAGAATAGGCCGGCTCCCTAAGGACCCCTTAATCCAGGACTCCCTCGGTAGCCCCCGAACTTTCCTCCAACACCAAGGGTCTTCAACTCCAATTGCTTCACGAACAAAGTCTTCTTCTTGTGAGGTAAGTTCCTTCCGTGGAACAGAATTCGGCCTCCGATGACAAATTGCTTCCGCATAGTGGCGCGTCCGAATACTGTGAAATAAGTTGGCTTTGCAGGCCAAACGCCAGGGAAGAAAAGGTAACATTGCTTAACAACCACTCCGACGAAAGGTCACGGCCCACCATCACCGCTAAGCCAGTTACAACGACTCAATGCGCGTTCGAGGCCGTTCCATTAGCACGATCTATCATGCGCAGATCGTGCTCAGTTGCACACGAGATATGTTTGATCATGCATGCGCAAATGTGCACACGTCTCGAGAAGTGGGGGGATCCGCGACATGGCAGAGGGGGCTCAAACGATAAGCCTCATAAAAGGGAAAGAAAACCCTCGCACTTATTCACGCTCTCCCTCTGCTTCCACTACCTCCCATTCCTGTGAGCCTCTGACACCCAGATCCAAATCTTTCGCCTCCCCTTCCGATATCACCAATGGCGGGATTCGGCTCCAACGGCAAGTGGGAGGCCTCCACGATGACCGACGAGGACATCCAGGACCTCAAGAAAGCCGGATACCTCCCCGCTGACATCCCTCACTGCCCGATGTAGGAGGGCCAAGTGATCCCCACCCCCAAGCCAGGCGAAAGGGTGGTGTTCATCTCCCACATTATCAGGGGGTTGAGCTTTCCCCTCCACCCCTTTGTCAGAGGGTTGATGTTCTTCTACGGCCTCGACTTCCATGACTTCCCACCAAACTCCATCCTGCACATCTCGCATTCATCCTCATTTGTGAGGCCTTCCTGTGCATCGAGCCACACTTCAGGCTTTGGCTCCAGGTGTTCAACATCAAGCCCAAGTGTGTCGGTGGCAAGCAAGCATATTGCGGTAGGGTCATCATCGGCAAGCTCACCCGCGTCGGGTAGCCGTCGGGAACCCTTACTGACACCATCAAGGGGTGGCAGAATGAGTGGTTCTATGTCACCGAACCACAAGAAGAAGGTCAGCATCCCTCCACCGCATTCAGATCCGGTCCCCCCACCAGACTGGCTTCATGGCTCAAAAAGGGCCTCGTATGGGGACCGGGTAAGGAGGTGAGCGACCTGCAGAAGCACATCCGCTCCATGGTTAAGGAGGGCACCAAGTTGACTGATGTGGTCCAGGTGATGCTCTGAAGATGCATCCTCCCTTTCTCGCGCCACGACAATACCTTGTGGTCTTGTGAATTCGACGCCGAGCCAACAGTATGGAATCTCTTCCGCACTACACAGGAGAAGTTGTGGAAGCCACTCTTCAAATCACAGAAGAGCTGGCCATCCGAGGACAACGACAAGGGTTTGCACGCCGCCAAGCCCAAATCCGAGGTATGATACACCCTAGCTTGGTGTTCTTCGTTACATACAAAGGGCCCCTTATCTGATCTGTCTTTGTAGAGATGGCTGAAGAAAGCCGTCAACATCAACGGTCCGATGCCTCAGCCCGAAGACTAGAGGACCGGGCTGTTAGAAAAAATGCTTGTGGTAAAGCCTTAAGAGGCTCCCTCGAAGAAAGAGAAGAAGAAGAAACCAGCCAGGCTGGCATCCGCATCAAGGACTAGCCTAACGCCGCATCCGAGGATACCCCCACCTCCTCGAATCAGGACGAGGCTGAGGAGGAGGAAGAGGAAGAAGAGGAGGAAGAGGAGGAGGCCAAGGTGGAGGGCGATGGGGGAGGTAATTACCCCCGTGCCAGGAAGAGAGGGCCGTCTTCGGATGCTCAAGAGCAGGTCCCTCCTCCTGTCGAGAAGAGGGCACGTCGTGCGCGGGTGATTCTGTCTAACGATAGTTCGGACTCAGATACCACGTACGAAGACCTCGAGGAGGTTCCGCGAAGGATCCTACAGGTCCAGCCCCCTCCGAAAAGGTTAGGATCCGAAAACCCTCCCATTCCTTATGGACAAAATTAGAGCTTGCTAACTGTAGGTCATTGGCTTTGCAGCCCCCCACGCGTCATCCCCACCAAGGTGATATCGAACAAGGAGACCCTGCCTACCCAGCTGGTGGAGAGTAGGGACGCCTCGCATCTCACCACACTGGGCGCCATGAGGGATGCCGTGGAGGTGTCATCCCGACACGCTCCTATGGAGCCGGACATCGACAACGGGGGAGACCGTACCATGGCCAAGGCTGATGCCTTGGTCACTAAAGACCGGGGGGCGACACCCCTCCCGGACACCGAGGAGGCCAGACGAGCAGGTGCTCAGTCCACTCCGAAGACATCTCCGGAGCGCTTTGTGCCTCCATAGGGAACCGTTCAAGCCCTGGTAGATGTTCGGATATCCGATCATCACCCGCACCACCGACCAATAGGTGGTCGGTCATGGAGGAGGCTCTATGGAGCGCCTCCATCCCCGAGGATCACCACACCCTTATGGGTGCAGTATTGCAGAGCATCCAGTCCGTTGACAACGGACTGAAGGAGGCCTTCAAAGGTCTCCTTACGGGTTTTCAAGTAAGTCACCCGATGTTCTTATTCGCAAAGTTTTTATTTACTTATATTAGATACATGGCAGCCCCCGATCCCTAGGTGAGGTGAACAAACTCACCTAGGGGTCACTCCTGTGTCGGATATCGGACAAGATATACTTTAAGTATCCGGCATGTTAGCATTACACCTAATAAGGTCCAACATATGATCGGATTGACTATAATTCGGGAATTGAAAACCCATGTAATATATCAACTATGTGTATAATGCAGGCTTCGTCATCGGCGGTAGTGAGAAATGGCACCGAGATGGACAAGATAAATCGGAAGCTTAAGCGCTCCGAAGACGAAGTTGAGGCCCTTAACCGAAAATTCGACGAGGCTCAAGGTATGTCAAAACAGAATCCAAATGCCTTAGTCTGAACTCGATTGTCCGTATACTATTAATGCAGATTTTTCACATTGTATAATGTACATGCAGCCTCGGCGAAGGAGATGGAGAGGCTCAAGGCCGAGCTCCAACGCGCGAAGGACGAAGCGGCCACCGAGAGGGCGGCTGCTAAAGAAACGGTTGTCGCCCTCTCTGCCATGCAGGCCACCAGTGGCAAGCATGAGGCTCGCGTGGCGGAGGTCCAATAGGAGCTCAAGGACGTGAGTGATAAATGCGAGGCCTTGGAGAATAAGAATAAGGCGAGCTCGGACGAACTGTCCACTTTCAAAACCGAACTCCAGAAGGAGCGGATGGACAGACGGTTCTACGAGGAGCAAGTGCGCCAAGCCAAGGACATAGCAAATGGTAAGTCGTACTCACTAAAGTGCATATTACGGGATAGAAAATTCGCATTGCTTACCCGGGTGTGGTGATCCTCAGGCGCATCTTCCGATCTCCAGAACAGCATGGCAGACGCCAATCAGCTGTTCTCCTCGCGGGGAGAAGGAGATGAAGCTCGACTATTATGGGCACAGTTCGGAGCCCCGAGCGTCCTCCTCTTCTAGTGGAGCAGCTGAAACAGCTGATGGAGCTGCACCAGATGGCGGAGCCAGCCATGAAGGATCTTTGTATCCGCTTGTGGCCTAGGAGCTGCTACCAGGCAACTACTTTGGCCAGGTGCAGAGGTTGATTGCTGCTTCGCCCCGCCTCGACACTATCAAACGATCCTCCTCCATCGAGGGAGTTCGGATGGCCCTCGCAAGGCCGGAGCTGGATCCGACGAAGGTAGCCACCACCCTGCCGCCTCTAGGGAAAGAGCATAGACGCCCCGAGATATACTTTGATGGCGTGATGGAGAGTGCTCGGGTGATAGCGTCCCAGTGTTCGAGCCATCACTTATTTGAATGAACTGTAACGCGTCCAAAGAGTTGTCCAAACATTTGATGATATTAGTATTTGTTCTTATGTGGCTATTTAATACTGAAAGATGCGAGTCGTCGGCTTCATCCCCCATGTAAATACTACATGGGGTGTCTCTGCCAATGCAATATGTCCCTTAGCCAAATTATCAGAACCCGAAGGCAGTACAGTGTGGCAGACTAGGCAATCCGACTATAGTGCTTTATTTCTTTCACTTAGTCATAGGGGCACAAAAAGGACTACATGAAGTGTACGATTAGTCACCGAAGTGTTGTGATGTTCGGACGAACCATGGCCAAAGCGGGTATCACAATGTTTGCACAAAGGGTAAGTTCCTTGTATAAAACGGAACAACCGCTTACGAGGATTGAAGTATAATACTTCCAGCCTGGGTTCACAGACCGGATCTCGCATACTATGACGGTCCGTTTTAGGCTTTCACCCCTGAGATGCTTGACCAGACTATCAGGAAGCACAATCGAAGGGATGATCCCTTTGCCCTTTTAGCCGAACGAGTGGAACGTAAAGGGGCAAGCACAAGAGTCAGGCAACCCAACTATTGACCCAAGACATAGTTCGGAACCGATGCACATGAAGCGAACACCAAGACGCCAAACGCATGATAGAATGTACATAAGGCGATTTTATTTTAAACTCGAGCCCCCGGTGTATTAGCTGGTTACCTCGCATTGTACCAAACAGGTCCACGAGAAGAGCGAGAGAGGAGAAATATGCGCCAAAAAGGACAGATGAGTCAAACTTGTTCCACGCAATTTACATTTTTCTTAGCAACTCATATAGCTCGAATTGCTAAAGCAACTGTTTAAAGGCATGTGAAAGAAAAAATATACAGGAGTTGTTGTACCATGGGTCTTCGATTGATAACCTGAGGTCCTCGATATGCCCCGTTGCTAGTTGACTCCTGCTCTTAGATGCACCTTGATGGGTGTTAGTGTTCGGCGGATGGATCTTGCAAACAAAGCCTTGAGAGGCCGCCGAATTGTAGGTGATCTTTACGTCATAGGAAGGTTCTTTTAGGGGCGCCTGTATTTAGTCCAAAGACGTGCTGATGGTAGAGGTTCGGGCCAGCAGAACACCCGTCTTTATTTCCCCACCGCTATCCATGAAATTTTGAGTGTGAAGTTGTGCCCCCTCGGCACGTACTTTGCTGGTCTTAGGGTTGTGCGGTGGGGGGGCGAGTCCCTATTGAAGGGAGGAGGAAGGATCTGAGTTTTCGGTCTAAAGCGGAACTTGCTTCCCAGCCTTGTGTGCCTTTATGGTGGATCTCGGAACTTGCCAATCTTATTTGTAGCTGAATTCGGCCGCTATGGCTAGTGCATGTTCCTCAGTTCCAAGGGAACGCTCTATATTGCCATTGACAGTAATGACCCCCTTGGGGATCGACATCTTGAGCTTGAGGTATGCGTAGTGTGGGACTGTGTTGAAATGAGCAAACACTGTCCGACCAAGCAACTCGTGATAGCCGCTGCGGAAGGGCACAATGTCGAAGATCAAGTCTTTGTTGCGAAAGTTATCGAGCGAGCCAAACACAACTTCCAAGGTTACGGAACATGTACATCAGGCCTCAACGCCTAGGATCACTCCTTTGAAGGTAGTGTTGTTGGTTTTGTCACACCCTGTGTTTGTAGCACATTTATATGTTTGGGTTTATAAAATTTGGAGCCAACTAAAACTTTTTCAAAGTGCTTGTGCTTGTTTGCAATGATGGTTGGTTGCTTGATGATTGTGGTATGGCACTCCTAGATTCTATTCCACTTCATATTCATCTTCCATGTCCACCTCTTTCCCAATGATCATGCCATGTGAATAGTGCCCAAAAATATTTTTATTAAATTTTGTTTTAACCAAAAATGATTTATTCAAATTAGGTTTTTCAAAACCCCCTGAAATGAGGTTTGCACTATAAGTCCTCAAATTGGGTGGATTCTTCTTCCCCAAAGACTTTAATTCAAACCTACTATAAATAAGACTTTCCAAAACCTGCAAATATTTATTTTAAATATTATTCTTATATTTTATTTAAAGGCTTCTTCTTAAGGCCATAAATGGTTTTTCATAGGGAAAAATTATTTAAAAGCTTTGAAAATATTTGAGAAAATTTAGGAAAACTCAGTGGACATATATTTTCCATATAAATGAGTTTCTACACAAGGGCATGATCAAATCATGGGAAAACCCATCAAAACCCTTTCTGTTCAAATCAAACTTTTGGAATATTTCTATCAGAAATATTCTCAATAAATTCCAGGAAAATTCCAGCAAGTCAACACTATCATAAGTGAAGATCATGCAAAGTTTCATCTCAATCCAAGTTGGTTTGATTCATCAAACCATCTCAAAACCCTTTCCGTCCAGATTCAAATTTAAACAACTTTACATTGTGAAATGTCTCCCCTTGACCCCAAATTTTGTGGGCAAGCTCTAATGACCAAATAGTGATGCTACACTAAGTGGTGCATCAATGGTTAAATTCTAGCATCACTAGATCTACAGAAACCTGATTCTGTTAATTTCTAGGGTTTATCAAGTTTCCATTGTCAACTTTTCCCACTTGATCTCAAACTTGGTGAATCCTCTCATTTTTACCTAGCCCTTGACCCTGTTGAATATCTCAGTGAGATGGTAAATTTTCTTGCCCAAAACTCTATCAAACACCTGCTGGTGAAATGGTAAAACCACCATTTCCACCCCTTAACCTTTTACCCTTGCCTCCACCTCTTTACCACAACCCCTCTCAGTTACTAGCTACCTCCAGTAAATCTCCCTAGCCAAGTCTCCATGGGTAAGTCGGGTAAAATCCTCATTTTAGGCCTCTGGACAGTAGTTTTTCTCCCTCTCCCTCGGCTTTCCTTCTCTCCTAAGGCACTCCAGAGCATCCTATGCCCTACCCTCCTTTGTTAAACCCCCTACATCCCCTAGACATAGCAGGTCACGCACAAGACGTCGTTGGCACATCATGCCACGCCAAATGCGCGCTTTGGAGCGCGCTATAGTGCCAACAGGCGCTATAGCCATCGACCACTGCATGAACCAGACAGCCTTGGGCCTCCCTCGCGTGTCCCTCGAGGCGCCCTCGACGTCTGTGACATGCGAAGCGGTCGGCCCCCTCCTTTCTCTCCCTCCTTTGACCCCCTCTCGCGCGTGCCCCACGCCGCCCGAGCCGGCCAACGCGCGACCTTGCACGCGCGCCCTCCTCTCTCTCTCCCTTGCTCCCCTCATCGTAAACCAGCCCCAAGAGCACCGCCGAGAAGTCCTGCAGCCTCCCTCTCCCTCTGGCCTCGGCCACGTCCTCTCTGGTGCACGGCTCATTGGTGGACTCGCGCCCCCGCTATAAAAGGGCCTCCCAGACCACTCTCTCCTAGACCTCCTCTTGAGACGGGGTCGTCCTAGAGTGGAAGGTCATGTGTTGTGATTACAGGCACCGGGCACACCGTTGTGTGCCCTCATGGATGATACGAGTGATGTACATCATGGGGGATGGCACCAACGAGTGGACTCTTTGTTTAGTATCACCATGGGAAAGGCATTGTTCGGGTGCTTACCTAGGGTATGTTATGTACCGCGAGTCGTGGATCACACGGAAGTTCCCCGAGTCTCGTGGGTAAAGTGTGCAACCTCTGCAGAGTGTAAAATTATTCAAATAGCCGTGTCCACGATCAAGGACAGTTGGGTGGTGCTGCTTAGACTATGTCTGAATGTTTTCGCAAAACTTGTTGTGAGTATGGATGTGATGGTGACACGAAGGTCACTTGAGCTAGGTCCGATGACTTAGCATGGGTATTGAACTAAGTCCGATGACTTAGCATGATGACTGAACACGAGGTGTTCAACCCCTACTTATGATGATATCCTTAACTATTCATATGGATATTGCCTATTGTTAACGCGTGATTACTAGATACTTGATCATGTCATTGCATTTAAAAATTAGCTTTCCGCAAATTACCTACTTAGTTCTATATCATGCATCATTACTACCTTGTTCCACAACTTGGGTTGCTTGCGAGTACATTCAAAGTACTCATTGCATTGCCACTGGTTATTTAATTGGCTAGGCATGGCAGAACAGGAGTATGTTGAAGAGTTCGTTGGTGACGAACATGTGAACTAGGACGCTTCCCAGTCAGAATGCCTGTAGGTTCAGGCACATGGCATGGGTTCATGCTTTTGATCAAGATTTCCGCTGCTTGTTCTATTTAAGTGTTTGGCCCTCGTGGCCCTATCTATGTAAGACTTGACCTTCATGGTCTTTATTTGTGTAAGATGCTAAATGTGGATGTAAGACTCTTGTTATTTAGCTTCTGTGTGTTCAGTGAGCATTGATCTCTGGGATCACTGTACATGTGCATTCGGTGATCACGACTTATGAGTCGGGGTCCCCACAGGTTTGATCCTTGACGGATCTATGCCCATGTTTTCAACCGTATCTGTGTAAATTAGGTTGAGTCTACTTCCTCCGGCCATTGGGACTTTTGTGAAGTGATACCCATCTATAATGGGGTCTAGGACGAGGGCCGCCAAACACCCATGACGGATACTGGTCGGGTGATCGCGCCGATCAAAGGTGATCGGGTATGCCAACCATGGGTTGTACTTTGGGGCTACGGGTTCCACATTGTAGACCTCCCGTAGGGCGCACTTCCTCTCCTTCTTAGGTATATGGGTGGCGTATATCATATTCACCATTTTGACTTCGGGAGGGAATTTCTTCTGTCCGCCACCAATTGGGCCCCGAGGCTCATCCTTGCCCTCGCTTCAAGAGCTTTTTCCTTGGTCCTCGAGTGGTATCTTACCGGCCTATTTAAACACCCAGCAGTTGCGATGTGTTTGGTTGTCGGGATTCTCTGAAGTCCCATGGATTTGGCAAGGCCTTTCCATGATCTTCTCCAGCTGAGTGGGTCCGTCATGATTGCCTTTAGGAGGCTTCTTTCGCTGCCCAGGTCGGGAGTCGCGGAATCTAGCGTTTACAGCCGTGTCATTGGCATTGCTATTATTGTGTCGGTGCTTATTCTTATTGCACTTTAGTTTTCCGTTGCCACCCCGGGCTTCAAAGGCTACGGGATCTTTAGAATTGTGGCTGCGTCTTGCCAGCCAATTTTCTTCGCCCACGCAAAAGCAGGTCATGAGGGACGTAAGGGCAGACATGGTGTGAGGTTTATCCTGGCCCAGCTGGCGGGCCAGCCATTCGTTCCGAATATTATACCGGAAGGAGTTTATCGCCTCAGCATCCGGACAGTCGACAATTTGGTTCTTCTTACTCAAGAACCGATTCCAGAATTGCTGAGCAGACTCGACGGGCTTCTGGACGACGTTGCTAAGATCGGAAGATTCCAGCGGGCGGACATAGTTTCCCTGGAAGTTAGAGTGGAACACATCTTCCAGGTCTTCCCAGCATTTAATGGAGTTTTCGAGGAGGCTGTTTAACTAGTGTCGAGCTGGCCCCTTAAGCTTAAGAGGTAGATATTTGATGACATGGAGATCATCTCCTCGTGCCATGTGGATATGGAGGAGGAAGTCCTCAATCCATATAGTTGGGTTAGTAGTCCCATCATAATGTTCTATATTCATGGGTTTAAACCCTTCGGAGAACTGGTGTCACATGACCTCATCTGTGAAGCACAGTGGGTGAGCGGCGCCTCTGACCCGTGCTAGGTCATACCTGTATTCGGCATCTGTGTGGGCCCGGTTGGATTTCCGGACTCTGTTGTTTTGGTCGAACCATGGTCTGTACCCGCCCCGTATATCGGGCGAGTATTCTCTAGATCCGTAGATGGATCTTGTATGACCTGCTCTGTGATCTAGGTCATCTCGCAGGTCGAACATGTCATTGGGCTCTGATTGCTCCTTATCTCATCTTTGGGGCATTGTCGGTATATAACCGGTGTCGTTAGCCGTCCTGTCCAGACCACGAGGGAGGCGGTCCAGCTTGTCATATGGAGAACAGTTCCGAGACGGAGTATCAGTGAGTTCGTCTTTGAATGGCAGCAACAACCTCCTCCGTGGGTAGCTTTTAGGATGGTTCGACAGACCGGTGACATATACTTCCTCAGCTGAGAGGACTTTCGTCCATCGATAATTGAGGTCATCCTGTTCGGCCTTGAGTTGTCGTTCTTTAGCTTTCAAGCTGCGAGCCGTTGCTATGAGCCGTTGCATGATTTTTTCCTGATCTTCGAGGTTATCAGGGATGTACAAGTCATCGGCTTCCGGTATATCTTCCTCCTCAGCGGGGAGAAGGTAGTTATCGTCTTCAGAAGTGTTGACATTATTGGGATTGTTCTGGTCCTTAGGCCCTTTCGGACCCTCTAATGGGTGTTCAGGGATATCAGGATTGCCATGGTCAGCGGGGGTATTACCGTCCATGTTGCTAATAATAGCTTCCTTTCCCTTTTTGCCTTTGGACCGCTTATGCGGTTTCCGGCGCCTTGACGACGCATCGCCCGACTTGTCTTCATCGTTGTTAGGCGTGTTGTTGCCGTTAGTGGTGGGAGTATCTACCATGTAGACATCGTATGTGGAAGTGGGGGCCCATCTCCTAGTGTTAACGCGGGTGGGAGCGTGGTCCTCTTCATCCATGTATTCTGCCTCGGAGGCATAGTCCATCATATCGGTTAAATCTTCGACAGTGGCTATCAAGTGGATTGGTCAAAAAATTGTCCTGACCCGCATCATAACAGAACTGAACATAGATCGGGGCTGGATCATCGGTGATCTTTATTGATGAGATCCGATCTAGGGCCTCGTCATCCGCTGAGGGATCGATGAGATCCAACTGTTCGGAACTTGCGGAGTTAACCTCCAAGGCATCCGGGCATGGGGAGTGTTCGGTGAGAACACGTGTCTGGTCATCTGGCTCAATGGCCGGACAAGAATAGGAGTTCGGCCCATCTCCATGGGTCACCCCATGGGCATGTCCGAAGAAGGGGCTCGAGGTTAAAGCTTGAGAGTCCTCGGGGGCTACAGGCGAAGCTGCGAGCCCGGTTAACGACAAGTCGCCACGTGAGTCTATGGAGAACTCTAAGTTTCCGAATCTGACCTCTTGATCAGGGGCGAAGCTCTCAAAGCAGCCTAGATGGCCAGTGGGATCAACGTGCAGCACAACGCTGTCGAAGGCGAAGATCTGTCCGGAGACAAAAGTGTCCATGTTGCGGACCTCTTCGCTGATGACAAGGCGAGACATCGACTCCATCATGCTCACAGAGGAACTCTCAACGAAAGCACCAATGCCGGTATCAAAACTAGCGGATGTCAGGTAGGGGGTCCCGAACCGTGAGACTAGAATCGACCGTAAGAGGAGACAAAGGGGACACAGATTTACCCAGGATCAGGCCCTCCTACAGAGGTAATACCCTACGTCTCGCTTGGTTCTATTGATGATGTGGGGGTTACAGAGTTGATCTACCTCGAGATCGAATATCTAACCCTAGATGAGTTGTTCTGTCCCTATACCCTAAAACCCTCTGGCTTATATAGACGCCAAGGATGCCTAGGGTTTACACATGGTCGATTACATGCCGAAGAGATAAACATGCCTATTTGCTACGTCAAACGTAGAGCGCAAGCCGTGCTTCCTGAAGCTTCCATCTTGGAGACTGGGCCTTCAAATCTTCCAGTGTTCAGTAAGTACCCCATATAGTCTGGCCCATAAGAATAGGCCGGTTCCGCGAGGAACTCTATGAGAGCCTGGCTTAATAGGAATGATAGACAACTCATATCAACAAGGAATTCCTTCTTTTCTGGAAGCCCACTCGAGAAGAACTCCAAAGTTAAGCGTGCTTGGCTTGGAGCGATTTTAGGATGGGTGATCGACCGGGAAGTTGGTCCCGGGTGCGCACGAGTGAGGACAAAGTGCGCAGGAAAGACTATTGTTGGTGTATGGGTCCGGTCTAGATCCCGCCAGGCGTAACGGGGTGTTACAATTGGTATTAGAGCCGACCCTTACGGTTACACGGGCATGCATGGGTGAGGTGCACGGGCATGTGGCGCGTGGCGTCTGTGGCCCGTCGTGGCACACAACATGGCACATGTGCCGGACTGAACATGCATACGTGTGCCAAAAGGAAACGTTCCTGATGGGCCGACGACGACGTCGGTTCCTTTAAGTGGGGGTGTATGTGAGATCCTGGCTTAATAGGAATGACAAACTACTCATATCAACAAGGAATTCCTTATTTTCTAGAAGCCCAAATTTAAGCGTGCTTGGCTTGGAGCGATTCTAGGATGGGTGACCGGCCGGGAAGTTGGTCCCGGGTGCACACGAGTGAGGACAAAGTGCACAGGAAAGACTAGTGTTGGTCTGTGGGGCCAGTCTAGATCCCGCTAGGCGTAACGGGGTGTTACAACCCCTTAATCGAGGACACTCTCACCAATGCTGGATGGGAAGGAGACGGTGTCGGAGCATGATCTGGACCACATTGACCAATTCAATCTTGCCCTTGATCATCTAGGAGACACGCTTCTGTAGTGATTCCACCTCGGCATCCGACTCCCAGTCAAGGCCCTTCCTTAGCCACAAGCTCAATCTTGCAGGAGGTCCAGACATGAAATCGGTTGGAGCGATTTGGCCCTCGTCCCTTGGTTCGGTGATATAGAACCATTCTTTTTGCTAGATCTTGATGGTTTTGATGAAGGTGTCGGTCGGCCACCCAACACGAGGGAGTTTGTTGATTACCGCCCCTCCACAGTCTGCAGCTTCACCCATGACGGTCTTCGGCTTGATGTTGAAGACCTTGAGCCACAGGCCAAAGTGCGTCTCGACCTGCAGAAAGGCTTCACACAATAATAAATGCCGAAATATGCATGAAGGAGTTCGGGGAAGGTCATGGAAGTCCAACCCGTAGAAGAACATGAGGCCCCTGACGAAGGGGTGGAGTGGGAAGATCAGTCCCCGAATAAAATGGGGGATGAACACCACCCTGTCGCCTAGCTTGGGGGTTGGGACCACCTGGTTGGGCTCTGCCGCGCGGTGGAAGACGTTGGCGGGGAGGTAACCGGAGAGCTTCAGCTCTAGGATGTCCTAGTCGGTGACCGTGGAGACCTCCCACTTGCCATTGGAGCCCGAAACCGCCATGGCTAAGCTCGGAGGAGAAGTCGAGGAAGAACTAGATCTGGGCTCTTGAAGCTTGGGGAGATTAAGGAAGCAGAGGATACGAATGGGAGGCGTGGATAGGCCTTGGGGTTTTTCCCTTTTTATGAGGCATGACGCTAATTAGCCTCCCTTACTGCGCTGCAAATCTCTCCGCTTACCAAGACGTGCATGCCTTAATACATGCGTAAAGTAAGCTGAGATGTTAATCATATCCCGTGTGAAACGAAGCACGATTTAAGCATTGATGGGTCGTGCCAATGAAAAAATGGCCTCGAATCACGAACAGAGTCTTCATAACTGGTTCAGCGATTGTGGTAGGCCACGATCCTTTGTCAGAAAGGTCGTCAAAAAACACTGTTTGCACTTTGACGTTTCTCTTTCGGGACTAAGCAATTCATGGGGTCCAGACAACCGTATGATCGGAAAATTTATGCGTCATCGGAAGCCAGACTAGTCTCAGCCAATCATTAATGGGAAGAAGAACTCACCCCGCAAGTCCAAGACTCTGAAGCTACCAGATTTGAGACCCTTGGCATTGGAGGCTCATTCGGGGGCTACCGAGGGAGTCCTAGACTAATGGGTCCTCGAGCCGCTGGCCTATCTCCCAATAGGTCGTCTTGCTGGGCCGCACTCTAACTGTCGCAGGAGGGATTGGATACATCGAGATCACGTGTTCTAGAAGGAAATCCCGAAGGCGCATTGTGCACTCCAAGTCAAGATGAGGAAGTCAGCATGTCCATCCCTAACAGGACACCTACCATGTGTAAACCCTAGGTACCCCCGATGTCTATACAAACCGGGAGGGTTTTAGATTGGCAGAGAAACTCATCTAAGGTTTTAGCTATCTGATCTCGAGGTGGATCGACTATGTAACCATCATACCATCAATATAATGGAGCAGAACATAGGGTTTTACCTCCATCAGAGGGCCCGAACCTGGGTAAACATCGTCTCCTTCGTCCCTTGTTACCATCAATCCTAGTCTCATAGCTAGGGACCGCCTACCCGAGATCAGCTGATTTTGATACCGACACTAGGTCTTCACAAAATATATTTGAAAATTTCCAAAAATATTGATGCCATTTATTTACTGCTATTTTATTTTATTTTATTTTATATTATCTATCTATCACTATTTAATCCTTGCAAGTAACAAGTTCAAGGGGCTTGACAACCCTCTTGCCCGCATTGGGTGCAAGTGTTTGCACTTTTGTGCATAGGTGCTGACGACGGGTGTTTATGTGATTCTCCTTTTGGTTCAATAACCTTGGTTCTCATTGAGTGAAATACTTATCTCTACTATTCTACATATACTCTCCTCTTAAGGGAAAATCCCAATGTAGTTTCCAAGTAGCAACTTGTGACCTAGGAAGCGACACTTGGTGAAAGGCCCAGAAGGCGGCCCACTAAGGATCTCCACAAGTCGAGAACCTCGTGAGAGTCGGACCTCACGAGGCCCCTCACCATGAGGTGAGTCTCTTCAAGTCAGACGTCTTTAGCATCAGGCGGCCTCGTGAGGCCCTCTTTGCGAGGTTGCTTTCCACGAGGTCCTCCGTTGGAGGGTTCGTGCGGTGCAGGTAGCACGGTTGCCTACCCACCACGTGGGTGACGCATCCATGCTGACAAGCACACTAGGACCATGCTAGCAGGCGTAGATAGGGGGTATTTCCTCTTTGATGATTAAAGTGCAATGCCCACTGCTTCCTTCAGAGCAGGTTCCCACAACTTGTCGTTTTGGTGCATGGTGACAATGCTTAAGCTGCTCATCGGGAGGGAGGTCATCACCGAGCCCACTAGCGTGTCATCGACAGCGCCTTTGTAGACGAAGACCGCCTTTTGTCAGGATAGACTAAGCGCATGTCCCCCTTCATATTTTCACCATGTGGCTTCCAATTCAGCCGATATTTTTGGGGAAGAGGACCAAGGCAAGGATAAGGGGGCAGTGCTGCCACTTTAAGAAAGGGATCCGTCAATCATTCACTCTAGACTTGGCCACCTCTGGTCATCTTCCACCTTGTAACACTCATTCTCCCCAAGAGCAATCCCACCAAGCAGGAGTAGGGTTTTACACTTCAAGGTGCCAAGAACCTGGGAACTTTGTGTGTCCCTGTTACGCCATGTGTGTGTGTGTGTGTGTTTACATGAAGCATCGCCCGTCGTAGCCTCGCCAAGGTCATCATCGGGTCGTGAGGCAGTTGCACGAAAAGGCCCAGAGTACCCTAACACAAACACTTCCTCGACATTTGCCTACTTAATGTTTATATAATACTAGTTCATTTATAGGACAAAGCAATGAACCTTTCTATCATGTTGAATGTACAAGGTACAATCTGGTTGATTATGAGCCTACATTTTCAATCTTCACTAAAGATTGAATGAACAATAATAAGCATATCCCTGAAAATATGGTTTGGAGCCCTAGCTCTGGGTAGCCCTTTGTTGCAACACGTCGTATGCTATGCTAGCGCCAAATAATTTTTCTATAGCCCAACCAAGAACATGCTGTTGGAAATAGATCAAGGGATCGGGTTTACCACTAGACGTGCAGTCATCGTAGGGGAAGTATAGTTGGTGATGCGTGTAGTCAATCAGCCAATTCATCTCCTCCTCGAGTATCCGATCTCCCATGAAAGGTGATCTCTCACGAGGAGTTCCTCGCAGATCCCTCGAACGGTTCAACCAAGCAATGCAGATGCGATGCCTCAAGGGTATCCACATGTACGGGGTAGCGTCAGGCGGCGGACTGCTAGGTCCGATCACACGACATGGTGGCGTGGGGAGTGGCGGTCATTCCCGACGGGATAAAAAGGATCAACCCTCAGAGGTGCGCCCACTCCCCTTTATATAGACCTTCGAGGTGGGATCAACACTTGACGCCCAGGATGAGCCTAATCACACTTTCCATTCAGATCCAATCTTTATGGGCTGCAATCCCTTAAGTGTGCGACCCTATAGGTTCATGTACACATTGACATGACCCGAGTCGATAATCGGTAGCGGTCCTAGCAGAATGTGTCAACTCCCATGTGTGCGCAAAATCGTTAGACAAACCTCGACAATGTGTCATATACAACATTCCTTTTGTGTCATGATATAGGTTGTCGAGCTCAAGGCGAGTACTTGTAACCCTTGTCGTAGCTCCACATCTCTTCTCGAAACCGTGATACATATTCCTAAACTGGGTTAACACTTAAACCATGTCGCATGGCCATGCTTTCTGAATCTAATCACTTGAGAGGGCCCAGAGAATATCTCTCCTCATGGAGGGGAAAATCCCATCTTGGTCAACCATGTCTCACGGCATGTCTCATGACTCACCCGACACCTACCTTTATAACTACCCAATTACGGAGTAGCGTTTGATAGACCCTAAGTAAGTCGATCCTCATCCAGAGAACATGCGAGGACCTCAGGTCTTGAGACTAAAATATGACAATATCTCGATGTGTCTCAAAGCGAGTCTATCCAACTCGGTGATCTCAATCCCCAAGTCCATATCAGTTCAGCATCTCTATGCACATGACATGTGAAACATAGTCATCAACTAAATCATATACAGTAAAGGATATGTGTCTGCATAACCTTAACAACTAGGGGTTATTAGAACAATCATCATACGGTATATAGTCTTACAAATAAGTCACATACTTATTGATACATATCATTGATGATGTTCAAGGACAATACAAAATATTGATGAATACATAGGAAATGAAATCATCACAAGATTGCCTCTAGGGCATATTTCCAACAGTCTCCCACTTGCACTAGAGTCAATCATCTAGGAAACGTATGCCCATAGACCTCATGTGCACCTGATGCTTCGACTGTGCGAGAGGCTTCATTAATGGATGAGCAACATTTTCATGTGTGTGTATCTTGCATATGTTTACATCGTCTCTCTCGACAATGTCGCGAATAAGGTTAAAACACATGAGTATGTGTTGGGTTTTATGATGGTTTCGTGGTCCCTTGACTTGTGCTATAGCACCACTATTATCACAATAGAGGTCCAACATATTGGACGACTCCTAAACCACTCCAAGATCAGAAATAAAATTCTTCACCCAAACACCTTCTTTTGCAGCTTCAGAAGTCGCAATGTACTCATCTTCCATTGTAGAATCAGCTACTGTATCCTGCTTGGCACTCCTCCAGCTCACTGCTCCTTCGTTCATAATAAACACAAACCCATATTGTGATCGACGGTCATCCCTATTGTTTTGGAAATGAGCATTAGTGTAACTCTTTACAACGAGCTCATCCCCACCTCCATAAACTAGGAAAGTATCATTTATCCTTCTCAAGTATTTAATGATATTCTTGACCATTGTCCAGTGACTCTCACCTGGTTCAACCTGGTATCTACCTACTATGCTTAGAGCGAAGCTAACATAGGACGAGTACACACCATAGCATGCATGACGGACCCAACAGCCGAAGCATACAGAATCCCATCCATGCGTCTTCGCTCATCAAGAGTCGAGCGACTCTGAGTCTTGCTAAGACTAATGCCATGTGACATGGGAAAGAACCCTTTATTGGCATCTTGCATCTTGAACTGCTTCAACACCTTATCTATATACGCACTTTGTCTTAATTGAATAAGCCTTCTCTATCTATCTCTATAGATCTTGATTCCCAGAATATAAGCTGCTTCTCCCAAGTCTTTCATCGAAAAACTATTTTTCAATAAATCCTTGATAGATTCAAGCATTTGAACATCATTTCCAATCAACAATATGTCATCCACATACAGGATCAGAAATGCAACAAAGCTCTCACTGACCTTCTTGAATACACAATGATCATAGTCGTTCTTGCTGAAGCCAAACTCTTTGATCGCTTCATTAAAACGAATGTTCCAATTTCGAGATGCTTGCCTCAATACATAAATGGATCTATGAAGCTTGCATACCATGTCAGCATTCTTTGGATTGACAAAACCCTCGGGCTATATCATATATCCGTACTTAGTTAAATTTCCATTAAGGAAATCCATTTTGACATCCATCTGTCATATCTCATAGTCGAAATATGCTGCTACAGCAAGAATGATCCAGATTGATTTAGGCATCACTACCGGTGAATAAGTCTCAACGTAGTCAACTCCTTGAACCTGTCAATAACCAACAAGTCGAGCCTTATGGACTGTAACATTTCCATCCATATCAGTTTTATTCTTAAAGATCCATTTGCACTCAATGGCTCGACCGCAATCTAACGGATCAACCAAGTTCCAAACTTGATTATCATCCATGGACTTTAATTCGGATCTCATGGCCTCAAGCCAAAACTCAGAATCAGGGCTCAACATCGCTTCCGCATACGTGGTCGGTTCATTGTTCTCCAAGAACAACACATTGCAGTCGTGCATATTGTGCAACCTTTCTGTCCTACATGGGACCGACGCCGATTCCACAACGGGTTCCGTGACCAACTCCGATGTGACTGAATCACTTGTCAGAACGTCCCAGTGTGGGTCTCGAATTTCTCCGAGTCCGACCGACCTCCCACTAGCCTTCCGGTAGAGAAACTATTTCTCAAGGAAATCTCCAACTCCAGCGACAAACACTTTGCCCACTTAACAGTTGTAGAAGTAATATCCCATGGTTTCCCTTGGATATCCCACGAATACGCACTTGTCCGACTTGGGTGTGAGCTTGTTTGACTGAAGTCTCTTGACATATGCTTCACAATCCCAAATCTTTAGAAAATACAAACTATGACTCTTTGTTGTCCATATCTCATATGGTGTGAAAGTTGTGGTTTCTAGAGCCTATCCCCAAAATGACAAGGGTAAATCCGACCGACTCATCATCGATCGGACCATGTCTAACAAAGCCAGATTCCTGCATTCGAACACACCATTTCTCTGGGGCGTACCTGGAGGAGTGAGTTGTGGAACTATTCCATGGCTCTTCAGATGATAATCAAACTCCTGGCTCATATACTCATTGCCATGATCAGGTCGTAGAAGCTTGATTGTCTTGTCGATTTGATTTTCCACTTTGTTATGAAACTCCTAGAACTTCTCAAAAGTTTCTGACTTGTGCCTCATCAAGTAGACATATCCATATCTACTAAAGTCGTCGGTAGAAGTCACGAAGTATTGGAAACCACCTCTAGCTGGTGTGCTCATTGGTCCATATACATCACTATGTATAAGTTCCAATAGCTCAGATGCCCTCTCGCAACTCTTTGCAAAAGGAGTCTTAGTCATCTTGCCGAGTAGGCATGACTCGCATGTCTCAAATGATTCAAAATCAAATGAAGTTGGAATTCCATCATCATGGATCTCTTCATGCGCTTTTGACTAATGTGTCCTAGTCGACAATGCCAGATGTAAGTTGGATATATCTTGTTAGGCTTATGCCTCTTGACATTTATGTTATAGACCAATTCACCTTCAAGATATAATATAAATAACCCATTCACAACACACACAAAGCCATAAAACATTTTATTCAAGTAAATAGAACAACCATTGTCCTTAATACTGAATTCATGACCTTGCACCATCAAACATGAGGCCGAAATAATGTTTCGACTTATTGAAGGAACATAATAACAATTATCAAGTTCCATTACAAATCCGGAAGATAAATTAAGTTGCATGGTGTATCACAGCCCTAGTTTAGCTTTGCTTGCCATTGCATAGTCATGCATGCATTTTAAACTCAAATGAATTTGAATCGGGGAATTGCCAAGCTTAAGAAATCATTTTTTCAAAACAAGCAAGATATAAATTGCTTCAAATTAGTCCAACAAAATGTTCCAAATATTCTGTGAAAATATTGGATAGAGTTTAAATTAAAACCAATATTTTTGGAATCACATGAATATTTGTTATGGGCATTTGACTTAATCCAAATATTATTTGCATTGGATTTATATTGTTATATATAAGATATATGTCCAAACAAATAGTGAGAATTATTTGTAGCTTTGGAAAAGTCCATCTAGTCACATATATATTTTCTCATGGTTGTATGAAATGGTTTTATATTATTATAAACCAAAATAAAATTGAGAAATTAGAAAACAGATGAAAATGGAAAAGGGAGAAGTACCTGGGCCACTTACTTGTGAAGGAGAGGCCCACCCCACAAGGGCAGGCCCGTCTTCTACTTCCACCCAGTAGGCAGAGGAGAGGTGTGGTGTGCACGTGAGAGCTTCGTCCACCTCCTTCTTCCACCTGGGGAGCCCCGGTCCTCCTAACCGCGCCAGCACGACGCCCTTGGTGTCATAATCCTGTTCCCTCTCTCTGTTGTCCCTCTCCTCGCCTCTCTCTAACGCACGCACACTAAGCACCACGGCGCCGCCGCTCGCAACCACCGCGACCACCGGCCCCCTCCAGCATCCCCATTGTGTCCCCGAGATCCTACGTCTCGCCTTGCTCCTCTCCTTCGAAGAACGGAAGCGTGGACGCCCTGCAATCTCCCAATCCCCGTCGTCTTTCTCGCCTCGGCAGCCGGATTTCACTATTAAATTCGTCGTCGACTGCGCCTCCCTGACCACGAAGGCGAAGCATTTGGGACTGTGGTGAGCCGCTGCATCATTTCCCCCTGACCCCGCCGTCATCAAGTGCCCTAGCTAACTGTCGTTGCGGCCAGAGTTCCTTGCCGTCCCACCTGTCGTCACCGCCGTTGTAGGGCATAGCCGCCATGTAGAAGCCCTAGATTGAGCTCCTGGAGTTCCCAAAAGCCCAACCGCATGCCCAAAACGTCCCCCACCACACCGCAGTGTCCTCCTGAGCGAGCCCGAGTCGCTGCCGTTGCCAATCATGTCGCCGGTTCACCTCCGGTGATCCCTGTGACCAGAGCCACCACCCACAGATGCGGGCTAACCAGGGATCTCTCGTGTTTCGCTCACCCATCGTCCCCATGGCCTCTTAGCACGTCACCACCGTTGGTTTTGGTCATCGACGACCAAACCCTGACGGGCCGACATGGCACCTCAATTAGTTGCTAACCACCCTAGTTAGATTAGCACTAATGACCCCTCCGGGTCACTGACTGGTAGGGCCAGGCCCTGTTGACTATTAGTTAGGTTTTAATTAAACCTTTTTAGCCATTGTGCCACTAACGCGTGGGTCCCACCGGCCAGGTTTGACCTCGACCGCCTCTATTGACCATGAAGTCATGCTGTCATCATGCAGACGTCATAAAATATTTTTTGGATTTTAAGTAAGTCCTTAAATGATTTATTTATTTTAGAAAATGCTAAAAATTTCTAAAAATCATAGAAAATAATCTATAACTTGGATGAAAATAATTTATATATGAAAAATTATCAGAAAAATCCAAGAACGTGTTTATGCCATGTTCATGCATGTTTGAGCTAGTTAACAACATCAACTAGGACAAATGGTTATTAAGACAATTTGATAAATAGTGTTGGAGTTGGAATTAAGTATATATTTGAATTCCACGTCAATTAATATAACTAAATATTTTGCTAGGTGAAAGTACCTTAACATGCCATGTCGTACATCATGTTTGTTGCACTGCATTGAATGTGTTCATTTCCTTGTTTGCCAGTATTGTTCCCTCTCGGTAGACATTACTCTGATGTTGAGATCGATGCTACGATGAAGACTCATTTTTATCTTCATAAGTGTCAGGCAAGCAACCACCTTGAGCATTTTAATATAATCCCACTCTCTCGCTCTTGCTCTCATTTCAATGCATTAGGACAAACAAATCAACTGTTACTTTTGTTCCGATAGATGAACCCACTTATTTGCATGACCTATCATTGTCACAGTAAATAGCTAAACCAAGCAACCTAGCATACTTGGTAGATGCTTGAGCCATGTTGTGCCATAACCCTATTATGCTTGCTATAGTTAGAGTTGTGTCAGGTCTGACTCATCTGGGTGATGAACCGGAGTGAAATGGATGTGTCCTGATGATGACAGTTAAGTGTTGAACCTGTTTTGGTAAAGGTAGCGATGAGAGGCCATGTAGGAGCACATGCTGGGTTGTCTCATTGAAGTCGCTCATAGGAACTGAGTTCCATGTTTGTGTTCCAAGACAAGCTACTACCGCACATTGGGCCCCGGTAACTCGAGCTCTCTCAGCCTATTGACCTACCCTGTTCTCAGTCCAGGAGTCGCAGTAGTTCAAAACGTTGATAGGTGTGGCCAGGCCTGCGAAGTGGATGAACGGCCCAGTCGGGACCGGCTTGGGGCCTTGCACACAACGTTTGAGGCCATGTTGGAAACCTCAGTCGGATTTCCATTGTGGATTCCAACTTAGATAGGCGTCTACCTTGGACGTGACTCATTGTAAGTCAACGTCCGTGGCCGACTCCCTCGCTGGGCTTCCGCTTGAAGGTTGTCGAGGTGCCTTTTTAGTGCCCATGGAAATAAGTGGCGGGAGCATGTCTGACGAAGTACACCCCTGCAGGGTAAACTATCTATTCGAATAGCCACGTCCTCAGATATGGACTACTTGGAGACTTGCATTGTTCATAGATAACTATGAACGGATACTCTAAAATGCTCCAGATAAGTGTGAGTGCTATGGATGGCTTCTCGTAGGAAAACGAGAGAGGATCCATAGTGGTGTATTGATGTGTTGAATATGTGGACTCGTGTGTGATACGCCACCTCAAGGAAAATATTCATAATCATAGTATAGGTTAGCCAAGAGTCAAAGTTGGCTTGCTGCAATAAACCCCACAACCCTGTTTATTGATACCGATGCATATGTAGATAGTTCTCATGTAAGTTTTATTGAGTACCTTTGTACTCACATTTGCTTATTTATGTTTTTGCAGAGGAGATGTCAGTCTCATTAGTGATTTTTACGACGTGAAGTTCGATGTTGACCAAATTAGCTTAGGAATCCTAGACATAGGTCTGGTTCCTTTGGTAGGGTCGTTGTAGCTTTTCAGGCTCCTCCAGCCACTTTTAGTAGATGTCTATACCCAGACATGTTTTGGGTCATGTGATCCCTGTTTGTAATACCACACTATGTCGGCTCTTATGATTCTTTAATAAATACTTGAGTCATAGATTTATGTTGTGATGCCATGTTGTATCTACGCATATCGTGCATAATGTGTGTATGTTTGAAATGCATTGGTATGTGTCAGATTCGACACCTAGTCGTATGCCTATGGTATCCTTCTTTACAGGGAAATGCCTCTATGTGCCTCCATTGAGCCCTGGTAGCTTGCTACTGCTCCGAACACATTGACTGGCCAGCATGTATCCTTCTTTGATGTTGTGTTTGTCCCTCCGGGGAAATGTCACACGGTGTAATGGAGTCCATGTAGCTTTCTACGACTTGTCTACACACGTTGAGACTGACACCTGCATTGTTGGGGTATGTATGCCTGTCCTTGTATGGTTGTGCCACTTGGGTCTATAACTAGTCATGTCTCCCCGGGTTCTTTGACATATGATTTCTAGCGACATATTCATATACATGAGCCAAAATGCGCAAACGGTCCCAGCCAAGGTAAGGTGGCAGCCATGGGGATTACCGTGCGTGAGGCCGCAAAGTTATATGATGTGTTACAGGATAGACTTGTATGGCTTAGGATCGGGGTCCCGACATGGTGCAAACAGTTAACGCAACAACTCTTGCTTTATTCCCGACGCGTATGTTAACTTCTCCTCTTGCAAGATTCCTAGTCCTTCTTAGCCCTTGCATCGAGTTGCATATGTGAACAACCGATCCGGTATCATATACCCAAGAGCTACCATAAATATCAGCAAGAAAAATATCTATAACATATACAACAAGTGTACCAGAAGATGAAGTCACACTTCCAGTCTTCTTTCCTATCTGGGCAAGCCACTTGCTGCAGTTCCGCTTCCAGTGACCGGTTTCCTTGCAGTGAAAGCAAACGGTGCCCGCATTTGGTCCGTACTTGGGCACGGAAGCGATAGTAGGAGTTGCCTCCTTTGCCTTTGCCTTAGTCTTTTTCTTGGACCGGCTCTTCTTGAACTTTGTCATGTTCTGCACCAACCACACTTGATGCGTTCCTTTCTTGATATCCTCTTCTGCCACTTTTAGAATCCCATGCAATTCAGTGACCTTCTTTTCCATGTGGTGCATATGTAAGTTTGATATGAATGTCTCATAGCTAGTCGGAAGAGAAGCCAGAATTGTATCCGTGGACAATTGGTCCCCAAGTGGGAAGCCTAACCGATCCAAAGCTTGCATGTATGCGATCATCTTGATCACATGTTGGCTCAGTGGATCACCCTCTTTCAGCTTGCAATCCATCAAGGATCGCTAGACGTTGAACCTTTCGGTCCTTGCCTGCATCTCAAACATGCCCTTGAGGTTCTCGATCATATCGAGAGCCTCAATGTTTTCAAAATAATGCTGAAGATTGGGATCCATAGAAGCTTGCATGAGACAGCTGATCTCGTTTGACTCATCAACCAGTTTGTGGTGGGCATTCCTGGTTGTGGCATTAGCATTCTCAGCGGGTTCCTCTGGAAGGGTTCCTCTAGAACATGTTCCTTTTTATCATGCCTGAGAACAATTCTCAGATTTGTATACCAGGTGGTAAAGTTTGTTCCATTCAGTTTATCCATTTCTAGGATTGATTTCGATGGAAAACTGGGTTGAGCAGGTGGTGCCATTAATCTACAACACAAATACATAAAACACTAAGACATGTATTCGTAAAGAGTAATTCAAATTAAACATTTTAATAAGAACATTACTCCAACTAAATCAACATCCCTTTGTTGATTCTTAGCGTTTCAAGATCCAGTATCCACATTACTCCAATTAGCTTTTGCATCACTGCTAAGAAGACTAGATCACTCGGTAAGCAACACTTGCTAATCGTATCTCTATACGACTCTTGTTTGTTGGGGACATCTCATGGCATGCCAACTCTTATGCCTCGAGGCCCAAGACTATTTTGATATCCATGACAAATTAACCAATGTCTAGCTCGTAAGTGTCCGACACAAACACACCATGTTAAGGAGAATTAGTAGCACCCTAATTTTATAGGCCCACCACTAAAAATACTTAACATGTGATGGTGCAGCATTTGGAGAGGCAATTACTTGAAATTCTTGGAGGGGTTTCCCTACTTAAAACATCTATCATCCAAAAGAAGGGTACATAAAAGGGATAAACTTCCACATGCAGTTTATATATGTGTGATATGGTATAGCCCCTTTCATTAACACATGGTGATATCCATCTCCACGTGCGGTGCATGCCCATGGCGATCTCATCTCCATGCACGGTTGTCCTTGTGGTGATCTCCATATCCACACATGGTGCCAACCTCCAAGTGTTAATTAAGATACTATGTAATGGCGACCACGCTGAAGCTGCTCGCCAGGAGGGAGGTCATCACCGAGCCCACTAGTGTGTCATGGACGGTGATCACCCTCTTTGCACACGAAGACCACCTTTTGTAATGATAGACTAAGCGCATGTACCCCTTCGAATTGTTGCCTATGGCTTCCCTTTCTAGAAGATTTCGGGGAAGAGGACCAAGGCAAGGATAAGGGGGCAGTGTTGTCCCCGTAGAGAGGGATCCGCCGATCATTCACTCTAGACTTGGCCTCCTATGGTCATCTTCCACCTTGTAGCACTTGTTCTCCGAGAGAGTAATCCCGCCAAGCAGGAGTAGGGTTTTACACTACAAGGTGCCCAAAACCTGGGCAACTCTATGTGTCCCTGTTACGTGTGTGGGTTTTCACAAAGCACCGCCCGTCGTAGCCTCGCCAAGGTCATCATCGGGTCGTGAGGCAGTTGCACGAAAGACCAAGAGTTCAAACTGTGGTTTTAGAGAGTGTACCCTAACTCAAACCCTTCTCCGACATTTTCCTACTTAATGTTCATATAATACTAGTTCATTTACATGACAAAATAGTGAACCTTGCTATCATGTTTAATCTACAAGGTACAATCTGCTTGATTACGAGCCTACATTTTCAATCTTCACTAAAGAGCCTTGTCAATCTTCACTAAAGATTGAGTGAACAATAATAAGCATATCCCTGAAAATATCTTTGGAGCCCTAGGTCTGGGCAGCCCTTTAGGCCTTATTTGGTTGTCAGGGATCCCGGGGGGATCCCTGCCTTTTCCTCGGGTGGGTATTCCACGGATTGACTTGGCCATGGGCAAGCAAATAAGCCTACTAGGTTGTATGCGAGGGAGGAATATTCCTAGGTCATGAGGACATTAATACCATAGTTAACCCTCCTACTATATACACTGGACCAATTACTAGAGCTCGCGCACGCCAATTAAATTATCATGTACTTTCGTTTCTTAGGAATGATTCAATGTTCATCAGAATATGATTTTTCCTAAAATCGATACATTTGTGTTGATTACTAATGAAGGGCCTAGCATAGACAATAGGGATGAACATTGGAGCAGGATCAAGCATGGAGATGAAGGCGGGCGGGAAGGAAACCTGAACATCGTTTCAAGTGGAGTTTTCAACACTTTCAAGCTCCCATGAGGACATACAAGGACATGGACGAAATATACATGATGACTATTTATAAATTTCGTACATAGCTTATTATAGGTGTTGCGCCACCTTATTTTGGACCCAGTCCCATCTAATTTCAAAATATTACTTTATAGGCTGGTTTTAGAGTTGGTATCGTAGGGGAAACGTGTGATAGCCTCTCTTAATAGGGAGGTTAGACTACTCATATTGACAAGGAATTCCTTCTTTTCCCGTAGCCCATTCGAACAGAACTCCCAAGTTAAGCGTGCTTGGCTTGGAGTACCTCTATGATGGGTGATCGACCAAGAAGTTGGTCCCTGGTGCGCACGAGTGAGAATAAAGTGCGTAGAAAAGACTAGTATTGATCTATCGGGCCAGTGTAGATCCCGCGATGAGAAACGACCACTGACAGGTGTGTCCGGGGCATTACTAATTGGTATCAGAGCCAACCTCGTGGTGACATGGATGTCTGCCGACAGGTGCGCGGTAATGATGTTCATGACGTTTGTGACCCATCGTGGAACAGGACATGGCACATGTACCAGACTGGACGCATAGTTGTATGTAGCAAGAGGGAACTTCCATGCGACCCAACGAGGATGTTGGTTCTTCTGAGTGAGGTGTATGTGATAGTCTGGCTTAATAGGGATGTTAGACTGCACATATCAATAAGGAATTTCTTCTTTTTCGGTAGCCCATTCGAACAGAACTCCCAACTTAAACGTGCTTGGCTTGGAGTACCGACCAGGAAGCTGGTCCCGGATACGCACGAGTGAGGACAAAGTGCACGGAAAAGATTAGTATTCATTTGTGGGACCAGCCTAGATGTAACGCCTCGGACACACCCGCTGGTAGTCGTTACTCCTGGCGGGATCTAGACTGGCCTCACAGATCAATACTAGTCTTTTCTGTGTACTTTGTCCTCACTCATGCGCACCCGAAACCAATTTTCTGGTCGGTCACACATCCTAAAACTACTACAAGCCAAGCACGCTTAACCTGGAAGTTCTGTTCGAATGGGCTTTCAGAAAAGAAGAAATCTATTATATTATTAAGACGATAGAAAAGTAACGGTGGAGATTTAACAGTATAAAACATAGATATTTTAACAGCAGAGATTCATTAATATGTAGTCTAGCGCATTGGCCAGAAAAGAGTTTGCATAAGGCACGACTTGATATGTCACGCTTCACGCGCACAAGGCGTGTACTTTTTATAGGGGAAGTCGTGTAATAATTACATGCAACCCATCTAAAAGAATTACATACAGCCGAAACCACATTTAAAGCCCGCACGATGGTCCTTAGACGCACATCACCAGGCATCGTACAACACACATGTAGTGCAAAGGGTTTTAGTCACGTATACGTCCAGAGTTGTTTTTTTTTGAGAGAGAGGAAACGTACGTCTATAGTTATCTGTGAATCGGCACGAAGTTCGATGCAAAAAAAATCGGCATGAAGTATTTTAATTAAAAAAACAATGAGTATAGAATATAAAAACTTCGAATCATGTGGGAGTTCAGGAAGCATACCTGCTTGATAAGGCTGACCCCAAAACCGATATTTTTTCTGGATAACATTTACGAAAACAAATTTAGTACGGCTGGAGATGAATAGACATAATAACGACAAGATTAAATAATTGATGTTAACCAAGCAGTGTTGTTGCCAAAACAGAAGGACAGGAGGGCCAGGTTGGTATACATGCACGGGACAGAATCAAATATTTCATCGTGTGGACTCACCGACGATTAGAAAATGTATTGTGTTTGCATGCAATAATGTTATGCTGATATCAACATGTATACACATCCATCAACTGGAAGAAAACGTATTACACTTGCATGTAAGACGACGTGCCGACATCAGCATGTAGAAACTAAGTAAGCCGATTTAGCATCGAATTGAAAAAAGGTAACCATATTAACATGAAGTCTTCGACCACGAGAATCATGCTTATGAACAAATTTTGCAGTTTTATTTATCAAAAATCACTATATTTTGTTTTTAAATATTTTTGAACGGAAGTCAAGGGATAAAAATAAAATATAGAAAATGTTAGTGCAGACATATAAATGTAGATAGTTAACTTAGGAATAAAATTTACCAAAAAATAATGTTAACTAGATAAAGAATACTAAAAGTAGTAATATTAGTGGCGGATCCAGATATTGAGATTTGTCGGGACGACAGATAACGATGGGGGTTCATTGCGTTGCGTCAATGGTCGCTAGGCACGTGGGATACCCTACTCCGTCGCGGAGAGCCGGGGTGGCCGCCCCAGCTTACCGATCCACTGGTAATATACATATTTAAAAATATCAGTTTACGTACAAACTGTAGACATGCATAGACACATGGATCATCTTCAAAAAGGGACTTAAATTGCTTAATTTGTAATAAACTGTGCCTATAAGATTATTAGGAGGAAAACATAATAATAATATTTTATAGAAATTTTGAATAAGAAATAGAAATATAGGTGGTCGAAGAAAATTAAATAGAAACACACTAATAGATCGGTATTCACGAACACCCAATTTGAAGAGATTATAGAAATGTCAACTAGAATGGACGAAGAGGTGATAAACTTAGAAGAAGAAGAAGAAGAAGAAGAAGAAGAAGAAGAAGAAGATATGTGTTGAATGAAGAAATGAAATAGGAATCAGCTGCATCGACAAAGTCTATACATACATGACATCATGTAATAATTATTGTGGGTCCATGTTACTGTGCATTGTGCGCATGCTACACAATAGTTGACAACTATGTAATAGATACCATTAATAGTTCATATAACAAAAATAGTGCAAACTTCGTATGCCTCAGTATAAAAGGACAAGCTATGAAAATGATGTGTAATCAGGTGGACGTGGGACATTATACTTCCCTATTATCAACACGTGGGTGGATTAACCAATATAGTGTTTACATATAAGACATAAGTATTTAAGTTTATTTTTGGATTGGAAATTTTCCTAAATACTTGAATCATCTTATTAAGGTGTTGCATTCGAATATTTTAACTTTTGTTATCAATATATAAGAAGACAAAAAGTCATTAATTTTTTGAAAACTACATGTTAATCGAATTCAGTTGTTGCTCAAATTATTACGAATTCGTGATAGATTAGGCGTTTCTATGAACCATACTTAGGTTAGTTGTATGCAATCTCAATAACTGGCACTCCCTCCATTTCATTGAATAAGGCACACACAAATATCCCAAAAATCAACTTGGACCTTAAATTATACAAACCAAATGTGGATTATATGTGATAAAACTCATGTCGTTAGTTTTGTTTTGAAAATAAGTTTTATACGGTATACTTTTGTAGTCAAAAACACATACATATTTTATCTAATATTTTGATCAATTTGGGGGAAACGTGCATGTGTTACTCATTGGAATAGAGGTAGTAATAATTTAGACAATATGTATGAGGTAAAGGGAGTCACAACAAACTGACGAGTATAAAGTGGAAGATATGTGAATTCCTCGGGTAAAATATTTTCATAGCTAAATCTTGGAATGTTTGTAAAACTCTAATATTGATGACTATGTATTGAAATTCTAGCCATGCAAATGCGCGGGTAACTCCGCTAGTTCCTTATTGATATGAGTAGTCTATCGTTCCTAATAAGCCAGGCTATCACATACACCACCACTCAGAGGAACTGACGTCCTCGTCAGGTCACAGGAACGTTCCCTCTTGGCATAAACGTTTGTGCTTCTAGTCCGATACATGTGTCATTTCATGTGCCACGATGGGTCACCAACTTTGTGCACAACATGATCACGCACCTGTAGGCAAATATCCGTGTAACTGCGAGGGTCGGCTCTGATACCAATTTGTAACGCCCAAGATGTGCGCCTATCCTTATTTAGGCACGAGGGCCGCGATAGGAATAGAGGCTTATCTAGTCATTTCGCAAGTATAGTAACATCGCATACATGTATGAAGAGATGAGTATATGAGTTGGCTTACACTCACCACAAGCTAAATTACAAGTTCACACAAATTATTCAAATAGCATACAGAAGACAGGGTCCGTCTACGGACGAAATCAAACAAAGAAAAGAAGCAATGAAACTGCCTTGCTAGCCCCAAGGATCACAACCAAGGCCTCTCTACTCATCGGGATACGTGACGTACATTCTGCCACGTTCTTCATCATACTCCCACTGGATCTGGGTCACATCATCTGGCATGGTATCATCTGCACCTACACCTGTATTGTTGTAATCTATGAGCCATAGAGACTCACCAATCTTGTAACCCCGGTACCGAAACTATGTAATGTTATTGGGTTGGAAGGGGTAGGTGTTGAGTTTGCAGCAAGCACTAAGCATTATGTGGTAGCTAACTTACGAGAACATGAATGTAAATAGAGTGGACTACGAAAGGTGATTGAGTACTACCATGATCACGAAGTGATCCTGAACACCTACTTACATCAAACATAACCCCACCATGTTCTCTCTCGGTTCATGTTCACGAGCAGAGACGATCACGGTTACGCACACACTTGGTGTATTTTATTGGAGTTTACTTCAAGTTAACTATAACCGGGTGTTAAACAAAATATCCAAGTTGCCACATAACCGTGGGCACGGCTTTCCGAAACATTTAACCCTGTAAGGGTGCTCCAACTAATCCATCACAAATTGACCACACTTCGCGGGAATAACCTCGACCACGGATCTCGTGATTATCCTAGGCAATTCCAAAGGAATTCCGACACCTCGAGATAGCCTGAAGAAGATCAGAGTTCCCCACGCAAGACATTCGAGAAAGGTAAAACAAGTCCAGCAAGACCTCCCGACGTGTCGATGAACCTGATAAGAGCCGCATATCTCGTTCTCAGGACACGACGGGATGAACACTATGTACGACGGCCGGATAGAAATCACTCGAGTTGCCTCGAGATGGCCCCGCAAGTGACTCTGGGTTTGACCAACACTCAAGAGGAGCACTGGCCCGGATTGTTGATTAATTATCCATGGGGTTGCAAAGCCCTATGCAATTTTATTAAGTTGTTTAAGCAAATAGTACCAATGTTGGGCCTTGCCATACAAGCTTTAATCTCAAATGAATAATCAAGGGGATCCCCATAACAACCCCGAGCTTGTTAGGAGCGCAAAATATGGAGACATAACACCGATAATAAATGACTATGGCGGTAAAAGTGGAACAAAACACCGAGAAAAAGGCCAAGCCTTCCACCATACCAAGATATATATGTGCATTAAATTAAATACCAGTAAATATGGTTGTATCTCCATA
Source organism: Hordeum marinum (assembly GCA_022496015.1). Classification (NCBI taxonomy): domain Eukaryota; kingdom Viridiplantae; phylum Streptophyta; class Magnoliopsida; order Poales; family Poaceae; genus Hordeum; species Hordeum marinum. The sequence goes on from CM039676.1 coordinate 146,032,347, forward strand.
TATCCATGTTATCACATGGAAACAACCTGCACCTGCATCTAAGAACGCTATAAGACGGGTTGAGCAGTGGTAACTTAGCCAAACAAGGTTTGCTAGGTAGTGGACAGGTTAGAAGCTATCATGGCAATGTAGGAGGATTGAAATTCAAGTGGTAGGTAATGCAAATGTAACAATAAGAGCGAGACATCTAGCAAAGCAAAAATAGTGTCGGGATCCAGGTACGATCATAAAGCCTGCTGGGTCTTCAGACGGACAAAGAGCTGGGTCCTTGTAGTGGTACTCTCCCGGATCCTCGTACTCAGATTCAATACTCGAGTCTACCCAAGAGAAACAGCAACAATAAACAACCAACCAAGGTGCAATGCACAATCAAGATGATGCATGATTCATTTGAAGTATTTAACATGGCAATCCTAAGCTAGTCATGTTTCTCGTGCAATAGTTAAGTTATTTACAATTCTGAACAGAACCTCATGTTAAGTTGTTTGAGCATGCACGATCATGGAAAATATGGATTCTTCATGCAAAATAGATGCAAATGCATATGTAAAATGTAGGAAACGGAGTAACGGATCTCACACTACGCTCACGGCAAGGTACGAAGGCAAAATATGAGACAAGGAAGGCCATAGGCTATTCCTTGGCATTCCAAGGTAGCCACTAGTTAGGAAATGAAAAACCAATCACAATAGATCCAAACAACAAGCAAAACAATGGAGCATAGGTCCCACAAGTCACAAAACACTACCACACACAATCTGCCCAAAACAGCAACATAACTACTTCCACAACAATTATCTAGAGCTACAAGATGTATCCAACCTCAAACAAAGCATGAACAAAAACTACATAGAATGCTTATCAAATCATCCAACTACACAAACTTGTAAGTAAGGAAGGATCCCTAAGCATGAAGCTCACAAGATGGCATAATGAAACAGATCCTAGGGACTTAGTGAAAATCACAGTTTTTCTGGAATCTGAGTTAAGCTGGTAGCACAATGATAGCAGAAATTAATGATGCTAGAGACCACCTCATGGCATGAAAATTAACAGGATGGTAGAGGACAACATCTACTACAAAACACTAGCACTGAGCTTGAGCTAAAACACAGCAGAGCACTTGGTAGCATCCATTCAACAAGGCATACAAATAATAACAGATTATCAGACTTAGAATTATTTAGCATGTGGAAAACAGCAACATTTTATTAGCTACTTTGGAGCAAGATTCCCACTTATATGAAAGTTTATCATGTCAAAAGAAAATACCATGGCATAATACTCATAAAACACTACCACTTCCATGTTGACACAATTATCATAGCATGCATGGATTAATTCTAACAAAACTGACAAAATGGCATATTGGGACAAAATGACATTTTGTAAAACTTGCCCAAAAGCTAAAACAAACCACACCAATGGTTTCCCGTGATTTTTCTACCCCAAATCCATATATCATACTCATAGGTTGCTCTAGATAAAATTGCCCACAACTCTAATTTACCAAGAGCACCAAAAACACATCAACCTATAAGTTAAAAGTTACTATAAATGCTCGTTGCCAAAAATGCCTATGTACATATCTGGACATTTACTAAAAATGGAATTAAATCAATTTAACAGACAAAACTATTAGAAAAAGAAAACAAAGAAATTAATAAAAAGGAGGGGACCCACCTGGCAATGAGCCAGGGCCCCTCTAAGGATGACAAGTGGGCCAGGGGCCCACTGTCATACACACCACACACACACAACACACATACACACAGAGACACAGATCAAAACACACACACACATAGACCACACCAGACACACACAGCCACACATGGATCCAGGTACAGTCGCACCAGATCCGGCCACACACGCACACACGCACACACGCAGGCACACAACACACCACCACACATGCACACGGGATCCGGTTGTGGCCACACTGGATCCCACGGTCACACACACTCCAAAATAAAAAAAAGGAAAAGGGGGGAAAGGGGTTTCGAACCCGCGACCTCCCGGTCGCCTGCCCTGGCGCGCTACCGCTGCGCTACGTCGCGGCTACTGAACATAGAGGGGGAACTACGCCTCTACTAATAGACTGACGATGGTCGACACCTGACGAAATTAAAGCCAAAACAAAGCAGACACGCACATGCGACAGAGGAACGGCGGCGGTGTCTTCGGCGACAGAGGGGTTCTCCGCGGGGGCAACCTCCTGCGAGGGATGTGGGCTGACCGGGGATTCCGTTCCTGTGGTCCTAGAGGCGATGCAACGTGAGGAGTGTGGCACTCGAGCACGAAGAGGAGCTCGGCTTGGGGCCATGGCTGATCGACGGTGCTACACTATAGGATCGGACCGGAGAGGGCTGTAGGGACGCGGTGCTCACCCAGGGACTGTGGATCGACGAGGAGGTCGGAGAAGGAGTCGGGACGCGCGAAGGGGTCGGGGCAGAGGCAGAAGCGGCTGTAGAATGGCTCGGGGCGTGATGAAGACATCGATGACGCCGATGACGTGGAGGCTCTCCCCATGTCCTAGCGGCGGGAACAGGGCAAGGCCGACGACGTGGATGCCCCGGACACCACGGTCGGAGGGAGGGAGGCCACCATTAGGGACGGCGGCGATAGAGATGACTGGCGCTACTCTGAACTTACTTGCACCTTGCTACCTCTCACTGGAACCGGCGACAAGGAACAGGAAGGGGGAGAAGAGAGGGTGGCGGCGGCACGCGTGCGAGAAGGGAAACCCTAGGGCGCATGCACGCCGAGGGGACTAAATAGGATCGGGGATGATGGCAACCTCGATGTTCGTGAGCCGGCGACAGCTCGCTCTCTCTCACGCGCTCGCTGACTGACGGAAAGGAGGGAGACGGAGCAGGTGGGTGTTAGGCGCGAGGAGCTGCGCCGCGACCAACTAGATGGGCCAGGAAGCCCATAGTGACTCCTCTCTCTCTCTCTCTCCACAAAAACAACTCAGTTTTAAATTTTAAAACTCAGAGAAACAAAATGCCGAGGTTTTAGAGAGAGAGGTATTAAAAGAAAAGAAATACATTTTTGAGGTTGCAATAATGCATGCTATTTAATTAAAATGAAAAAGGATTTTTTGAAAAATTAAAACATTCACATATATTTAGAATTGGAATTTGTTGCATTCGTTAGAAATATCCAAAACCAGTAGAACATGCTTGAGACTACACAACAATTCTCATCTGATTATTTAGAAAAGGAGCAACATTTTTAATATAGGAAAACAGCAAGCAAATATTTAACATGTGACATTATTTAAATAAAGAGAGAGATGGAATAGTTTTGGAATGGGAGGAACTAGAGTAGCACTCCAAACAAAGCACACATGCCTCACTCCACAACACACCTCACATCACAACACCACTCCACAACTTGTGCAGACAATTCAAATGATGATGAATGCTTATGATGCCATGATATAAGAATGACATGACGCAAAATTATATTAAGCACAACACATAGGCAAAATATGGAGGTCCACATGAGATACAAGACCAAATGGCAAGGGGTGCACTTGGGATGTTACAACTGACTTGTAACGCCCAAGATGCACGCCTATCCTTATTTCGGCACGGGCGCCGCGACAGGGATAGAGGTGCATCTAGTTGTTTTGCAAGTACAATAACATCGCATACATGTATGAATAGATGAGTATATGAGTTGGCTTACACTCACCACAATGGAGGCCTTAGAGGCTATCATGGCAATGTAGGAGACTTGGCATTCAAGTGGTAGGTAACGCAAATGTAACGATAAGAGCAAGACATCTAGCAAACCAAAAATAGTGTCAGGATCCGGGTACGATCATCTTATGTGTTGGGTCTTCAGAGGGACAAAGAGTTGGGTCCTCGTAATGGTACTCTCTTGGATCCTTGTACTCAAATTCAACACTCGCGTCTACCCAAGAGAAACAGCAACAATAAACAACCAACTAAGGTGCAATGCACAATCAAGATGATGCACGATTCATTTGAAGTATTTAACATGGCAATCCTAAGCTAGTCATGTTTCTCGTGCAATAGTTAAGTTATTTACAATTTTGGACAGAACCTCATGTTAAGTTGTTTGAACATGCATGATCATGGAAAATATGTATGCTTCATGCAAAATAGATGAAAACGCATATGTAAAACGTAGGAAACGGAGTAATGGATCTCACGCTAGGCTCTCGGCAAGGTATGAAGGCAAAATATGAGACAAGGAACACCATGGGCTATTCCTTGGCTTTCCAAGGTAGCCACTGGTTAGGAAATGAAAAACCAATCACAATATAGCCTAAGAACAAGCAAAACGATGGAGCATAGCTCCCATAAGTCACAAAACACTACCACACACAATCTGCCCAAAACAACAACATAGCTACTTCCACAACAATTATCTAGAGCTACAAGATGTATCCAACCTCAAATAAAGCATGAACAGAAACTACATAGCATTCTTATCAAATCATCCAACTACACAAACTTGAAAGGAAGCAAGGATCCCTAAGCATGAAGCTCACAAGATGGCATAATGAAATAGATCCTAGGGACTTAGTGAAAAATCACAGTTTTTCTTGAATCTTAGTTAAGCTGATAGCAAAATGACAACAAAAATTAATGATGCTAGAGACCACGTCATGGCATGAAAATTAATAGGATGATAGAGGACAACATCTACTATAAAACACTACCACTTAGCTTGAGCTAAAACACAACAGAGCACTTGCTAGCATCCAGTCAACAAGGCATAAAAATAATAACACATTCTCAGACTTGGAATTATTTAGCATGTGGAAAACAGCAACATTTTATTAGCTACTTTGGAGCAAGATTCCCACTTATATGCAAGTTTATCATGTCAAAAGAAAATACCATGGCATAATACTCATAAAACACTACCACTTCCATGTTGACACAATTATGATAGCATGCATGGATTAATTCTAACAAAAGTGACAAAATGACATATTGGGACAAAATGACATTTTGTAAAACTTGCCCAAAAGCTAAAACTAACCACACCAATGGTTTCCTAGGATTTTTCTACCCCAAATACATATATCATACTCATAGGTTGTTGTAGATAAAATTGCCCACAACTCTAATTTACCAAGAGCACCAAAAACACATCAACCTATAAGTTAAAAGTTACTATAAATGCTCATTGCCAAAAATGCCTATGTACAAATCTGGACCTTTACTAAAAATGGAATTAAATCAATTTAACAGACAAAACTATTAGAAAAAGAAAACAAAGAAATTAATAAAAAGGAGGGGACCCACCTGGCAGTGAGCCAGGGCCCCTCTAAGGATGACAAGTGGGCCAGGGGCCCACTGTCATACACACCACACACACATCACACGCACAGACACACAAATCACAACACATAGACAGACCACACCAGATACACACGGCCACACACGGATCCAGGTGCAGTCGCACCAGATCCGCCCACACACATAGGCACACACCGCTCCACCACGCACGCACACGGGATCCGGTATTGGCCACACCAGATCCCGCGATCACACACACTCCAAAATCAAAAAAGGAAAAGGGGGGCAAGGGGTTTCGAACCCACGACCTCGTGGTCACCTGCCATGGCGCACTACCACTATGCTATGCCGTGGATACTGAACATAAAGGGGGAACTACGCCTCTACTAATAGACTGACGACGGTCGACACCTAACGAAACTGAAGCCAAAACAGAGCAGACACGCACATGCGAGAGAGGAACGACGGCGGCGTCTCCGGCGATAGAGGGGTTCTCCGGTGAGGGGAACCTCCTGTGGGGGATGTGGGCTGACCGGGGGTTCCATTCCCACGGTCATGGAGGCGATGCAACACGAGGAGTGTGGCGCTCGAGCACGAACAGGAGCTCAACTCGGGGCCATGGCTGATCGACAGCGCTACGCTACGGGGTCGGACCGGAGAGGGCTGAGGGGACGCGGTGCTCACCTAGGGACTATGGATCGACGAGGGAGGTCGGAGAAGGAGTCGGGGACGTGCGAAGGGGTCGGAGCAGAGGAAGAAGCGGCCGCAGAATGTCTCCCAGGGCATGACGAAGACGTCGATGACGCCGATGATGTAGAGGCTCTCTGCAAGTCCTAGTGGCGGGAATAGGGCAAGGCTGATGACGTGGATGCCCCGGACACCACGGCCGGAGGGAGGGAGGCCACCATCAGGGACGGCAACGACGAAGATGATCGGCGCTACTCTGAACTTGCCGGCACCTCGCTGCCACTAACTGGAACCGGCAACAAGGAAGAGGAAGGGGGAGAAGAGAGGGTGGCGATAGGGCGCGTGGGAGAAGGGAAACCCTAGGGCGCACGCATGCTGAGGGGACTAAATAGGAGCGGGGCTAACGACAACCTCGAAGTACAAGAGCCGGCGACAGCTCACTCTCTCTCACGCACTCGCTGAATGATGGAAAGGAGGGAGACGGAGTAGGTTGGCATTAGGTGCAAGGAGCTGGGCCACGGCCAACTAGATGGGCCAGGAAGCCCATCCTCACTCCTCTCTCTCTCGCTCAAAAACAAATCAGTTTTAAATTTTAAAACTCAGAGAAACAAAATGTCCAGGTTTTAGAGAGAGGGGTATTAAAAGAAAAGAAATAGATTTTTGAGGTTGCAAGAATGCATGCTATTTGATAAAAATGAAAAAGGCTTTTTTGAACAATGAAAACATTCACATATATTTAGAATTAGAATCTGTTGCATTTGTTAGAAATATCCAAAACCAGTAGAACATGCTTGAGACTACACAACAATTCTCATCTGATTATTTAGAAAAGGAGCAACATTTTTAATATAGGAAAACAGCAAGCAAATATTGAACATGTGACATTGTTTAAATAAACAAAGAGATGGAATAGTTTTGGAATGGGAGGAACTAGAGTAGCACTCCAAACAAAGCACACATGCCTCACTCCACAACACACCTCACATCACAACACCACTCCACAACTAGGGCACACAATAAAAATGATGATGAATGCTTATGATGCCATGATGCAAGAATGACATCAAGCAAAATTATATTAAGCACAACACATAGGCAAAATATGGAGGTCCACATAAGATACAAGACCAAAATGGCAAGGGGTGCACTTGGGCTGTTACAACTCTCCCACACTATAAGAGGATCTTGACCCGAGATCTAAGAACGAAAGAACCCTGGGAATTCGGAACGGAGAAGATCCTCATGCTCCAAAATATATTCTTTGTCGAAATGAAGAGACCACTTCACCTTGACAAACTTGATTGACTTGTTGCGAGTCTTATGCTCAGTTTGTTCAAGAATAGCATCTGGATGCTCACGATAAGATAGGTCTTCTTGGAGAGCAATGTATTGGAGGTCAATGGTACGCTCAGGAGTCTTGAAGCACCTCCGGAGCTGAGAGACATGGAAAACATCATGAACATTTGCAAAATTCGGAGGAAGCTCGAGTTGATAGGCAAGGTCACCTCTCTTGCCCACAACTCTGAAAGGACCCACAAAGCCAGGAGCTAGCTTCCCTTTAACTCTTAACCGCTGTGTGCCCTTCATGGGAGAAACTCTGAGATAGACAAGGTCATCAATTTGAATGGAGACATCGTGATGTTTGTTATTGTAATAACTCTTCTGTCGGGATTGAGCTGCTTTGAGGTTCTCCCGAATGACACGGCACATATCTTTTGCTTCAGTAATGACGGGGGGATGACCCCAGGGTAGCCTCAAGCGCCCCCTTGCTCCGGCCTTCTAACGCAATCAAAGGGCGGGCCGCCTCCCTCTGCGGTCAGGCTACGCCCTGCCGGTAGCGGCCCTCCGGCCAGAGCCCGCTGGCTAAGCCCCGCCGATTACGACGTGCCGTCCAGCTGGGGGCGATGCCGCCTGGCCCCCTAGCCGACTGCGCATTGGACACCATCGTCAGGGCATGTGTGGCCACAGTGGTCCCCATCCCATCGGGGGTCAGCGCCGGAGTGGCCACAGTGAAGGTGTTAGGGCCTTTGACCCTGGCGGACGGTGACCGGGCTTCCAACAGTGCCGGCACGCCCCAACCACTCCATTACCTGCCCTGGCATGGCTACAGGGCGGCCGGCCGCACCGCTGACCTCGGCCGGTCGCCGCAAGACGACGCCACAAGGGGTGGCCCGTGTCGTGACGTGACCGGCGTCGGGACCCGTCGGCTCCTGACGGGACCCTTCAGCCGGCGGGGCCTACCGGCGACAGGACCCCACAGCCGGCGGCCCCCATAGCCGGCTAGAGAGGCTGCCGGCTAGGGGGCCCATGACCTTCTATTTGTATTGTAATTCGGGGGGTTGGCCTATAAAACCACCCAGGCCACTCCCATGCAAGAGGTCGGCTGAACTCCCAGTTCTCTTCACGTCCACTCCACACACACGCGTAGAGAGGCAGAAGAGCACTCTAGCTCCTTCTTCCTCCACGATCCATACAGCTCAAGGAGCGCCATTGTAATCTGACCATTGTCTCAACTAGACCAAGCAGGACTAGGGGTGTTACCTCCCATAGAGGGCCCCGAACCTAGGTACATTGTGTGTCCACCACCGCTTGTGCCTAATCCCTCTCCCGGAGCCCGCCGGCGTCCTTCGGCCCCTCTCGATATGCCTACCCATGGCATCTGCCGTGAGGAAACCACGACAGTTGGCGCCCACCATGGGGCCGTCCGCTCCGGGCGGGGCCCTTCACCACCTCCCCCGGCTGCCTCGCATCCGCGGCGGAACCGCGTGCTCGTGGGGTTTGCTCCGGCGGGTCTTGCGGGCAACGCGGCCGGCATCTTTGACGAGTGCCTCGGCCGTGACCTCGCGCTCGATGTCGCCGCGCTCGCTGGGCGGCTTAGCAAGCTGAGCCTGGCCGAAGAGCCGGCGGCCGACGAGTACCCTAGTTGGGTGCTCGACTGCATCGACCCTCCCTCGTCCGTGGGCTCGTTCACCATGGGCGAGGCCATCGGCCCCCACACCCGCGTGGGAGTGATGGTCACCGCCTCCTCCACCACTTCGCGCCGTGTGCGGGCGGCCGAGGCCGCCGAGGCCGAGGCCGCCGCGGCCGCCGCTCGCGTCAGCACCTCCGACCCACTCATCGCCACCCTCCGGGGTCTGGGCACTCCTATCGCTACGACGGCAAACCCGGCCACTGCCAGAGACAAGCTGGAGGCTGCCCACCGCCTGTTGTTTGAAGACGCCAGCGCCCTCATTGCCGAGCGGCGTTGGATGGAGGCCGCGCAGCGGGAATACAACTCCGCGTACGGTCTCACCCCGGCTGGCCCCAAGCCCAGTCGGCGTGGTGCTGTGCGAGAACGCGGCCGTGTGGTCGCAGAAATCCTTGGCGGCCGCTTCCCCATCTACGACACCCCCGCGGCCAACTTGCGCGCCGCCAAGGTTGCCTACGAGGATTTGGCAACCTTGGAGGGCGAGGAGTGGGCCGCACGCGAGCGGCACATCAAGGACCTCATCGACACCACCAACACGCATCAGGTCGTCCTCAACCCCGGTGGGGCCGCCTCCGAGTTTCCCTGTCCCGTCCGGCTCAGTACTCCAGCACCCCTCGTCCCTCCGTCCGGAACGCCCGGGGGAGCAACGCTCCGCGCCCCCGTCACGTGGAAACGAGCAGCCAACTGTGAACAGCTAGCGCAACAACAATTTGGCTGGCAGCAACCGCCACGACGAGGCGTCGGCAGGCGGCAGACGGCGCACCCGGGGGCATACTCCGCCTCCGCGGCAGGAGTCGGCACGGTCCATCCCACCGATCATCCGTCCCGAGCTTGCAGCCCGGCTCGGACCACGCGCCCCCCACAGCGAGAATGACGCCTGGCTCCGTCTTGATCGGTTGGCGCAGTCGGCTCTCCTCGAGGAGGAGGGCTCGATTGGCCCGGCCTGCTTCGGTTCGCGGATCCGCAATGAACCTTTTCCGCCCGGCTTCACGCTCCCCTGCGACACCCCAAAGTATACCTAGGCTGCCAAGCCGGAGGACTGGCTGATCGACTACGCCACCGTCGTCGGCATCGCCAGGGGGAACAAGCACGTAGCCGTCCGCTACGCCCCCTCATGCTGATCGGCTCATCCCGCACCTGGCTGAATAGCCTGGCTGCCAACAGCATCAACACCTGGACGGACTTCGAGGAGGCCTTCGTCCACAACTTCATCAGGACCTACAAACGCCCTGGCCGGCCCCGCCAGCTGGCCATGTGTGTCCAGGGGCCGGAAGAGCCCCTCCGCAACTACCTCACGTGCTGAACCGAGCTCCGCAACTCGTACGAGGGAGTGCATGAGGTACAGGCCATCCAGTACTTCATCGAAGGCTGCTGCGACGGCACCCCCCTCAAGCACAAGCTCTTGTGCTTCGAGCCAACCTCCCTGGCGGACCTGATGTCCAAAGCGGACAAATATGCCATGGCCGGTTCCTCGATGAGGATGAAGGCTAAGGCACCAGCCAAGCCGGCTACAACCCCGTCGCGCCGCGGGCGGCGGCCGACAACCGGCAGCAGCAAAACGGCAGGCGTAAGAACGACCAGCCCGACTCCCGCTACAGGAGCCGGCAGGTCACCTCCATCGAGGAGGAGCAGCCGGCTGGCCAGGCCTCCGGTTAGAGCTAGCACACCGGCAAGGCCGCCTGGCAGCCCAAGCTGACTTTCGAGCAAATGCTTGACCTCCCCTGCAAAAACCACTCCGGTGCCAAGCCGGCCACACACGCGCTCCGGCAATGCAGCTTCTCACAGCGATTGGCCCGGGGGACGGCCTCCCGGCTCCCCCCGCGCAGCCAGCCCGCGCTCCGGCACCAGCTCCGGCTCCGGCTCTGGCTCCCGGCCTGGTCCAAGCGGACCTGACCCCGGCTCGGAACGACGGCCGGCTGCACGACCGGTACCCCGAACATGATGGCTGCTACGTCGTCTTCACCAATGAAGAGACGGACAAGCACGCCCAGCGCCGGCTCCACCGCGAGGTGAATGCCAGCATGCCCGCGACTCCCCAGTTCATGCATTGGTCCAAGAAGACGGTCACCTGGAGCCTGGCGGACCACCCGGCCGTGATGCCGAACCCTGGCAGCTACGCCCTCGTCCTCGATCCTACCATCGCCTCCGAGAGACGCTCGTGCCGCTTCTTGCGGGTGTTGATCGATGGAGGCAGCAGCATCAACATCCTCTACCTTGACACCCTGCTCAAGTTGGGGCTCAAGGTGGAGAATCTGAAAACAAGTCGGACCGTCTTCGACGGCATCGTGCCAGGAAAGTCCTGCACAACTGTCGGCAAGATCAAGCTCGACGTCCTCTTCGGTGACGCCGGTCACTTCCGCCCCGAGGCGCTCTTGTTCGAGGTAGTGGACCTCGATAGTCCCTACCACGCATTGCTGGGCCGGCCGGCTCTTGTCAAGTTCATGGCGATCCCCTACTACGCCTACCTCAAGCTCAAGATGTCGGGTCCCAGGGGCATCATAACCATTGCCGGCAAATACCAGATGTCAATGGCGTGCGCGCGAGACGGGAGCCAGTTGGCCGAGGCCCTGGAGATAGCGGAGGAGAAGCGGTAGCTCGACCGGCCGGTGGCTCTCGCCTCTGCCCAGCCGGCCGTGTCAGCACCTCTGTTCCAGTCGGTCAGCGAAGCCTCGTTCCAGCCATCTAAGGACACCAGGAAGGTGCCACTCGATCCGGCCAACCCCACCCAGTGCGTGACCATCGGCTCCCGCCTCGACAGCAAATAGGAAAGCGAGCTCGTCGACTTCCTCCATGAGAATCGGGACATCTTTGCATGGTCCCCCAAGGACATGTCGGGTGTTCCGAGGAAGTTCGCCGAGCACAAGCTACACATACGGCCGGATGCGAAGCCGGTCAAGCAACCTCTATGTCATTTCTCCGAGGAGAAGCGGCATACTATAGGAGAAGAGGTCGCCCGGCTGCTCGCAGCCGGCTTCATCATGGAAGTATTCCACCCAGACTGGCTGGCCAACCCAGTCCTAGTGCTAAAGAAAAACAAGACATGGCGCATGTGTATCGACTACACAAGCCTGAACAAGGCATGCCCCAAGGACCCGTTCGCCCTGCTACAGATCGATCAAGTCATCGACTCCACGACCGGCTGCGATCTGCTGTCTTTCCTGGACACCTACTCCGGCTACCACCAGATAAAGCTGGACCTGGCCGACCGGCTCAAGACCTCCTTCATCACCCCCTTCGGGGCCTACTGCTACATCACCATGTCCTTCGGCCTGAAGAATGCAGGCGCTACCTTCCAGCATTGCATGCAGAAGTGCCTCCTGCCTCAGATAGGTAGGAATGTCCACGTCTACGTGGACGACATCGTCATCAAATCGAAGAAGCATTTCAGCCTCCTCGACGACCTCCGGGAGACGTTCGCCAACTTGCGCGAATACAAGATCAAGCTCAACCCGGAGAAGTGTGTCTTCGGCGTCCTAGTCGGCCAGCTCTTGGGTTTCTTCGTGTCTGCCCGCGGCATCGAAGCTAACCCCGAGAAGATTCAGGCGATCGAGCGCATGCCCAAGCCGGTCTGGCTCCGCAAACTCCTGAAGTTCACCGGCTGCCTTGCCTCCTTTAGCCGGTTCATCAGCCGGCTGGGCGAGAAGGCCTTGCCCCTCTATGGGCTCCTACGCAAGTTGGCCCTGGTCGAACCGGGCCGGGACCTCTTGAAGAAGCCGGCCCTGTTCGACTGGCCTGACGAGGCGGACGCGGTGTTCCACGGCCTCAAGCGGGCTCTCACCAGCGCGCCCATCTTGGCCGCGGCGGCTGACAAGGAGCCTTTGCTCGCCTACATTGCAGCGACCACACGCGTCATCAGCGTCGTCCTGGTGGTGGAGCGGCCAGAGGAAGGCAAGGCGCTGCCGACGCAGCGTCCTACTACCTCAGTGAGGTCCTCTTCGCCTCCAAGCAAAGCTACCCTCACTACCAGAAGATGTGCTACGGCATATACTTCGCCGCATAGAAGATCAAGCAGTACTTCCAGGACCATGTCATCACCGTCGTGAGCACAGCACCGCTGGGCGAAATCATGGCCGGCCGGGACGCCACCAGCCGGATCGCCAAATGGGCCATCACCCTGGCCGACTACGAAATACGGTACGAGCCGCACACCGCCATCAAATCCCAGGCAATGGCTAACTTCCTCGCCGACTGGGCTGAAACCCAGTTCGTGCCGCCTCCGCCCGACTCCACGCACTGGCGCATGCACTTCGACGGCTCGAAGATGCGAGCCGGCCTGGGAGCCGCATCGTCTTGTGATCTCCCAAAGGAGACCAGCTCCGCTACGCCCTCCAGATCCACTTCGCCGCCTCCAACAACGTGGCCGAATACGAGGCCCTCGTCCACGGCCTCCGGCTCGCCAAGGAGATCGGCATCCAGCGCATCATTTGCTTCGGCGACTCCGACCTCGTGGTGCAATAGATCTCTGGCGAATGGGACGCCAGGGATGCCAACATGGCCAGCTACCGCTTCCTCGTCCAGCAGCTCACCGGCTCCTTTGAGGGCTGCGAGTTCCACCACGTCCCCCGTGCGGACAACGAGGCGGCCGACACGCTGGCCAAGATCGGCTCCACCCGGCAGGGCATCCCAGCCAGCGTCTCCCTCGAGCGGCTGTTGAAGCCTTCAATCAAGCCTTCTCCCGAATCGGAGTCCATCTTCGTACCGGCAAACGCGGCCGGCACCTCGGCAGAACTAGCTGCCCAACCGGCCCTGCCGGCTCCGGCAGCTCTGCCGGCTCCGTCACCACCGGCTGTCGGGCCGGCACCGTCCGCCACGGCAATTGAGCCGGCCACGTCTGCACGCGCCGGCACCGGGCCCGTCGCCGTCATGATGACGGTCGATGCTCCTGCCACCGCCTCGCTACCGGGGGCTGGCGAGCCGATCCCAGGGGCTGACGAGTCGGTCCCGGGGGTTGAGCCGGCCCCTATCTCGGCTCCCTCATGGGCCCAGCCCATCCTGGCATTCCTCCAGCGCCGCGAGCTCCCCTCCGATGAGGCCACTGCAAGGCAAATTCAGCGCCGGGCCCCGGTCTACAGCATCATCAACCACGAGTTGGTTCATCCCAACACAACCGGCGTCTTCCAACGCTGCGTCGAGCCGGAGAAAGGGCAAGAAATCCTCCTCGACATCAACCAGGGCGAGTGCAGGCATCATGCCGCCTCCAGGTCCCTGGTGGCCAAATCATTCCGTCATGGTTTCTACTGGTCGACTGCTCTACACCACTGGTCCGGTCGGCCGGCTGTTGGGTCGAGGAGCTGTCGGTTGTCCTTTGGAGCCTCCAGACCACGCCCAACCGGTCGACTGGCTACACTCCGGTCTTTCTCGTTTATGGGTCCGAGGCGATCATCCCCACCGACATCGAGTTCGATTCGCCTCGGGTTACCCTGTACACCGAGAAGGATGCGAGGGAGGCAAGGGAAGACGGTGTCGACCTCCTCGAGGAGGCCCATGAGCTGGCCTTGAGCCGAACAGCCATCTACCAGCATAAGCTCCGGCATTACCACAACAAGCGGATCCGGCCACTCTCCTTCCGCTAAGGAGACTTGGTGCTCAGGCAGATCTAGCGAACCACCGGCCAACACAAGCTATCCTCCCCATGGGAGGGCCCGTTCATCATTAGCCGGGCGCTGCACAACAACGTGTACTATCTTATAGACGCCCAGAAGCCGCGGAAGCGCAAGAGAGACGCCTCCAGTGAGGAGACGGAGCGCCCATGGAATGCGGCGCTCCTCCGTCCATTTTATTGCTAAAAACCAGTGTATGTATCCTTCCCCTTTCGGGCTTATGAATGCAACGGGGGCCCCAAGCCGGCACTTGGGGCACACCCCTTTTCGATTCCTCCAAAGTTTTCCTGTTATTTAAGGCACGTCAACCGGGTCCGGCTCCTGGGCCCGAGGGCTCGCCCGACTCCCCCCCCCCCCCGAGGCGGACAAGTATTGTGAGCAAGCAACCCTTTGCGTCCCCTCCCTAACTAGCTATAGACCGGCTCCCGGCTGTCCGGCTGAAGGGACCACGGGGTGCGAAGGAACTTCTCACACTGAGGTCACCCGACGCGCGACAGCCGGACCGGCCCAGCCGAGCTTTGTTACTCCTAGTAACTGGCCTTTGCCGGCTCAACCTAGCCCTAGCCGGTTGACTCTAAGAGGCCGTTGGTTTTCCCCAAGGGTGAAGCCTCGTCCCTGTCCCAGACCGGCTCCCGGCTGGCTGGCAGGCGGGGCAGAATCCGGAAGGAATCCCGGCATGCGAACACAAGTCAAAAGGCAAAAGGCGAAAGAAGAGCCGGCACGCACATTCTTTTTAAGAAAAATGGCATAAGTCATAACGATAAAAGGCCCACGGCCACGACTTCATTACATATACACACCCAGTGGGTGGAATTCCAGTCTAAAACAAAATGCAAGAAAGAAAAATCCTAAGTGGTGGCAGCTTCAGGCCGGCCCTCCTCTGGTGCTGACGCCTCTAGATCCGGTGGTGCTCACGCCTCGGGAGCCAGTGGTGCTGGCGCCTCCGAGGCCGGCGCCTCCGGGGCGCCTGAGGTGGAAGCCCCCGCCCCCACGTCCGGAGCCGTCTCGGACTCGGCATAGTCGTTGGTGTCTGATTCTCCATCGGTCGTCTCGACGGCGCTCCCCTCCGGGTTGTCCAGGGCGAGCCCGTACCGGTCCTCCGGGACCACCACGCCGTCCGCCCCGCACTCCAGGACGTACTTCTCCCACGTGGCGAAGGATGCGAGGTCGTTCGCCCTCACCAACAGCTCATCGGCCACCGCCTCCAACTCCGCGTCAGTGCCGGCATGCTGGGCCGTGAGCAAACCCAAGTCCAGCTCGGGGTACCACGACCTAGCAATGCGGAGCGCCATGTCCGCACCGGCGCGTGCTGCGAAGGCCCTCCGGGCGTTCACCCGCGCAGTCCCAAACTCCAGCCACCTCGACAGCCGGTTCATGGAGCCCGGGTCCGCCGTGCCGGGGCAAAGGGTGCGAACCAGCGCCAAGCCGGCCGCTTGGAGCCGCCTCAGGGCGCGGACCACCTCCGACAGACGTGCCTCGGCGGCGTTCCCCACCTCATCCAGGGTCCAGGGGCAAGTGGCCTAACGGCCTCTCCTTGCGCCCGCCGGGCCTGACGTCGGCCTCCACGGCCGCCTCCACGACCTACTGTGTGCCGGGAAAAGCCCTAAGAAGAAGACAAGGGATGAGCGGGGAGGCAAGCCAGAAAACCCAGAAGGAAGGCGTGAGAAGAACAAGGCAACAGAAGCTTACCGTGCAGCATCTGATCCACCTCATGCCCTTGCTCCTGCAGCTGCACCTTCCTCACTGGCCACTCCTGGGGCTGGCGCTCATGCTCGTCCCGAGCCGCCTGCGTGTCCTCGGCCGCCTTGGCTAGCGCAGCATCTTTGGCCTCCAGCCTCTCGTGGAGAACTTTCTCCTGCTCCTCCGCCTTCCGACGAAGGGCCGCCCCTTGATCCACCAACGCTTGGCGGTGGGCCGCCTCGCGCCCCTCCCACTCCGCCTTCACCTGGTCCGCCTCCCCATGGAGCCGGTCACGCTCCATCGTCAGGAGTTCCCGCTCCTCGTAAAGACACACCACCTGGCGCCGGAGGCTGACCGTCTCGGTGTGGGTAGCTTCACGAGAAGAAGTCGCCGTTGTCAGAAAGGATTCGGCCCGCCTCCGGGCAGCCGGCCTGATTCCTGGGGGCTACACCCAGTGGGTGCGCTTGCGCGCCCCCACTGAAAGATCGCAAGAGCACATACCATGCAAATCCGCAGACACGATGGCGAGCCGGTTTTCGGCTCCTCGGTACAACCCCAGCAGGGTGTTGTACGTAGCCTCCCGGCAGTCATACACCGCCTGCAAAACAACAAGAGTACACAGCTTTAGGCTCGACCCGCCTGCGCCCCAGCCGACTCGAGCCTCAGGGGCTACACCTAGTGGGTGCGCTGGTGCGCCCCCACTGGAAAATACAGAAAACGCCAAGTCAAGAGAAGAAGGAAAGAAGAGAGCTCACCGCGACCGCCTGCTCCAAGTTCACTAGCCGGTCGTTGGCGGCTCGAGCGTCCTGCGACGTCTGGGCGCGGCAAGCGGCGAAACCATCCACAACGGTGGACACCGCCGCCCCAAGGGCGCTCGATGGATCGCCAGGGGCCGGGCTCCGGCCGTCGCCCAGGTCTGCTGCGGCCGGCCCCCATCCACAGGTCGTCCCTTGTCAAAGACCGCGATGGGACTAGTCCCTCCTATCGCCGTCGCGTCGGGGGCTGCCGTCGACGCTCCTGTGGCGGCCGGTTCCTCGGCCGTCGCGGCCCTCACCTCCGGCGCTCCACCTCCAGCGGCTCCGGGCCGACTCGCCTCCGGTGCCAGCACCTCTAGAGCCGGCGCCTCTAGAGCCGGTGACTCCGAAGCTGGCACTTTCGGGTCCGGCGCTTCCGGGGCCGGCACCTCCGCCCCCGGCGGCACGTCGTCCGCCACCGACTGGGTGGCGTCGCAGTCCATCTTCGCCACGTCCTCCGCGGCCTTCGTGCCCGCCTCCGTCCGTCGCCCGGGTCCATGGTGGTCCTTCGACCTCTTCTCCCGGCCGCGGGGGGACGGCTCCCACGCTCCGCCAGCGGCTACCCCGCTGGTTCCTCAGAGGCGGGCGAATGGCTCCCATGCTACGCCAGCGGCCTCCCCGCTGGTTCCTCCCCGCTTCTTCGCCGCCTCTTCCCATGGGCAGAGCTCCTCGACGCGCCGCTCCTTCTCGGCCGCCTCGAGGTCGAGCCACGCCTGGCGCTCCCTCTCCTCGGCAGTCGGCGGCGGCGCCGCCCGCTCCGTCCCACCACACGGGGTCCTCCCCAGGGCGCGCCTCTCCCTAGTAACGACGAAATAAGGGACTGGGGGAAGACGGAACAGACCAAGGTGGAGGAGGAGATGGACTTACCCGGCGACGACGGGGACCGCCCTCCTCATGGGTCCCGCCTAGGCGACCCTTTGTTTCTTGCCCCAGCCTCCGCGGCTGCCGCCCGGCTATGCGGTCGCCGCGCGCTTGGGCGCCGGCTTGGTGGCAGCCGGTCGTTCGCCCTTGTCGTCCGTGTCTGGGCCTCCCCGGCTGGAGCCGCCACCGGCTTGAGGTTGGCGCCTTCGCGGTGCCGTGACCTCGTCCTCCGAAGTTTCGGGCTTCTCTGGAGCCTCTGCAACACGCGACGTCTCCGCCTCAGCATCATCATCGGTCCAGTCCCGTAGGTGCATCTGGGGAGGAGACTCACCCGTCGATTCGGCCTCTTCGGCCCCCTCCGTCTCCATCTCCACGTCGCCGGCTTCGGACGCGCCGGATCGCTCGGAGTCAGCCGGCTCCACGTCGTCGGCATCCTCGACCTCCTCGGAGTCCGACTCCGCCGTGTTGGGGGCCGGCTCCCTGTAGTTCTGCAGCAGCGGGAAAATCTGTAGGCGGGCTGGGCGGCGCGCCGTCAGGCCAAAGGGGGAAGGGGCGCTGCCTCTGAGAAATATGGAGGGAAGGAGGTGGCCAGACACTTCCCGCGGTGCCGGGCGGCTCCGGCTATACAGGGTTTACCCCATTGCCACTCGCCCTCCACCATCTTCACCGTCGAGATGGCGTTCGCCCTCGTCGCCACGTGGGATGGTTTCATCTTGTTGGTGGAGAGCCGACAGGGGTCATGGCGTCCTCCCATCTAGCAGATGAGGTGTGGCTGGCGCTGCAACGGCTACACCCGGCGCGCCACCATCGCGGCCAGCAGGTCGGTAGCCTTCAGCCCCTCCGTTCCGGTCATCACGAGCAGGCGCTCGCAGAGCCGGTCCGCCGTCTTGGGCACCGGAGGCGGAACCGCCTGCCAATTCAGCATCGCGGTCGGCGGGTGGTTGGCAAAGTCGGGGAGGTTGATGTAATCCTCCTCCGGCTTCGCGTTCTTCACATAGAAGAACCCCTGCTGCCAGCGCTTCATCGACTCGTGCAACGGGAGTTTCGGGAAGCCGGTCCCCTTGCGGATATGGATCATGGCGCCTCCACAGGCGGTCATCACCATCTGCTTCGTCACCGGATCCTTTGTCGTCTATCACTTGAGGAAGAAGAGCCGGCACCAGAGGTCAAGCCTCGGCTCAACCCCCAAGTACACCTCGCAAAGGGTGACGAACGTCGCCAGCTACAAGACGGTGTTGGGGGGAGGTGGTGCGGCTACAGGCCGAACCACGTCAGGAAACGGCGGAAAAAGGCACTCGCCGGCAGCCGAAGCCCACTGAGGAAGTGATCAGTGAAGATGACCACCTCGCCTTCCTACGGTGTCGGGGAGTTCTCCGGCCCGGCTGGGCGTGCCTCCAAGTGTTCCTCCGCCGGGAGCTTGCGGCGATGGCGGAGGTGCTCAATGAAGGTCTCATCCACGTCGTTGCCATCCCATGCGCCCTTGCTCGCCATGGTCTCCGAGGGGGCCTGCGGTCGTGACGATGGGCGCAGGTGCTCGACGGCGGCCCGGGCTTTCTTCGGCGGTGGACGGTGGCGCAGCCTGCCCGCGTGCTCTAACCTCCTGCTCTCTCTCTCTCTCTCTCGTGGCGGGGGGAGGAAGACAACGACGACGATGCGACGACAGTGGGGGGAGTGAACGGGCCGTTCTGCCCCCATCCTCTCACCATTTAAACCCTACGCGGGTGATCGTGGTGGCAGGATTCATTGCGCACGACCCCCGCGATTCCCGTGGCATGCGGGGCAGATATTATGGCGCTCGGGAACGCCAACCGTCCGCCCGCTCCGTAAAAGATCCCCGCGCGTTAGCCGAGGCCACGGTCGTGGAGGGTCCCGCCCCGTGGCCCGGTCTTTTCCGCCACGTGGCGCATCTTCTCTACCCGGTGGGGAACCCGAGGCGGCGCGCGAGGCATCGACCGGCTGTGGAGCCGGCCGTCGTGTGTCGGCGTCGCTCGACTCTCAAGGCACCCCGCGGCGCAAGGACGATCTTCAAGGCGGCGAGGACCGCCACGGTTCGTCGGCGGGCCTCCCCGGCTTCGGGGACTACTAACGGGGGGATGACCTCGAGGTAGCCTCAAGCACCCCCTTGCTCCGGCCTTCTAACGCAATCAAAGGGCGGGCCGCCTCCCCTTGCGGTCCGGCTACATCCTGCCGGTAGCGGCCCTCCGGCCAAAGCCCACCGGCTACGCCTCTCCGGTTACGACGTGCCGGCCAGTTGGGGGCGTTGCCACCTGGCTCCCCTAGCCGGCTGCGCATTGGATACTGTCGTCAGGGCACATGCATGGCGACAGTGGTCCCCATCCCATCGGGGGTCAGTGCCGGAGTGGCCACAGTGAAGGTGTCAGGGCCTCTGACCCTAGCGGACGGTGACCAGGCTTTCAACAGTGCCGGCACGCCCCAACCACTCCTTTACCTGCCCAGGCATGGCTACAGGGCGGGCAGCCGCACCGCTGACCTCGGCCGATCGCCGCAAGATGACACCACAAGGGGCGGCCCGTGCCGTGACGTGACCGGCGTCGGGACCTGCCGCACGGGCCCCACCAACGCCTGACGGGACCCTTCAGCCGGCGGGGCCTACCAACGACAGGACCCCATAGCCGGCGGCCCCCACAGCTGGCCAGAGAGGCTGCCGGCTGGGGCCCCCCCTGACCTTCTATTTGTATTGTAATCCGGGGGGGTGGCCTATAAAAAACCCCGAGCCACCCCCATGCAAGAGGTCGGCTGATCTCCCAGTTCTCTTAATGTCCACTCCACACACACGCATAGAGCGGCAGAAGAGAGGGCTAGCTCCTTCTTCCTCCACGATCCATACAGCTCAAGGAGCGCCATTGTAATCTGACCATTGTCTCAACTAGACCAAGCAGGACTAGGGGTGTTACCTCCCACGGAGGGCCCCAAACCTGGGTACATCGTGTGTCCACCATCGCTTGTGCCTAACCCCGCTCCCGGAGCCCACTGGCGTCCTTCGGCCCCTCTTAGTAAGCCTACCCATGGCATCTGTCATGACGAAACCACGACAAGTGATCATGTCATTGCCCAAAACTTGACGCTCACCAGTTTCAGACCAATTGAGCGGGGTACGACACTTCCTGCCGTAGAGAATCTCGAAAGGGGCCATGCCTGAGCTAGCCTAAAAGTTGTTGTTGTATGAAAATTTAGCGTATGGAAGGCAGTCTTCCCATTTCATGCCGAAAGAGATCACACATGCTCTAAGTATGTCTTCAAGGATTTGATTGACTCTCTCAACTTGACCACTTGTCTGCGGATGGAATGTAGTACTGAAACGGATCTTGGTACCCATAGCAGTCTGGAAGGACTCCCAAAACTTGGAAGTGAAGAGGCTTCCACGGTTTGAGGAAATGAGGTGAGGAATATTGTGTAAAGAAACTATCCTTGATGTATACAACTCTCCTAGCTGAGCTGCTGAGATAGACTCTTTGACCGGAAGGAAATGGACAACTTTGGTGAGCTTGTCCATAACCACAAAGATGGCATCGTTGCCCTTCTTGGACTTAGGAAAACTAGTGACGAAATCCATCTCCACGTGATCGAATTTCCATTCTGGAATAGGCAAAGGCTAAAGGAGACCTGCTAGACGTTAATGTTTTGCCTTCACTCTATGACAAACATCACACTCGTTTTCACGAACTGGGCAATTTCATGTTTCATGCGAGTCCACCAGAAGGTTTGCGTGAGGTCCTGATACATCTTGGAACTGCCTGGATGAATGGATAGGAGAGAATTTTTGCTTCATCCATGACAACCTTCCCGAGATCACCTTTTGGAACCACCAGACGGTCCTCAAAGAAGAAGGTATCTTTGTTGTCAACGCGAAAGCACTTACACTTCAGAATACCCTTGGCCACACCTTTCTTCACTTTCTTCACCATAGCATCAAGAAGTTGAGCTTGGTGAACCTGATCTTCTAGAGTCGGAGAGACTTGAGATTTGCAAGAAATCCCTACGGAATCATTTGGAGATTGAGCTTGTAGAAGGCTTCACAAAGCTCAGGTTGAAGAGGCTTCAGGATAAGATTGTTGCCGTACACCTTTCGGCTAAGCGCGTCTGCAATGACATTTACTTTTCCAGGAGTATACTCAATTCTTTGGTTGAAGTCCTCAATCATTTCCACCCAACGAGACTGTCGAAGATTGAGATTGGGTTGAGTGAAAATGTACTTCAAGATCTTGTGATCGGTGTACACCTCAACTGGTCTACCCAACAACAAATGCCTCCAAGTCATCAGAGCATGCACAACTGCCGCCAACTCAAGATCATGAGTGGGGTAGTTCTTCTTAGCAGGCTTCAACTAACGCGAGGTATAAGCAACGATCTTCTTATCTTGCATGAGAACACCATCAAAGCCTTGGAGGGAAGCATCACAGAGAACTTGGAAAGGCTTTGATTGCTCGGGAGGGACAAGAACTGGAGCTGAAGTCAGTTTTTGCTTGAGCGTATTGAATGCCACATCACACTCAGGAGACCAAGCATACTTGACATTCTTTTGGAGGAGGTTGGACAGAGGCTTAGCAATTTGAGAGAAGTTCTCCATGAATCTTCTGTAGTAACTTGCAAGCCCGAGGAAGCTACAAAGCTACTTGACATTTTGAGGAGGATCCCACTTCAAGATTGCCTCAACTTTCTTAGGGTGCACGTTAATGCCCTCTGCAGAGATCACATGCCCAAGGTACAACACTTCATTGAGCCAAAACTCACACTTGGAAAACTTTGCATAGAATCGATGCTCTCTTAGCTTGTCAAGCACAAGCCGAAGAAGCTCTGCATGTTCTTCTTCAGTCTTCGAGAACACGAGGATATCATCCAAATACACCAAGACAAACTCATTTTTGAAAGGAGAGAATATGAAGTTCATCATTCTGGAGAAGGTTGGAGGAGCATTAGTGAGAGGAAAATACATGACGATGTAATCATAAGAGCCAAAACTCGTCCTGAAAGCAGTCTTTGTAATATCTTCTTCACGAATGCGAATTTGATGATAGCCCATGCGAAGATTAAGCTTTCAGAAAACCATGCACCTTTCAATTGTTCAAACAACTCATTGATGTTGGGAAGTGGGTACTTGTTTCTTATTGTGTTTTTATTCAATGGACAATAATCGACACAAAGTCGGTCTATGCCATCCTTGTTCTTGACAAACAAAACACCACAACCCCATGGAGAAGAACTTGGTCTGATCAGACCTAGACATTCTCGTTCATCTAGCTGCTTCTTCAACTCTTTCAGCTCTTTAGGGCCAAGTTTATAAGGACACTTGCAAACCGGTTCAGTTCCAGGTTCAAGGTCAATCACAAACTCAACTGGTCGGTGCGAAGGCATTCCTGGCAATTCTTTGGGAAAGACATCTTCATACTCGCAAAACACCGGAATTTGAGAAATAGCCGAGATTTCACCCTTCTCATTAAGAGCAAAGAGATGAATCGTGTCATCGCGAGCTTTGAAAATGATCACATCTTCTGAAGGATGAGTCAAATTGACTTCTTTGGCTTGACAATCAACATACGCCTTGTTCATAGCCAGAAAGTCCATGCCAAGAATGAGATCAATATCGGAATTACCGAGAACAATTAGAGAGGCCAGAAAAGAATAATCGCCCATCTTGATAGACATATCCGGAACGCACACATTGGAAGTCATTTACAAACCCGGAGAAAGAACATTTAATGGCCTAGGGGTCTTCACCGTCACGAAATCATGCTTAGCAACAAAAGACCTAGAAATGAATGAATGCGATGCACCATTATCAAACAAAACTTTTGCACGAATAGAATTGACTGCGAGATTACCCATAATCACTTCATGAGACTGTTCTGCTTGAGCTGCATTCACATGGTTCACCCTTGCATACATGGGGTTGTGCTTCACCATAGCACTGCCTGGGGGCTTGATAGGAGGAGGAGTCGGAAGACGCCACTGGTTGTTGTACTTGTTTGAGTAGTGACCCTTTTGACCACACTTGTGACAAGTAACCTCTGAGAGCGGACGGAAGTTGCTTGGAGGAGGAACATTAGCTGACTTGGGTGCCTAGGGCCTCTATTGATAACCTGGGTTGGGTGGGTGGGAAGAACTAGGACCACCAAACTGCCTCTACTGCTGAGAGGGACGAAACGGAGGAGGAGGGGGAACCCAATACTTCTACTGCTTAGAGACCATCTGATAGCTGGTAGAAGAAGAGTAGGATTCCCTGGAACGCTTCTTTGAGTTCTCTAACTTGAGCTGAGTTGCCTCGACCTTCAAAGCCATGTTGTAGAACTGATCAAACTCACAAGGTTCTTGGAGGACCAGACCCGGCAGAAGCTCATCCTTGAGACCACCTCTGAACTGATAAATCATGGACTTGTTGCCAGGAACATCTTGTTTAGCAAAGTGGGCCAGATTCTGGAACTCAACGTTGTACTGACAGACAGACTTGCTTCCCTGCTTTAGGTGTCTGAACTTCTCACGCATCTCCCCGACAAAGCTCGTCGGAATGTAATGGGCCCTAAAGTCATGATAGAAATCATCCCAACTGACAAAACGATCACCCCTGGAGTCCTTGTATTGCTACCACCAATCTGCTGCCTGATCCTTGAGCTAAAATGACGCGGACCTGACATAGTCCTCTGGTCTGACATTGCTGCACTCAAAATGCTTACTCATGTCACGGAGCCAATCATCTGCGTCAAAAGGCTGCTCACAACAGGTGAAAGACTTGGGCTGGTTGGCAAGGAACTAGTTGAGCGTCGCGAACTGAGGCTGATTCTGAAAATTCCATTGAAAACCTTGTTGACCCTGATCTCTTTCTTGCAACATCTGAGTATTCGCATTGGTTGCAACCATTACAGCTTGCCAAGCTTCTGGGGGAGGAGGCGCTGGTGGGGGTGGTGGAGGATCAGGCTGCTTGTCACCCCGACCCGGATTCCCGCGAGTTGGTGGAGCCATCCTGGAGATGGACAAGAACATCAGCACATCATTGACAAAGATGATTGCAATAAGCTGAACCAAATGACTTGAAAGAAATTGAATGGAATAACATTAATAGCCTCCCTACTGAAAAATTAGTAGGAGCCTTCTTCGGGTTTGCGATAACAACATTAGATATTAGAAGCCACTTGAATATACACAACAAGGTATTGAGTTAAGATACGCTCGAAACAAATGTATAGAGCTCATACCTCTGAAGAAAGATGATCCTAGGTAACTACTTGAATTCCCACCTAAGAACTTCCGAACTCTTTGGTTATGCAATCGGGTGTTGGGGATACACGGAGGCAAAATATCTCACACAACTAACAAGCTCTACACTCCACTATATCCATCCTTCAACACATAACCGGAGGCTTCGGAACTCCATCTAACTCGAATCCTCGAAAGCACAATGATACCAAACATGGCGGTACCCCGGACGCCTCCGCAGTACTAGGTGACTCCGACCTTATCTCACCATGATTAGTATTGAAGCAATTTTGAACATCCTCCATCCTGAGATACTAAGAAAACTGAATGATAAAGATGTGCCAAGAATCCCCTGGAGCTCAACTCCCCAGAAGAAATCAATTCAGACAGGAGGAACCAAGACAGAACTCCATCACATGGGCGTGATCCTAAAAATAATTGAGGGAGAAGAGGAGTAGAATCAAAATTCCTAAGTCAAATACCTCACTAGAGTATAGAAGAGGAGTAAAAGAAACCTACTCTCCTATATAACTGGACTCAAAATAGTTATACTAGACTCGACTCGGCGAAGTTCGATCAAGCAAAGGGCTCCTATGGTCGCATGGCTTTGATACCAACTTGTAACAGCCCGGACAAACCCGCCGGTAGTCGTTACTCCTGGCAGGATCTAGAATGGCCTCACAGTTCAATACTAGTCTTTTCTGCGTACTTTGTCCTTACTCATGCGCACCCGAGACCAATTTCCCAGTCGGTCACCCATCCTAGAACTACTCCAAGCCAAGCACGCTTAACCTGGGAGTTCTGTTCGAATGGGCTTCTAGAAAAGAAGGAATTCCTTATTGATATGAGTAGTCTATCATCCCTAATAAGCCAGGCTATCACACAAGATCCCGCCAAGAGTAACAACCACCGGTGGCTGTGTTCGGGGCTTTACAAAACAACTCAAGAGGTGTTTTAGTCCCACCTTGCCAAGGGTGGACAAAATCCCCTTCTTCTTCCCCTATAAATGTAGCCCTTAAGGCATCGTTTAGATTTCGGTTCTCTTTGGATTGAATATTCGTCATAACTTAAACTTTGTGTCCTTTGTTTGTGTTCTACAACCAGACCAAGCAAAGGGCTCCTATGGTCGTATGGCTCTGATACCAACTTGTAACACCTCGGACACACCCGCCGGTAGTCGTTACTCCTGGCGGGATCTAGACTGGCCTCACAGATCAATACTAGTCTTTTCTGCGCACTTTGTCCTCACTCATGCGCACCCGAGACCAATTTCTCGGTCGGTCACCCATCCTAGAACTACTCCAAGCCAAGCACACTGAACCTGGAAATTCTGATCGAATGGGCTTCTAGAAAAGAAGGAATTCCTTATTGATATGAGTAGTCTATCATCCCTAATAAGCCAGGCTATCACACTAGATCCCGCCAAGAGTAACAACGACCGGTGGTTGTGTTCGGGGCGTTACAAAACAACTCAAGAGGTGTTTTAGTCCCACCTTGCCAAGGGTGGACAAAATCCCCTCCCTCTTCCCCTATAAATGTAGCCCTTAAGGCATCGTTTAGATTTCAGTTCTCTTTAGATTGAATATTTGCCATAACTTAAACTTTGTATCCTTTGTTTGTGTTCTACAACCAGACCAACAAGTCATAGAACCCCACTTTCATCAATAAAATTCTCCTCTTATGTTCACAATATTCATATTGCAATTTCAATTTCTTGCTTGTCCTTTGTTTGCATGCAGGAAATAGAGCTTTGTGGTCAGGTTGATCGTGCTCCAATGTGGTCAATAACCTCTCAGAGTTGTTAGCGATTGCTATCTTGTGATGTCCTCGCACGCTCGTAGTCAGGTCATCAAAATGTACTCCTCCAAAAATGGTAGCCACCGTCTCATCGAAAGATGGGACAAATTTGCCTCTATCAAGTGGTATCAGATTTCCAGGTTGCTTAGTGAGATTCTACGAGTTTTTCGTAGTCTATATTGCATCTGTTTTTCTTACATGTCCATGGAAAAGCCACAAAATATTAGGGTTAGTCCATCGTATCGAAACCAATTTGAACCTTCTCCAAAATTATGTTCGGTGTTTTGCTTTGTTGAATTTGCAGTTGTATCATCGTGTCGACATGCTGGTCTTAGTGTCTAGTCCTTAGAGTTTCAAGTTCTGTTCACAAGTTGTCAAGCCACCGCCGCACCACCCTCATCGCTTCCATATAACCCCACCCCATCATATAGATCATAGCTTCCATATACCACCACCAATCCGTGTGCACATATAGCACCACGTGTGTGCCACCAATCCGAGTCTACATATAGCACCGCATGTGTGCCACAAATCAAAGTCCTTCCCATATTCGGCATGCTTTTAAGATCCGCTTGTAGTCAGATTCATTATTCCTTGTCTGTGTAGGTTTCGGATTTCACCAACCTTAGCATGTCGATAGAAGAGGGTGATTTTGAAAAAACGAGTCTGAAGACCCCTAGACATTTTTTCCCCAAAAAAATTGGGTGGGGTGAATTTTTTTTGCCTATCCTGTTTTTAGGCCTTCCTGAGTGTTTTGAGACACTTGCCATCATAGTGATTTTTTGTTGCACTTTTTGGTCATCGCCGCCCTGATTCCTGAAAAAATGAGTTAACAAAAAATTCCGTGTCTATCATGTGTATATGCCTTGGGAAGAATTTTGAGACAATCGCCATTACAGTGATTTTCGAAGAAGAAGAAAAGTGCAAAAAGTGCTAAAAGGAGACAAATCAGAGTGTGCTTTTCCCTTGATTACGTGTCACATCATGATTTTGTTGATGTCTAGGCTCATGTCTCTAGTCAGGTCTAGCCTAGGACCAACACAGTACCGTCGTTGAGCTTTTATTCAACTTTGCATCTCTAAATTTATTATTGCTCACCCTTTTTGCTACCATATTATAAGCCACACCATCTCCACATACATCTATGTCGTGCATTTGACTCCACCGGGTAATTGCTCTATCCAAGCTTTTGAACGTTTTGACTACAATGGTTGCCAATCACCGCCTACTGCTTTGTAAGTACTAGTAAGAATTTGAGGTTCGCTTAATGGATTTGTGACTCTCCACCACACCATCACCACCACTCCCTAGTAGTTTGTAGGATCATACTCTTGTGTGTTTCTATTGCTGCTAACCATGACAAGATCAGAAGCCGATGTTCTTGACTAGGAGAGCATAATGAACAAGGAGTTCCTTGATAAATTTCAACAAATGATGGATGAACAGGTGCAAGACGTGATGAACAACTTTTGAGACGTTGTGGCCAAGCTAGATAGTTTGATGAAGACTTTCGACACCAAGATCGAGGCCAAGTTCAATGAAGTGATCGCACATCTACCACCAGAAGAACTTGTCACACCTCTACAACAACAACACCGCCTTTCGAATCTCGTGGGCACATATGAAGTGTGCCCCTTGAGGAAGGCCAACTATCTAGTGTCGTTGCTACTGTTGTGGCTTCTCACTGGTGCAGCAACGTGCTATACAAATGGTTTTAACCCCTTCCTGCGACGAATCTTTAAACCACTGCCTTGCCTATGTGAGTGATTGGGGGGTCCATCCCACACGACACTAAAAAATCATCGGCGATGGTGACAGATCATGCAGACATTCTGCCCAATATAATTGTGTGTGATGCAGGAACATATCGTACACACTACATTTGGGGCGTACGTGTTGGATTGGGGATCAATCACGCACGTTTATCAGGAGTCAAACCTGTCTAATAGATCATGGAAAACAAACGGTGTTTAACCTTTAACCGTTTGCGAAATATTACCTAATCCACACGAGCCATCATGGAAATTGTGTGTTATCTGCATCATCGAACATGAATTATCTCTGGCAAGCTTCTTACATGCATGATATCATCGCACACATTTCCTGAACAACTTACGTCTGGGATCGTCTTTGCCTCGTGCATAGTTTCCTATTAGCTCACATGTGAGATAAGGTGCAATCCCAAATGATTGAGGAGCTCCTACGCACACGTAGAAGTGTTGCAAATCATCTGTGATTTCTTATGTATCACCAACATTTCAGTTTATATCGTGTGTAGTTTTCCTGTACATCACAGGCGGTTGCGCTATTATTTGCCTGTGCTTTCCATTCTAAATCGCACACTCTTAGTTGCATGAACTATGTGCGCTGTAATGGCTAGGTTATTTTAAAACAATGCTTTTGAATCACCCTGCGAGTGGCAAATCCGCCACAATATGCAATCGAACAAATAGTGTCCACATGAAGAACATTCATCATAATTTGCACAATATGCAATTGAACAAATAGTGTCCACGAGAAGAACATTCATCATAATTTGCCAAAATATGCAATTAAACAAATGCTACCTAAATTCCATAGATGTATGACCGACATATGCAGTACATAATCATAGTGTATGAAATATGAAGACAAGATCACATGGAAAACAAGCATCCATGCTTATATGTTTAGTTGAAACACTAGATGAATGCATAGTTATTATAGGGAGATATGAATGCTGAAATCTTCGACATCTGGATTGGGCTTGATATTGTGTTTCAGAAATAAGGTGTTGATAAATTTCCTTATAGACAACAATTCATCTGCGGTGAGCAGTTCAGAGGTCATTGGTCTGAAGATCAACTACGTGATTTTTAGATCAGAATGTGACATACGTGTGGAGTACAAAATAGTAATTACTAAACATACTTACTGGTTCTATCTTGTCAGCATCGATACCAAATTCAACAAATCTACATAGGTTCATCGTGTGTGCGCAAACATAGTATCTACATAGGCTGGTCCCTTTTATTATTGAGGACACCGATTTTTTTTGTACAATATTAGTCATGTATTTGACCTGTTAGGAACAACCTAACAGGTGTAAGCCTTTTCATCATTTTTCTTTGGAGAGAAATAGAAAGAGGTTTACTTAGAAACTTGAACATCTGACTAGTATTTTTTGAAAATAACGCATTTCGTTGTCTTACGAGAGAAACGACCACGTGTTGTTGAGGAAGTTGGTAGTCTAACCATATCCCTCCTAAAGTTATGTTCCTTGACAATTCGTTGCAAATGAAGATGAATTTTCACACACTCAATGCTTGAACCAGATATGAACACAACATATTAATATCAAAAAATTCAATACCTATCCAAGAAATCCTAAAGATCATTTAGATCCTTAGGCTTATTTGACTCTGACCCACGGTAGTGGTTGCCCCGAGCGGTACTACCGCTGCCCCTAGAGCTGTACTACAGCTCGTGGTAGGAGGTACTACCGCCTGTGATGCCAAATACACATATTTCTCGATTTACCTTCAGGACTACTCACTCCTTTTCTGTTTGGCTTATGCATTTGGTTTACACCTGTTTTTCCCTCGCTCTTTGTTGTGGGCTCTACGTGGTAGCAGCTCTGCTCAATAGGAGGGTCCGATGAACCCAAGTCTTGATGGTTGCTCTAAGCGCGACTGCACTACAGGAGATGAAAAAGTCAACCCCAGTGCAACCCCAAGAAGAAGGCCAAGAAGGCTACAACCAAGACTAAGAAGGCTCAATCAATGGCTCAGTTGCCCATCAAAGAGTTCTGGATCCTCCATCGTCGCAACCCTTATGTTGAACCACAAGAATCAGCTCTTTGCAACTGTCTCTTCTGGACCAAGCAGCAAGGTCGAATCTATCATGATGTGCTCAAGCAGAAGAAGAATCTGCATGTACCTCACGTTAAGTCCATTGATATGGATCATCTGTATAATAATGCACAATACTTTGGTGATACTCTTATCCTATGTGAGAAGCTTGGTATTATCAGTCTTATGCAGTTTAACGAGGACTTTCGTGCAAAGATTATGGATGTGTACTTTGCTACGGCCCATCTTGGATCTTAGGAGGACCATACCTTGACCTGGGTGACACATAGACAACAATTGTCTACTACTTGGAAGGAGTTCATGGATCTTCTAGGCTTTGACGATAAGGGGCTCCATACCCCAATTGTATTTCGTCCCCACACAGAGGTCATGTCTACTCATAAGAGCCACCTTTGGCCCTACTGCAGAGAGAAGATCTCCACCACCACTGGCAAGTCAACCTATGTGTTGGAACCATTTCTTGAGATTATGCACCGCATCTTCAGGCACACTCCTTTTCCCCATGTTGGTAACATGGATCAGGTACACTCCTATCTGGTGGATATGTTGCTTTATCGTCAGAATATGAGGACCTCGACTGAGGTGGAGGTTTTGGATGTTTCTCAAGTGATGTGGTCGGAGCTCCTCTCAGCAGTTTCTGAGTGCAAGTTCCCTATATATGTTCCTTACTTGATGCATATGATTGAGAGGACCTGGGAAAACACCTTTCTGGATGTCTTGTTTGAATGTGGTGAGTTGGTTCCCCGTGAGATTGTGTAGTTGAGGCTGAAGGACAAATGGTCCACACATGATGGTCCGAAGATGGATTTGTTTGAGGATGAGGATGACGAGGATGATGATGACTATGTGACTGAGGGTGGCGCTGATCCCAGTTATGCATCCTCTAGTACTTGGGCTCAAATGCTCAACGAGAAGATGAAGAAGTTGTTATGCATGCAGGCCCATGGTGAATACAAAGTGCACGCGGCAAAGAAGGCAACTAGAAGCCGTCACAAGGCTATGAGTAGGCACCTTGGCATGTATATTCCCAATGGCTCAGAGGACAAGCTTACTAATGAGGGGACCTGGATTTCCCACAACTGCCCGTGGTATTTAGATTTTGATCAGCCTGGCACCGCAGCTTACAACCTTGAGTCTGGAGAATATTGAAGATGGTCCCATGAGTTGCTATAACCTCGGGTCGTCTTAGTGCTCTCTGACGTTTTGGTGTCTCGATGCCAAAGGGGAGAGAGTTTAGAGGAGTTGTTGTGTGACGCCCCCATTTTTTATCGTATGCTAATCATACACGCAAATGCGTATGACCAAGATTAGGGACTCACATGAAGCTATCACAACACAACTCTAGACACAACTTAAAGTCGTACAAGCTTCGTATTACAAGCCAAGGGCCTAGAGGGGTCGAATACATAGCTTGAATACACACGAGTCAATGGAAGCAAATAATATCTGAGTACAAACATAAGTTAAACAAGTTTTGCCTTAAGAAGGCTAGCACAAACATAACACAGATCGAAAGAGGCAAGGCCTCCTGCCTAGGAACCTCATATCCTACTGCTAGTAGTCAGCGGCCTACACATAGTAGTAGGCACCGTCGGGGTAGTAGTAGTAGTCATCGGCGGGGTCCACTGTCTCCTGGCTCCATCATCTGATCGCGGCAATCGTATCAAGAGGAAAAGGAGGGGCAACGATGAGTACTCATCCAAATTACTCGCAAGACTGACATCAGAACTATGCTAATTATGCAACATTATCAAAGAAATGGGGCTATATCTTTGGGCTGACTACAGAAATGCCAAAATAGAGAGAAGGCCTAGTCCTATCAAAGACTAGCATCTTTAGCATCTTGCAGCATTAGAAGAGTGTAGATTGGTAACTCATATGTAGCAATATTATTGTAGCAATTTTATTAAGTAACCATGCCCATAGATTCTTCCTCGACTCCCTGCGAGAAAGCAATCTCAGAGCCAACATTTTATCTCAAGTCTCAATTCTAGTTGTATTAGATCGGGATACAACTCCAAGTTGTCATGTTACCATGGACACGGCTATTCGAATAGTTGAATTCATCCCTACAGGGGTGCACCACATTTCCTAACATGCTTGATAACCTCTCGTCGGACACTCTTTCCTAGATGATGCCCGGCCTCGGGAGATCAACACATCATCGGCCTACCTAGGCTCAACAAAGAGGCCAGCCCACCGGTCTAAATCCTAAGCATGCAGGGGTCATGGGCCCAATCACCCTTTGCACTCCTGCACGATGCGGGGGCAACCGAGATCAGTCCTAGCACCTCTTATACAAGATCAATGCTGTCGCGGACCACTCGGGCGCGCACTGCTCCATTGCTGACGTCCAAAGAGCTTCGACTGATACAATGACGCCGAGTACCCATAACTTCTCCCACGTGAAGGTTAGTGCAAAAAAGGTTAATCGACCAACTCATATTAAATACTCAATCCATTAGCATTTTTTAACTATGATGACAAACATGATACATGATATGTGGTCCCATTGCCCCATCTCAAGGACTTGTGGCAATGGCCAAGAATGCCCGGCGACGCCTCATCGTATTACACCAACATCCTCCAAGTCATCCTGACCTCAACATGTATCAACAATAAAGCAAATGTAACCATGTGTATATAACACTAAGGGGGTAAAAGCAGATGAGTCACCCTTGATGGATCCCACTCAATGTAATCGATAAGGTGGCTAGAGAAGAATCACCCTCGATGGTTCACACCTGAGGGATTGCACGACAGAGTCACGCCGAGACTGGTGAAGGAGGAATCACCCTCGATAACCACGACCGATTAGCTACACAATAGATTTAGCATTATGAGTATTTTATGAGGTGTCACCCTTGGTACCCGATAGTAGCTCTACAAAGTCATACAACTAAGGGGTGTGTGGTGATGTGACGGGCCGGGCTCATCGATCGAGATGATCAAGTCTTCAAGTCTTCGAGTCGTCGATGATGAAGCAGGGGCAACTGGGACTAAGGGGTCACAGGCGATCACTAATCAACCTGTACTAAGTAGGTGATATAATAATAGGTACAGTAGCAGTTTAACAAAAGCAGGCTATGCATCAGAATAGGAGCTATCTATAATAGTAGCACAAACTAATGCAAGAATCAGAGGGAAAGAGATGGGAGATATCAGACTGATCAAGGGGGGTTGCTTGCCTTGATGCTCTGCTATAAAAGGCTGGTCGTTAGTAGCGTAGTTGTACCCGACAGCAACGTCAGTCTCGGGGTCTACCGGAGAGAAGAGGGGGAAGAAACAATAAATATAAGGCATGTAGATACATCACAATGCATGACATGGCAATATGTAGTGCTAGGCATGAGCTAACATAGTATTAAACGTCAAAGACGGAGCGAGATAATATCTAATGATATTTCCCAGGTCTCGGGTTACTACCGGACAAATGAATCACAAAGGAAAGGCCCATGTTCATCACGATAGGGGCATATGACACATGAACGGACAGCGTATTTGGATTCATGGGATTTTTCTCAGCAACTTTCATCTATAAATTATTTTCATGTGAGTTACAAATTATTCAATATTAATTCTTAAATTTTTGTTGATATTATAAAAATAAACATATTTAATTTAATTCGAAAATACAATTATGACATCATCATGACATCAAGATGATGTTAGCAGTCAATAGTCCCTTTGACTGGTCAAACGGACAGCTCAGCCCCACTTGTTATAGAAAGTGGGGCTAACGGGATTTGAATTAACTAATCTAATTACCAGGGCCCACTTGTCATTGACTATTTAGTTTTAAACTAATTATCAAAATTAATTAAACAATCTTAATTAGCACTAATTTGCCTAGGCCCACATGTCAATGGCCTAGGGGGGTTTTGACCCCACCCGACAGTGATTATTAGGCTAATAGTTGATTAACTAAGATAATTAATTAATTAAATCATTAATTAATTTAATTATTATTTTATTTTATTTTTATTTTTTTATTTTATTTTGTTACACGGGCGTGGGCTCGTGCTGTCATAGGGTCAGGGGGTTAGTGGGGTGTTAATCCCACTAACCTGGACGGGGCGGTCGGCAACAATGGCAGCTAGCAGCAGTGGCGACCCACGGCGGCCTGAGGAGGCGTGGGCAGGGCAAGTCAAGGGTGTCGTGGCTGCGGGCTGTAGGGGGCATGGGAGCGTACACGGAGCGAGCTAAGAGGCTAGCAAGGCACGACCGACGCGGGGCCGGGCGTGGGAGAGTGCCGATGGGCCCACGCGCATGCACGGTCGGCTTCCGTTGTAGCAGCAGCTAGGCATCGAGGCACGGCCACAGGCGTGCCAGCACGGGGAGAGGCACATCGATCGAGGGGGTGTGTCGTGGTTTTATCACGGCAGATGTCCGAGGACTTATGTTCGAGGCCATCGCTAAGGTGATGGACTCAAAGGGGTTGGTTGGGACGAAGGACACGAGTTTACCTAGGTTTGGCCCCTCGAGATGAGGTAAAAGCCTATGTCCTGCTTGTGTTGTATTGATTGGAGTATCGATTACAAGGGTGCGGATTCTCTTGACCTAGTTCTTGATTGATTGGTTTCTGTCTAAGTCGCCCCGGGTCTCACCCTTATATAGGAGGTCAAGACCACGGGTTACACAAGTCTGAGACCGACTCTTACAACGTGTCGGTTTCTATCTCTATGTCGCCTTGCCTTCCTGAGCAAGCCGTCTCCGAGTGGCTTATCTGCCCGGGTCTTCACGCCTTCTTTGTATGGGGCCTCACCTTGGCCCATCATGGTAAGCCGCCATACGTTTAGGCTTATGTCTCCAGGCCCATCCTTGGCCTGGCCTATGAGCCGCTAGGTATGACCCGGCCCCACCTGGGCGGGTCTCACCATGGGGTTATATCCCCAACATTAGGCCCCAGGTTGATTTGAGCTTGCTCATTTCAACCTTCCATCTCCCTTGGGGGCGAGTCTCGCTCACTATCACCTGAAAGTAAGATAAAATAACCCACCGTGATGTCATACTGGATATATCAAAAAGATTCCCTAACGACCGCAACGGATCTCTCCACTATTAAACTGATGGCCCGAAAATCGAGGCGTCCGTCTCGGTCAATCAACTTCTATCGCCTCGATTCTTGCGCCCGTTTCCACTTTTTGCCTATTAAATAGGACTGCGAAGGGAGGTCTTCATTTCTTCCTCCGCTTGCGCCTCTTCTTCTTCCTCCCAACGCCGTCGCTCTAGAGTCTCCTTGCTCCGGTGAGGCTTCCACACCGTCATCCCCCCAGGCCGCTACATGAACTTGATCAGACCAGAACACCGCCCGCACCCGTCGCGTCATCTTCGGTAAGTTCTTGTCCACCCCTAGATCTGTAGCTTTTGGTAGGGTATTCATGGAGTTCCTCCGCCCGCTAGAACACGAGCTCTTTGCAATGTCAGATAATATGTAGATCAGTGAACTTGATAATGCCCTTTTTTCCATTGCGGTAGATCGTAGGAAGTCAATAATAGCACAACACAGATCTATAGTTTCCCCTTTTACTGCCTTCAAATGTTGCTAGTTCTTCTGTTCGTCGTTAGATTTAGAATAAACCCACCTTTTTCTCTGTTTTGTAGATCCATAATTATATAGATACCCTATGAAATCTGTTTTCCACACTTAGTAACATTTGCTTTGTTTCCTTGCAGATTTAACTCGCTAGTGAACTTCCGACTCTCGCCTAAACTGCTCTGGCAACTTAGCTTTATAGAACTTAGATTTCTTCAGCCGCCCTTATTTTTCTACCACCTTCTAACTCGCCACACATTGTTACCTTGCACAGCTTTAAGACGTCACCATGCCTCGTGCTTCCAATTCTTGTAACTGGGTCGGCTCTACCGTTACCGAAGAGTTCTTGAAGGATTTCGTAGATGCAGGGACCTTACCAGCCAAAGATGTCATCCATTGGCGGGTTCCAGGCGATGAAAAGAAACCCATTCCCCAAGAGGGCGAAGTAGTTGTATTCGTGGATCACCTTGTACGCGGTTTCAGCCCACCCGACTCTGAATTTTTCCGAGACGTCCTTCATTTCTTTAAGCTGCGCCCTCAAGACATCGCCCCAAACTCCGTCTCAAACATGTGCAACTTCCAAATCCTCTATGAAGTTTACTTACAAGAAGAGCCGTCCGTTAGTCTCTTTCGTGAGTTCTTCTATGCAAACCGCCAGACGGAGGTGGCAGCTGGTCCAAGCTTAGAGCTTGGCGGACTATCAATTTAGAGAAGACGGGACGTGTCCTTTCCGGCTGTTCGTTTGCCAAGTCATCCCAAAGACTGGAATAAAACCTGGTTTTACTGTAAAGACACCTCTCCAAAGGGAGAGCATTCCTTGTCGGGTTATCGTCCATCCCGGCTCAAGACTACAACTGAACTCCTGACCGGTTGTCATCCTCTGATCGGGCGAAGTATGCTCCGTCTCATGCAAAAATTAAAGCCCTTACGGCCAATGGTCTGACGGGGATTGATCTGACCCGCTGCTGGATTTCTTGGAGAGTCATGCCTCTAAGCCGGCGAAGCTGTCTCATGTGCGAGTATACGGGTGATGCTAATGGCCCCCTCTGCTTTAATCCTACCATGTTTTCAGAAGATAACATCGTGGCCGCCATCAAAAGCCTTGTTCATGAGTCTTCAGGATCTTGCCGCGCCACCGGGTTAGCAGCTTTCTTTGCTGTGAACCCGGCCCTAGACGTAAGGGCGACTCTTGATCTCCTTAATTCCGCGTTTAGCTATCCATATATATTTTTGAAATCTTTTGAACTCTTTTGACGGCTTTTACTTTCAGGCCAATTCCGGGTTCTAGGAAAAGAAGTATGTTCCTCCTTCAAAGAAATCAAAGGAGAAAGCCGGCGGCCAGAAGAAGAAAACCGCACCTCAAGAGCAGCTTGAAGTTGATGACTCTGAGGTAGAACTTGACTCTCTTGGTCGTCTCTTCATACGCCTTATTGACCGTGATATTTCACACACAAAATAGAGACAAGCCACGCCAACGTTCCTGAGGTAACCTATGTTTCATCCGACTCAGAACCTCTTCCACCAGAGATGATATGGCGGGTCGTCTAAAAAA
Organism: Hordeum marinum; assembly: GCA_022496015.1. Lineage (NCBI taxonomy): Eukaryota > Viridiplantae > Streptophyta > Magnoliopsida > Poales > Poaceae > Hordeum > Hordeum marinum. Next base: position 146,070,164 of record CM039676.1, read on the forward strand.
TCCCATTTTCTCATCCTCTTGCTTATTTAGACCCCAACTTTCTTTTGAAAAACCAACATCACCTCTCTCGATGCCAAACCTGGAGCACCGGCTTTGAAGACCTTATGGCCGGGTTGTCCAACTCTTCGGTTCAACGGAAATGGTCGGCTGAGGTATCTACTCAACTTGGCTTAGTTTTATCAAGCTTGCCTTTATAATTTGACGTTGTCTTATATTATCTTAACTGTTTTCAGGAATCACCTCCTTCATCAGGTGACTCTACAGCAACTGCTCTACCGCCCCTGAAGATCAATCCAGAGTACGTGCCTTGCATGCTTGCATCCCATCCTTTCTTATCCGTAAAATTTAGACCATGACCTTCTGTGTTCTCTAGGGCTCAAGCGAAACGAAGGAAGACCGGCGGGTCTACCCCTTCTCCCAATGCTCGAGAGCCGGAGCCTGCCAAGCCTGACTCTCCTGCAATGCACGCTGATCCCTCTGCTGCCTCCAGGGATGCGCGTGAAGAAGCTCGTCATTTTGTCGAGCCGGCGGCCCATGACATGATTCCTGAGAGTCCTCCGAGGACCAATTCTAAGCCACCGAGCCCTTCAATGGCTATTGACGATTAGGTTACTCCGGAAGTCATCATTACTGGTGTCAGCTTCCACACTCCGCAACCTCATGTGTTGACAAAGCACACTGAGAAAACTAAAGCCTCCGACAAGCTAGACCTTGAACTCCCCGTGCTGGAGAAGCTAAATGCTGATGAGTTGCACGCCGTCTATCTGAACCGCCTCAACACGAGCCGGAACATGGAACTCAAGCTCGCGAACCTGATGAAGAAAAAATACGAGGTACCAAGAGCCGGTTTAGTATTCGTCAATGGTAAGCCGGGTCTTGCAAACGATGCTTGGCATAGAATCACTTAACCTGTAGCCCCCAAGTGCTAGCTTAATATGCAAATATTGAGCTGGTACTCAATTTTAAGTAGTTGATCAACTGTAGCCCCCAAGTGCTGGCTTACTTTTGTCAAATGTGAGCCGGAACTTTAAATGTAGATTTGAACAAAGAGCTAACTGTAGCCCCCAAGTGCCGGCTTAACTTGATAAAGATGAGCCAGAACTTCATTGTAATTTGTAGTTTGTAGTCTTGGAGAGCAAATATACATTAGCCCCCACGTTACGGGTTAACTTGACAAAAGATGATCCGAACGTATTTATAGTCTTGGAGAGCAAATAGACATTAGCCCCCAAGTGTTAAGTATATTGCTTGCAATCTTCTTGAAACTTGCATCATAGTGTCTTAATCTTCATCATTTGGTAATATACCATCCTGGCGACTTAGCCCTCATTTTGCTTTTTATATGTCATAGGAAGCTTTAAACGAGGCCGAATCTGAATTGACCGGCTTAAGGAGCAATCTGGCGACCCAGCAAGCCGCCCATAGCAAAGCAGATGAGAGGTGTTGGCTCGCTGCCAAAGAACTTAGAAAAGTTAAAGCTGACTTCGCCGCCTTCAAGAAATCTGCTGAGACGGAACAAACCGCCCTGGCCCAACGAGCAGACGATGCTGACGAGCGGCTCATGGTTGTGTCCGATGAGCTACATGCCTTGAAGTGCCACATTGCGAAGATGTCTGCCGCCATCTTTGGTAAGTACTAAATACTTAGCCAATACTCTTGTGTGAATACTTATATTGGCGACTTATAGCCGAAAATCCGTCTTATGCAGGTCAAAGGAGCCGTCAACTTGCTGCTGATAGTTTGTTGCCACTAAAATCCCTCTACACCTTAACAGAGCAACTGAATTGCGGAGCTCTGTGCACAATCAAGGCAATGCTCCATAAAGATAGGATTCCCCACACTATGAAGTGAGTCATTGAAGTGCTATCCACCCTGCCGAAACAAATTCAGGAGCTCAAGAAATCAGCCGCCAGAAAAGGAGCCATCGCAGCCATAAGCCGGGCTTTAGCTTTTGCCCCAGAGTTGACTCCCGAAGATATGATGGACGGGTTTCCATCGAAGAAGGATGACGGCTCAGAGTTCATGGAGCCTGACTACGCTCATTGCATGAAGGCTTCCAGAGTCCTCGTATCAGTGTTAGCAGAAGAAGTGGACCTGTCAACATACCAAGCGGCTTACAATGCCGAGAAGAAGAGAGTATGCGGCCCAAACTTTGAGGCCAAGGACTTAACTCCTGCATGCCATAAGCACCTCTTTGCTCCTCATCTTGACCCGTCCCGCCTCTTTGAGGAGGCAAACTTTGCGGTTCTAACCAACTGCAACTGGGACAAGGATAATCTCCAGGTCATGGAGGTCAAAGACCCGCCACAGGGTGACCCGCCATCCAACTGATGACCTTGGTAACGCCATGGATAATCCGGCCTTGTGACCTGTCATAGGGTGGTGTAAAAAAGTTTGAGTCATTACTTTTGAGCTCCGCAGAGAGCATTGTAATAGGCTTTTAGTAGAAACTTTGCCTTGCTTGAACTGTGCCATCGTGCATTACTTTAATATATTGTAGTTCTCCAATTCATATCAGATGTCGTGGCGGCTCTTCTTAAGATAACCAACCTGTGGAAACAAAATACGTTCCATATTGTTTAATGGGGCGGCTTAAAACCGCGCAACCCGGAGATGTTATATCTTTCCGGATTTGTTTTTTGAAAAACAATTAACTCATGTGCCGGTTCTTCTGGGTGGACCCGCTAATTTAAACTTCTAACCAGTACAGGGTCTCTATCGAGATTGGCTGTCAATTACTTAGAACGGCTCAGGGTCTCTAAGCGACATTAACTGACAGGAAGTGTAGCGTCCCAAAGAGAGACACGGCAGGGCATGAGTACCCTGGTAGCTCAAAAACTGCCTCTCACGTGACATAAATCCCTCATTTAAACCTTAAATAGTTCAGGGTCTTTCAAAGGATTGATTGTCTAAGAGTACGAACAGGCCACATAGCGGAGAGTCGACGGTAGATGAGAGAGTTTATCCTCGCTTTCCGTAAGCCAACCCTCACATGACAAGAACCGCCGGTTTAACCTTAACCAGTATAGGATCTCTAACGAGATTGGCCATCAATTTTGAACCGGCTTAGGGTCTCTAAGCGAGATTAACTGGTAAGAGTCCGGCGAGTCACCTGGTGGAGTGGCAAGTTGCAAACGGGCAAGTTTAACTCTGGCGGCTTAAGAGCCGATCAAGAGGGTATGTAAGCTAAACCCAGTGGGTTAGAAGCCCCCAAATGACCTTTGTTGACGAAATCAACTGTTTGCCTTGAGAGCCAATCGATAGGGTGAGATAAGCTAAACCCAGCGGGTTGGAAGCCCCCTAGACGACCTTTGTTGATGAAATCAACTTTTTGGCTTGAGAGTCGATCGATAGGGTGAGATAAGCTTAACCCAATGGGTTGGAAGCCCCCTAGACGACCTTTGTTGCACAACTGAGATATGAGAAATGGCAGAAGCCCCGGCTTGCAGCGATGCCAACTTTATTCATATGTATATATATGATATGTACAATGATGGTGTACAATGTCGAGTCTCAACGACTCAGGTGTTGTAAGGCCGCAGATGAGCTATGTTCCACGGCCGGCGAGTTTCCTACCCAGAAGTACTTGAGTCGTCCCGAACGTCAATAAGGTAATACGACTTGTTGTTGAGATTCTTGATGACCACGAAAGGCCCTTCCCATGGAGGGGGAAACTTGTGTGCATCCATCTGGTCTTGAATCAACCGCAATACTAAGTCGCCTTCTTGAAACGTACGGGTCTTAACTCTGTGGCTATGGTAGCGACGTAGGTCTTGCTGATAGATCATTGATCGGGCCGCCGCGAGATCACGTTCTTCCTCCAAGGCATCCAACACGTCATGACATGCGGTTTCGTTATCCTCCTCAACGTAATCCGCCACACGTGGCAAGTCATGACGGATATCACTTGGTAACACGGCTTTTGTGCCGTAAACCATGAAGAAAGGTGTATAACTTGTTGATCTATTGGGAGTGGTTCTAATGATCCATAAGACGGATGGCAACTCCTCTACCCAACAACCCGGCGTGTGCTGCAAAGGAACCATAAGCCTGGATTTGATACCTCTCAAGATTTCCTGGTTAGCACGTTCTGCCTGACCATTTGACTGTGTATGAGCCACCGCAGAAACATCAAGTCCGATGTGTTCATTTTCATAGAACACTCGCATAGCCCCCTTGGATAAGTTCGTACCATTATTTGTGATGATACTGTGAGGGTAACCGAAGCGGTAGATCAACTTCTTAATAAATTGAACCGCCGTAGCCGCGTCACACTTGCTGACCGGCTCAGCTTCTACCCACTTGGTAAATTTGTCCACCGCCACCAAGAGGTGGGTCTTCTTGTCCTTGGATCTCTTGAAAGGCCCGACCATATCAAGCCCCCAGACTACAAACGGCCAAGTAATTGGAATCATGCGCAACTCCTGAGCCGTGACGTGAGCACGTCGGCCGAACTTCTGACAGCCATCGCACTTGCGAACCAAGTCCTCTGCATCTTTATGAGCCGTCCGCCAGAAGAAACCATGTCGAAAAGCCTTGGACACCGAAGATTTTAAGCTGGCATGATGACCACAATCGCCAGCATGAATTTCATTCAAGATTTCCTTGCCATCTTCGGGTGAAACACAACATTGGAAGACGCCAGTGACGCTGCACTTATGAAATTCACCATTGATTATGGTCATAGACTTGGATCGCCTGGGATCTGTCTAGCCAGATTTTCATCATCGGGTAACTCGTCGCGAGTCAAGTACGCCAAGTAAGGCATGGTCCAGTCAGGAATAGCATCTAGAGCCACCACCAGTTGTCCCTCCGGGTCAGGTACGGCCAAGTCTTCCTCTGAAAGTAATTTAACCGATGGGTTATGCAATACATCTCAGGAAACATGAGGTGGTACCGGCTTACGCTGAGACCCCAGCCTTGACAAAGCGTCAACCACCTCGTTCCTGCGACGATCAATATGATCCACCTGATAACCCTTGAAATGGCCAGCAATGACATCCACCGCCCGACAATAAGCCGCCATCTGTGGGTCCTTAGAATCCCAAGTGCCTGAAACTTGCTGGGCCACCAGGTCTGAGTCGCCGAGACACTTGACCCGGCTCAGGTTTATCTCCTTAGCGACCCAGAGGCCATGAAATAGAGCTTCGTACTCAGCTGCATTATTAGTACAAGGAAACATCAACCTTAACACATAACAGAATTTGTCACCTTTGGGGGAAGTCAAGACAACTCTTGCTCCTGATCCTTCCAGGTGCCTGGATCCGTCAAAGTGGATTGTCTAGTATGTGTTATCCGACTTTTCCTTGCACGCCTGACACTCTGTCTAGTCGTTTATGAAATCCACCAGGGCTTGAGCCTTGACCGTCGCGTGAGGCACGTATTTCAGATTAAGAGGTCCAAGCTCCAATGTACACTTAGCAATCCTACCAGTAGCCTCTCTATTTCGAACTATATATCCCAACGGGGCTGAGCTAACCACTGTGATCTGGTTCCCGAGGAAGTAATGCTTCAGTTCATGATTGGCCATGAACACCCCATATACTAGCTTCTACCAATGCGGATATCTCTGCTTGGACTCTGTCAGGACTTCACCGATGTAATAGACTGGCCTCTGAACCGGAAATTCCTTTCCTGCCTCCTTACGCTCAACCACGATCGCGGCGCTGACTGCTCTGTTTTTAGCTGCCACATATAAGAGCAAAGGTTCCTTCTCAACCAGAGCTGCTAAGACTGGCGGCTCTGTGAGCTGCCTCTTGAGGGCCTCAAATGCTTCACCCGCCGCCGTACTCCAGACAAAGTTATATGTCTTCTTCATCATCTGATACAAAGGGATGGCCTTCTCACCAAGGCGGCTTATAAACCGGCTTAACGCAGCGATCCGTCCCGCCAGGCGCTGAACATCATTGATGCATCCAGCTCAGACAAGGAAGTGATAGCCTTGATCTTATCTGGATTAGCCTCGATGCCACGCTCAGAGACTAGGAATCCCAAGAGCTTGCCTGCAGGAACACCGAAAACACACTTAGCCGGGTTAAGCATCATCTTGTAGACTCGTAAGTTGTCAAAGGTCTCCTTCAGGTCGTCAAGCAGAGTCTCCTTCTTCCTGGACGAAATCACAATGTCATCCATGTATGCATGAACGTTGCGCCCAATTTAGCTGTGAAGACAATTTTGCACACAATGATGGTAAGTCGCCTGGGCACTCTTGAGCCCGAAAGGCATAGACACATAGCAGAAGGCACCAAAAGGCGTGATGAAAGTTGTCTTCTCTTGGTCCTTTACTGCCATCTTGATCTGATGGTAGCCAGAATAAGCATCCAGGAAACATAAGCTCTCACAACCCGCCGTTGCATCGATGATCTAATTGATACGGGGGAGAGCAAACAAGTCAGTCGGACAAGTCTTATTATGATCCGTGTAATCCACACACATACACCACGTGTCGTTCTTCTTAAGCACTAGCACCGGATTAGCAAGCCACTCTGGGTGAAACACTTCAACGATGAAACCCGCCGCCAAGAGTCGGGCCACCTCTTCCCCAATGGCCTTGTGCCTCTCTTCATTGAACCACCATAGAAACTGCTTGACTAGCTTAAACTTAGGATCCACATTAAGGTGGTGCTCAGCAAACTCTCTCGGTACACCCGGCATGTGAGAAGGTTTCAATGCAAACATGTACCGATTCTCATGGATGAATTCGATGAGCGCGCTTTCCTATTTGGGATCCATATTGGCCCCAAGAGTAAACTGTTGCGATGAGTCGCCTGGAGTAAAATCCACTAGCTTGGTGTCATCCGTCGAGAACTCGAGGGGCGGCTCAGATTCCGGGGTGGGCTTCTTGAGCGGAGTCATATCCTCCAGGTCAACATTTTCCTTATAGAACTTGAGCTCTACTTCCGCGCAACTTGACTCTACATAAGCTGCATATCCTTCCTCACAATCAATAGACATCCCTCGATCACCGTGCACTGTAATCATTCCTTTTAAGCCCAACATCTTGAGCTACAAGTACACATAACAACGCCTAGCCATGAACTTGGCATAAGCTGGACGTCCAAACAGAGCATGATACGGACTCTTGATCTTGACCATGTCAGAACATAAGGTCTCTACCATGTAGTTGTATTCGTCACCGGAGGCGACTCCCAAAGAAATCCTCCCCACCGGATAAGCTGACTTGCCAGGCACCACAACGTGAAAAACTATTGAGGAAGGCTTAAGATCCTTGTCAAGCAATTTCATCCGGCGGAAAGTGTCGTAGTATAGAATATTGATGCTACTGCCACCATCCATGTGCACTTTGGTAAACACATATCCCCCAACTTGGGGGGCAACTACCAACGCCAGTCGTCCTGGGTCATCAACATGCGATGGGTGATCCTCTCTGCTCCAGGTTATGTCATACTCTGACCACTTCAAGTACTGCGGGAGAGCCAGTGTGACAGCATTGACCACCCGCTTGCGCAACTTCTGGTCCCGCCTGTTAAGGCTGGTTGTAAAAACATGATACTGACCTGACCTGAGTTGCTTCGGATTACTCTGATACCCAGACTGGTTATTTTGCTGCTGATTATTGCCATTGGTTTGCTGATGATGCCCTCCTTGGCTGCCCTGGCCCTGGTAGCCAAATCCTGAACCGCCAGACCCCAAGTTGGGACCTGACCCGCCTGGCCCTGGTCTGCCTGGCGGGCCTCCACCATTGTTGTTATGCTGCCGCACACTATAATCCCAGAACTTGTGCATAATGTGGCAGTTCCTCCATGAGTGATTTGCCACCTTATCGGGCCGGTTGTGCTCCGGGCAGGTTTTATTGAGCATCTCCTCCAAGTTAAAGGGAACATTACCCTTATTAAAGGGTTGTCTGAAGTTCCCATTGCCCTTAGCACGATTGTTCCCGGCGCTGGCATTGGCCACCAATTCTGATCCGCCGTCCGGATTCTTCCTCTTGCCTTGGTTGCCATTGCTTGCTGGACCCTTACCATTGTTACTCTTCATGCCCTGACCGCGCTTCTCCTCGTCAGAGCCTGGATCCTTCGTATTGTCAGAGTCAGCATACTTTGTGAGAGCCGCCATGAGCTGCCCCATGTCCTGCCACGAGCGCTTGAGCCGGCCTAGCTTCTGTTTCAGAGGCATGAAGTGGCAATTCTTCTCCAGAATCAAAACTGCTTGAGCCGTCGTAATCTGTTCAGATGAGTGGATGATGGTTGAGACCCGTCGGACCCAATGATGAGCTGACTCATTCTCCTGCTGCACGCAATGATCCAAATCCACAGTCGTCATGGGCTGCTTGCACCTTCCTTGAATTTTTTTGATGAACTTCGCCTTTAACTCGGCCCAAGAATTAATGGCGTTGGGCGGCAAGCCCTTCAACCACATGCGAGCCGGCCCTTCTAGCATCATGATAACATACTTGGCACACACTGTGTCGCTGACATCTAACATCTCCATTGCTAGCTCATAGCTCTCAATCCATGCCTCCGGAGGCGGATCAGCAGTATAGTTTGGGACCTTGCGAGGTCCCTTGAAATCCTTCGGCAGATGTTCGTTCCGTAAAGCCGGCACCAAGCACGACACTCCCACAGGCGTCGTGGTTACTCCTGCTCCTACTGAGATAGAAGGTGTCGGTTCTTGATGAGCTGCCGTCGTCGCCAGAGCCGCCTCCTCGCATCGTGCCCTTTCCCGGTCCACCAGAGCCTAAGCATCCAGAACCGCCTGATCATCTCGTGGTGGGTTCCGGTGTCGGTCACTGTTAGACACCGCTGGCGACTCATAACATCGGCTGAAGCTGCGACTGGGGACGGGGGTTGAGCGCACACAACTCCGGCTATAGGTGTATTTCTCTTGCTGGGCCATCCCCGTCTGCAGGTATCCAATAGCGTTCCTCACCTCTTTTGCGAAGGGTGCCTCGTCCGGGATAGGAATCGTCCCGAGACGGGTTGCTGCCGCCACCATGTTCTCTGCCAGGTTTGAATAGTGACCCTCCGGCGTTGGAAAAGCCATTGGCGAGGGCTGGTTCCGTTGGGGCAAGTTAGGGCGTTGCTGTCGAGCCACCAGCCGACTCTCTCGTGCTTCCATGGTCCGTCCCGCCCTTGGCGTGTTAAAAAGATTCCTGGCCTCGAACTGCTCTGGTAGGCAGGACTGGTGTCTCATCCGCTAAACCGCCGCCGAGGATTGCTACTCCAACTCAAGGTGGAAAGCATTCGCCTTAAGGCATTCTGCCTCTCCGTCCATCTGGGCCTTGAGCATGCTGATCTCTTGCTAAACTTCAGTCATCTGGTCCTTTATCCTTGCGATCTCTACGTTCTGGGCGGCTTGATTCTCTGGTGTGACCTTAGTTGCCATCAGGGACATGAGCTCGTTCATCGGATCCAGGAAAACTTGAGCCGGCGACGGGTCAGCCCCCAACCCTGCTGCCCCAGCGGCTGTACTTCTCATGCCTGGTGCTGAACCCGCCATGAATACGGTCGCATGCATCGGCGGCCCATAGTCCTCCGACTCATGACACTCCCGCTCGGGGTAAAGCTCGTCGTAGCCCTCGAGCCTGCCATTGTGAAGCGGGTAGATTGATTCCGTCTCTCTGCTCGAAGATTCATCCTCCCAACAAATGAGAGTTTCCTGTGACATCGACCCCTCTAGATCCGCACCTTGAGTAAAATCGACAAAGACATGCTTCCTGCCCGGGTTAACACGGGCGGGTTGTGTGCGCCGAGCCAGCTCGACGATGTTGGTGCAGACATCCGGCCCGGGTGTAGATCCACCGACCTTGCCGATGAAAACGTGGATCCCACCGAAGGGGACCCGGAAGCCGTACTCGAAAGAGTCGGCCTCAGGGCCCTAGCCGACGTCGTCGATGTAGAGCCGGCCGCGGTGAATCTTCATCATCCTGCTGACAACGTATCCCTCGATCCCTGGAAGAGAGCCCTTTGAGAACTCAACACCACCGAGCGCTAGCCCCACGGTGGGCGCCAACTGTCGTGGTTTTATCACGGCAGATGTCCGAGGACTTATGTTCGAGGCCATCGCGAAGGTGATGGACTCAAAGGGGTTGGTTGGGACGAAGGACACGATTTTACCCAGGTTCGGCCCCTCGAGATGAGGTAAAAGCCTACGTCATGCTTGTGTTGTATTGATTGGAGTATCGATTACAAGGGAGCGGATTCACTTTACCTAGTTCTTGATTGGTTGGTTTCTGTCTAAGTCGCCCCGGGTCTCGCCCTTATATAGGAGGTCAAGACCACAGGTTACACAAGTCTAAGACCGACTCTTACAATGTGTCAGTTTCTATTTCTATGTCGCCTTGCCTTCCTGAGCAAGCCGTCTCCGGGCGGCTTATCCGCCCGGGTCTTCACGCCTTCTTTGTTTGGGCCTCACCTTGGCCCATCTTGGTAAGCCGCTATACATTTAGGCTTATGTCGCCAGGCCCATCCTTGGTTTGGCCTATGAGCCGCCAGGTATGATCTGGCCCCACCTGGGAGGGTCTCACCACGAGGCGCAGCCACGGGCGTGGCGGTACGGGGAGAGGCACATCGTGCGAGGGAGGTGTATGGCAGTGACGACCCATAGCCGGAGAGAAAACAGAGGGGGAGGGGGATGAGCGCCTCACTGGTGGCGTAGGGGGGCTAGGACAACGAGGTTTGGAGAGGACCATCTGGAGGTGCGAGGAAGGTCCGACGGGGTGGCGCCTATGGGAGGGGGTCGTCGGCGAGGCGTCGGGCGGCATCGGTCTCGCCCAGATCTGAAGAGGGGAATGGGACCAGGGGAGAGGGGGAAGTGGCGTCATGGGGGAGGCTTAGAGTTTCGGCATTGGCCTTGTAGGCGTCAGCTGGGGCGGCATGGTGGCCCGCTGGGCCCAGGCCTAGTGGGTGAGTTTGGGGCCTTTTCATTTTATTAATTTTTTATGTTTTCGTTTTCTTTTATGAGTTACTCTTTTTGCCTTATTTTTTAAATACCAAAGACCATTGTAAAAATGTGCCACATGGCCCAATATTCATATTGCATATTAGGAAGTGCCACAAGAAGTTTGAGGACCTTTTGAAATTATTTGAAAATTGCAAAATTGAAAAGGGCATTTAAATAATGAATTGGCCTTTGTTTTATTTAATTTGAGGCACCAAAATACTTGGGGAAAAGTTGGTTACAATTTTATAATAGCTTATGGCATATTTGCAACCCATTCATGATTTTTATTTATTGGTATGCAAAACTTTTAAATCCACCTTCCAAATGAATTTGAATTGCAAAGGTAAATGAACTAGGAATTGATTCCAAAAGTGATCACACACGGATTAGAAAAAGCATTAACTTAATCTTGGCCATCACTGTAGCTTAATTACATTTATCATTGTAGCACCGAATCAAGGGTGTCACAACTCTCCCCTACTAAAAGAAATTCTCACCCCGAGAATGAAGAGGTAGAAGGAAAGAGCTCGGGGTATTCTTCACGAAGATGATCCTCGCGTTCCCATGTGGCTTCATCTTCAGAATGATTTGACAACTGCACCTTGAAGAACTTTGTAACCTTTTGACAAGTCTGTCATTTAGTTTGATCGAGAATGCAGACCGGGTGCTCTTTAGAAGAAAGGTCTTGTTGCAGCTCAAGCATATCATGATCCACTCCTCGGATAGGATTCTTGAAGAAGCGACAAAGTTGTGACACACGGAAAACATCGTGAACCTAAGAAAGGTTCGATGGTAGTTCCAATTGATATGCCACATTTCCACACCTTTGCAGAATAGTGAATGTACCAATATAGAGAGGACCTAGCTTGCCCTTGATCCCAAAGCGGAGTGCACCTCTCATTGGTGTGACTCGAAGATAAGCCTTTTTGCCAGGTTGATAGACCATATCTTTGTGATGACGGTCATACTGACTCTTTTGATGAGACTGAGCCGCCTTCAGATTCTCATGAATAACGCAGACTTGATCTTCGGCATGTTGGATATATCCGGACAGACAAGTGAACGTTCCCCAGTTTCTGACCAATTCAGAGGGGTCCGACACTTTTGTCCATACAACACTTGAAAGGAGGGCCATCTTCAAACTAGCTTGATAGCTATTGTTGTACGAGAACTCACATACGAGAGAGATTCCTCCCATTTCTTGTCAAAATAAATGACACAAGCTCGAAGCAAGTCTTCAAGAACCTGGTTGACTCATTCAACTTGTCCCTGGGATTGAGGTTGAAAAGTGATGCTAAAGGACAGGTGGTGTCCCGTAGCCTCCTGGAAACTTGACCAGAATCTTGATGTGAATAGGCTCCCATGGTCTGAGCTAATCACCAATGGAATACTGTGGAGTGAAACAATTCTGGACATATATAGATCTGCTAGCTGACTAGTAGTGATGGTTTCCTTGATGACCGGAAAATATGCAACTTTGGACAGTCGGTCAATGACGACAAGAATAACATCATTACCTTTCCGCAATCCGGGAAAACCAGTGACGAAATCCATCTCGACATGGTCCCACTTCCATTCAGGAATAGTAATAGGTTGCAGAGTTCTAGAAAGCCTTTGATGTTGTGCCTTGATTTGACGGCATATGTCACATTCTCCAACATAGCATGCAATGTCTTGCTTCATGTTCAACCACCAGAAATTTTGACGGATGTCTTGGTACATATTTGTACTTCCCGGATGAATATATAGAGGTGTATCATGAGCTTCTTTCATAATTTTCCACGTCATATTCAGGTTTTCCCTCTTATTTAGAATGAATAAGCGACCCTTGAAGTACACTGCATCATCATCATCAACAGTGAAGCAAGATGGTTTACCTTCCGCAAGATAGCGTTCAACCTTTTTGACTTCATCGTGATAGTGTTGCATAGTTTCTATGCTGCCCATGAGATCCGGTTCGGCCACCAGATTATTAAGGCAACTCGGGTTAACAACACGAAGGTTCATCTTGCGGAACTCTGGAGGAGTGGGTGTGAGATAACCCTGAGGAACAATATGGAGGTTTACCTTGCGGAATTCCTTTTGAAGAAGCGGGTGAACCTTATGATCCTAGAGGTGATTGCAGTATGACTTGCGGCTCAAGGCATCAACCATTACATTAGCCTTGCCATGTGTATAAGAAATACCCACATCGCAATTTGCTATGCACTCCATCCATCTCTATTGAGGGAGGTTCAGATCCTGCTGAGTAAACATGTACTTCAAACTTTGGTGATCAGTGTAGATCTTGCAACGATTACCAATAAGTTATTGTCGCCACTCTTTCAGTGGATGTATTACCGCAGCAAGCGCGAGATCATGAACTCAGTAGTTCTCTTCATCAGGAGCAATTGACGAGAGGCATAAGCAACCACTCTACGCTCTTGCATTAGGACTGTCACACCCTGTGTTTGTATCACTTTGCTATGCATGGAGTTACCAAATTTGGAAGCAATTAAAACTTTTGAGTACATGCTTGTTTGAATTGTTGCTTGTTTGATTGTTTGGTTGATTGTGTTTGGCACTCCTAGCTTCTACTCCTCTCCATACACATCTTCCCTGATCGAAACATCTTGCCCAATGATCATACCATGTGCATAGTACCTAAAACTAATTTTTATCAAAATTTATTTTCACCAAAAATAATGTGTTCAAATTAGGTTTTCAAAAACCCCCGAGTTGAGGTTTGCACTACAAGTCCTCAAATTGGATGGACCCTTTTCCCCCAAAGGCTATATTTGAAACCTACTATATATATGACTTGCCAAAACCACCAATTATTAATTTTAAAAATTATTTACCTATTTTATTTAAAGGCTTTTTCTTAAGGTCAGAAATGGAATTTTATAGGGAAAAATTATTTAAATGCTTTAAAAATATTTAAAATTTTTTAGAGAAACTCAGTGGACATATATTTTCCATATAAATGAGTTTCAACACATGGTCATGTTAGAAATCATGGGCAAAGCCCCTCAAAACCCTTTCTACTCAAATCAAACTTTTGAAATATTTCTACAAGAAATATTCTCAATAAATTCCAGGAACATTCCAGCAAATCAGAAATGTTATATGTAATGGTCTTGCAAAGTTTCAACCCAATCACAATTGATTTGCTTCACCAAAATATTCCAAAACCATTCCTGTCCAGAATGAAATTTGAGCAACTTTACATTGTGAAGTATGACTTCTTGGTCCCAAACTTTGTAAGCATGTTCTGTTACCCAAATGAGGATGCCACACCAAGTGGTGCATCAAGGGGAATAGAAATTCATGCCTAAATCTACAGGAATCTGATTCTATTAATTTCTAGGGTTTTACAAAGTTACATTGTGAACTTTCTTCAAAAGGGCTCAAACTTGGTGTTACACACTATTTTTACCTTCTATTTCATCCTGTTAAATAACATTGTTAGCAAACCCCATTTTCTTGCCAAAACCTCCATCAAATACCTTATACATGTTTGGTAAAAACATGTTTTGACCACCTTTTACTATTCCCCTTGACCTCAAACTTTTACCACTATCTCTAGGATGCCCCCTCTACCCCCAGTAAGAATCTCAAGCCTCAACTCCATGGGTAAGTGGGGTAAAACCCATTTTTACCCCCTGGACAGCAGGAATCTCCTTCTTGCTGCCCCTGATCCTCAGGAGTCTAACCCCGCTCTCCTTTCGTCGAATTGCAGTCGAGGGCGAGCAAACCGTCTTCGGGTTCGTCGGCCGCCGCTTGGGTTCGACATTCCCGGCGGACCAGGGCCTTCTAGCACGCGCCTCCTCCTCCAATCGATGGACGACGACTCCCTGAGAATGACGGTGCCTCCCTCATGTCGGCCCGCCGCCTAAAACACCGCCGGTGAGCTCCCCCGCTCCCCTAACCAGAGGTGAGGGATGACAAGTGGAGACCACTTGTCATATCCTCACCCCCTCTCTCTCACTGGCAAAAATGGCCCATGGGGAGGTTTAAAAATAAACCTGGCGTGCGCACCGCTTTGCCATGGGTCGGTTCTTCCCTAGGCCTGCTCATTTGCGCTGGTGTTGTCCCAAATGACCGGTGGCATTTTTCCTCTCTAAACCAAAAATCCCACTGCTCCAAATAAAATTCCAATGCCAAATATTCTTCCACCTAAATTCCTAGATTAATGTGTACTATTTAATAGTGCCATTCGTGAAAATATTTGAAAACATTTTATGTACTATTTTATTTTAAAACCCCTATTTAGGCACTTTTAACTACTGTTAAAAATAGTTTGTGGAAACTTTTGCTTTTCAAAACCAGAAACAACCACTTCTGGTATTTTGGTTTTAAATCAAGTATTTTACAAAAATTATTACTACATTTTTAGAGTAGTTTATTTTCTCTGTTTGCTATATGCTTATTTTTTTTCCATTTATATTGCGACGATAGATTACGTTGTTGACGAGGGAGGGTGACCCGAAGACTTTGAAGACCCAGAAGACTTTCTTGAGCCAGTCAAGCAGCCCTTTGAACATGTTAAGAAACCATTTTTATCATTTGCATGACACATGGCACTTTATTATTGATATATTGATCATGATGATGTGATGACAACTTTGGTGGGTTGCTACCGATACTTTACCATTGTGCATTGTGCATGACCCTACCTCCTTATAAGGGTTATGCGGGTGGGTGTAGATAGGTTTGCTTAGTAGTTGGTATGCAAATGGGATGGGTATATGCATAGTGATGGAAAGGAAAATATTTGATGTTTTTGAAAACCCCGTCGGGTTCCAGTAATGCGCGAGGGAGATGATGATGGACTAGATAACCACTTGGGAAAGAAGTGGTGTACCGAAACATGATGTGTGTGTCTTTTCGAAAACGAAGGGTTTAAGATTTGTCGACTGTCCCAACCTTACTGCGACCATGATAGCCCTTATGGGACGGGCTATGTTGATTACTATGGTTGGTGCTAGCAGGGAGACTGCATTACTAGTGGCGAGAGTGAAGTGGTCACTCTCGATACGGGGTCGTACCGGAATGGGTGATCTTACACTGTCTTCACATGCACCGGGCACACCGTTGGTCCCTTCATGGATGATACGATCTAGAGCAAGGCTTGTGGTATGTACATCATGAGGGTTGTGTACCAATCGAGTGGACTTTTTGTTTAGTATCACCATGGGAAAGGCATTGTTCAGGTACTTACCTCGGGTATGAAATATACCGCGAGTCGTGGATGACACAAAAGTTCCCCGAGTCTTGTGGGTAAAGCATGCAACCTCTGCAGAGTGTAAAACAATTCGAATAGCCATGTCCATGGTCAAGGATAGTTGGGTGGTGCTGCTTAAGGTATGTCCAGTGTTTTCCTAAGCTTATTGTGTGTGCATATGAAAACATAGGGATGGTATTTGAGCTAAGTCAGATGACTTGACATGGTGACTGAACATGAAGTGTTCAGGTGGTACTTGTGATAACACTGATGACTTGGTACGATGATTGACCATGAGATGTTCAACCCCCGCTTATGATGATATCAGTAACTTGGTCACTCGAATGTCTATCAACTGTTGATGCATGCTTACATAGATATTTGATCATGTTATTGCACTCAAAATTAGCTTTCTACAAAACTTACCCACTTAGTGTTGTATCATGCATTGTTGTATTTTGTTTCATACATGGGTTGCTTGCGAAAACATTCAAAGTACTCATTGGCTTGCCACTGGTTATTTAATTGGCCAGGCATGGAAGAGCAGGAATATGGTGAAGAGTTCGTTGGTGACGAACATATGAACTAGGCGCTTCCTAGTCAGAATGCATGTAGGTTAAGCCAGATGGCATGGGTCTACGCTTTTGATTAAGATTTCTGATACTTGTTATGTTTAAGTATTTGGCCTTTATGGCCCTATCTATGTAATACTTGGACGAGCTGCCCTTTAATTGTGTAAGACAGTATATAAGGATGTAAGACTCTTGTAATCTAGTTTACGTGTGTTCAGTGAGCATTGATCTCTAGGATCACTGTGCACGTGCATTCGGTGATCATGACTTATGAGTTGGGGTCCCCACAGAGTTGGTATCAGATCCATCCTAACTGTAGGAAACCCTTGGTTAGCGTGGACGTTAGTTCGGATAAGAACCTTTTCCAAATTGTACCTAGTTGCCAGGTGCAGCAAATTTTATAGCTCTCTTCTCTTCTACTCTATTTCAAACTCTTGCTGACTCTCCTTCATTCAAAACCTTGCAGATGTCCCTCGTACCTAAAGCCCTCCTAGCATCCGACTTTCCCCTACTCTTTAGAGATGGCCTGGAGAAGTGCCAGTTCCACCAACCACATGTTTTCCTCTACCACTAGCACTAGGTCGATGCAATCACGAAGGAATATCATGTTGAAGTGTTATTGAAGGAAAACAACTCCCCGGCCAGTTGGTTCTTTGAAGGACCATAGATGGAGACCCTGGACTCGCAGTCGAGACAGCAGCACGCAAGGCACTTGTCCACCTTCGAGGCATCATTCTAGAGATGCCGACGAGCCCTCTACTCATTACCTACCCATCAGAAAGGATAACATCGGAAAAAGTCAGACACTGGTTCCATCCAAGGAGGATGGCATGCCCCTCATATTCCAGACCTACTTTAGCCCCCCACCAATAGTCTGGTTCACAACTTGATTAAGGAATCCGTGAAGCTTCCCCAAGAACTTCACCACATTCAAGAGCTATTCTGCCAAACCACTGACATATTGAACCAAGGCCGAGTAGCAACCTCTGGATTTTCGTCACATGTTTCAGGCATGTCAAACATGGGCATCATGCCAGAAGGATTCCCAGTAAGCAACCAAATCTTTCTTCCTCTTGGGAAGGAAGTAGAGCACTCCACCACCTGAGTCCGAGAACCCCTAGGGTAGGATCAGTAATTGTACCCCTCATACGAAGTCGATTCCGTGTAATGGTTCATATGAAACCATGTGTGCTTGTTGGTTGTTTGTGTTGTTTGCGTTCCGATGCAAGTCGTGATTTTGCCTTAAGCAACATGTAAGAGACTCCATCGTCTACCTTCTCTTAATATATGTGTTGGTATTTTGACCTTTGTTTTTACCACACTTGCACTATACCAACCCCCTTAGGCGTGTTGTCTCAGTTATTGCTTTTCTCTAGTCCATCCCAGTTATTTTACTTGGCTGTTCCAAACAGGATGGTGACCGCTACCTGCCAACGTAATTACACCTACCCTAAAGCCGGAAACTCCTGCCAGCAGCAAGGAGCTGGTGCAGCTGCCCAGGCTAGAGGACACAAGGAGCATCCACAAGAGGACATTCCCCCACCGCCACCTCCATGGGTGAACATATCCATTGCACAGTTTCTCCAAGTTGTCTGGGAAGAATGCCAAGCCAACATTGCTGCCATCTGGCAGATGGCTCAAGCCCTTGTGAACAACCATCAACAAGGCAGGAACGGCAATGGCCGCTCCACTCTACCTGAGTTCATGAGGAATTCGCCCCCAACCTTCACTAAGACTGCTGGACCTTTGGATGTCGTTGACTGGATCCGCACCATCAAGGACCTCCTGGCATTGGTCAACTGCAATGAGGATCGTGAGAAGGTTCTTTATGCCTCTCACTGCCTTAGAGGTACCGCCAGATCTTGGTGGGATGGATTCAAGGTCATGCAAGGTGGTCGTGTGATCACTTGGGATAACTTCAAGGAAGGGTTCCGCACTACCCACATTCCCTCTAGGATCATGGCTATTAAGAAGAGAGAATTCCGAGTGCTGAAGCAAGGAAGTGGCGCTGTCAAGGAGTATATGCAGAAGTTCAACCTATTGTCAAGCTATGCACCTGAAGATGTCAACACTGAGGCCGCGAAGATGGAACGCTTCATGGAAGGACTCTAGCAAGCCCTGCAGTATCATCTCATTGTCTGCAACTGTCGGACCTTCTTCGACCTGGTGAACAAGGCCCTCATGTTTGAAGATAAGCGTCATGCCATGGACAACTCTCGCAAATGCAAGATGATCAACAAGGGAAGTTCCAGCAATCAGAAGCCTTGTTCCTGGCAGGAAGCCCCCCGACTTATCAGCCACAACAGGCCAGGCTGGCCACATCCAAAGCAAGTGACCTTCCCAAAGTTGTTTTTGTTGTTGTTGTTCCTACCGCCGTTGTAGTTATTGGGGTTGTTGTAAGCTGGCCTGGGATTGGCATATTGCTGAGGCTGGTAGCTCGGACGAGGCCCAACAAGAAGCCAGATGCACTGTGTCCCAATGCGCCCAACCAAGGTCAAGTCCATTGAGCACCACCAAGGAACCCTGCTCCCCGGAACCATCCCAACAATGGCAAGGGTCGTGTGAATCACGCCACCGCAGAGGAAGCCCAAGAAGATTCAAACGTCATACTGGGTACGTTCCTCGTCAACTCAACCCCAGCAACAATATTGTTTGATTGTGGAGCTTCACATTCTTTTGTTACTCCAAAGTTTGCACTAGAGAGTGGCATGAAGCCTACACCCCTCGGTAGTCGTATGTTGATACAAACACCAGGTTCAGTTATGAAATCCAAGATAGGATGTAAGGGAGTCGGGATTGTCATCAACGGTGTAGACTTCCTAGCAGACCTCATATTTATGGCATCACCGGGTTTGTATGTCATCTTAGGCATGGACTGGCTAATCAATAACCAAGGATACTTGGACTGTGCCAAGAGGATCGTCACCATAACCAATAGCCAAGGAGCTGAGGTCAAGTATGTTCCCAACCCGACCTCCACTCAAGCCCCTCTGGTTAATTTTTGTCAGGAATTGAGATGGATCAAGTGCCAGTGGTATGCGAATACCCTGATGTTTTTCCTGATGAGCTGCCTGGGATGCCTCCTGACCGCGACATTGAGTTCATCATTGAACTAATGCATGGATCAAGGCCCATCTATAAGAAGCCCTATTGAATGGGATCAGCAGAGTTGGCTGAACTGAAGGAGCAACTCGTTGAGCAGCTCAAGAGAGGATTCATTCACCACAGTTCTTCTCCTTGGGGATCACATGTTATATTTGTGTCAAAGAGGGACGAAACTATCCAATTTTGCATCGATTACTGTTCTCTCAATGAAGTCACGATAAAGAACAAGTACCCACTCCCCAAGATTGAAGACTTGTTCGACCAGCTGAATGGAGCCAAGGTGTTTTCCAAGATTGACCTCGGATCGGGATACTACCAGTTGAAGATCAGGCCCCAAGACATTCCGAAGACGGCGTTTGTAACCCGGTATGGCATGTATGAGTAGAAGGTCATGTCATTCGGGTTAACCAATGCCCCAACCTACTTCATGTACCTCATGAACAAGGTTTTCATGCAGTACTTGGACAAGTTTGTTATTGTCTTCATAGACAACATACTCGTCTTCTCCAAGTCCGAAGAAGAGCATGAGTAGCACTTGAGATTAGTCCTAGACAAGCTTCGAGAGCACCAACTTTATGCCAAATTCAGCAAGTGTGAATTCTGGCTGCATGAAGTTGGGTTCTTGGGTCATGTGTTGACTGTGGAAGGACTGGCGGTGGATCCTGCCAAGATCAAAGTCATGACTGAATGGCAATCCCCAACCACTGTCAAGGAAGCCAGGAGCTTCCTCGGACTCGCGGGATATTACCGCAAGTTCATCAAAGGATTCTCAAGCATTGCCAGACCCATGACTCATCTCCTGAAGAAGAACAAGAAATTTGAATGGACAGCTAAGTGTGAGGAAAGCTTCCAAGATCTCAAGAAGAGATTGACCACAGCCCCAGTTTTGGACACCCCCGATATTCACAAGGAGTTTGTGATATATTGTGATGCATCGAGAACCGGGATTGGAGGTGTTTTGATCCAAGAAGGCAGAGTCGTAGCATATCTTTCCAGATAGCTACGTCCTCACAAAGAGAACTACGTTACTAATGATCTTGAGTTGGCAGCCGTAGTTCATGCCTTGAAGACATGGCGACATTACCTCATGGGGAAGAGATGTGAGATATACATGGACCATAAGAGCCTGAAATACATTTTCACTCAAAGGGAGTTGAACATGAGGTAACACCAATGGTTGGAGTTAATCAAAGATTATGACCTCAGTTTCAATACAACCCTGGGAAGGCTAACGTCGTGGCAGACGCCTTAAGAAGAAAGTCTTGTTCCTTGAATGCGATGATCAAGGAAAGGCTACCCGCCCTGTATAAAGATCTTGAAAGCTTCGACTTGGAACTAGTTGCACTTGGATTCCTAGCCAACCTCGAAGCAAAGCCTACCTTGGTGGATGATATTAAGGAAGCTCAGAAGGGACACGAGAGTATTGAAGGCATCAATAGGAAGATCAAGGCAGGCAAGGCCCCAGGATTTTCAAAGGATGAGCAAGGAGTGGTGTGGTTTGGGAAGCGCATCTGTGTACCCAACAAAGTTGAGCTCAAGAACTTGATCCTGAAAGAAGCTCATGACACTTCGTATTCCATCCATCCTGGAGGAACCAAGACGTATGAAAGCACA
This sequence comes from Hordeum marinum, assembly GCA_022496015.1. Classification (NCBI taxonomy): domain Eukaryota; kingdom Viridiplantae; phylum Streptophyta; class Magnoliopsida; order Poales; family Poaceae; genus Hordeum; species Hordeum marinum. Next base: position 146,091,563 of record CM039676.1, read on the forward strand.
ATATGCTCCCTTGGTGGTTTTGATAATTCATGTCAACATACATTGTCTCTTGGACTAATACTTTCATCTAGTGTATTTCAAATAAAGTCCATAGAGAGAGATGGGTTGGCAAAAAGGAGTGTGGAGAGTATCCCCATGAAAAAGAAGGATAAGGAACAGATTGGCAAAGCTTCAAGCAAGAGGAACTCTACATTTTACTTTGTGAGAAATCACCTTGAGTCCATAGGAAACCCAATACTATTAAAAGGGGGTAAGGTACTGATAGTGAACAAAATGCTCATACGTGCACAAGTGATAGTCACCACATTCACCCACAAGCTCTTCCACAAAAGTCTGTCCAAAGCCAAATATCCAAAATCGGTGCAAACAACACTTTCCACTTGGTGCCAACAATTCTCAGCCTCAGATAGACTCAGCCAAACCCTAGCCCTTCAGTGCAACCGATTCCATTTTGGTGCCAATGATTTTGGGTTGCCATCTTCCTGTTGCACAAATTCACAAAATCGATACCATCGAGTTTGTTGAATCGGCGTCACCGAGTTTGGCAATCTGACCGTTGGTCACCTTATCAGTGCAACCAAGTTTTATGTATCGGTCTCACCGAGATTCAAAAGTTGCTACCTTCAATATTAACACATCGGTGTCACCGAGTCTGGCTTATTAGGTGTAATGGTTGGATTTTTGGAGATGCCTATATATACCTTTCCACTACCACTCACTCGTAAGAGAAGCACTCAGAACAGATCCCTATCCTATAAGATTTTCTGAGAGAGAGCCATCTACTCATGTGTTGAGATCATGCCATTCCATTTCAACCATATGAATCTTGATCTTTGGCATCCCCAAGTTGTTTTCCACCCAATCAATATCTTCCACCAAAGCCAAATCTGTGAAAAGTGATTGTGTGTTGAGGATTCTATCATCTTGAAGCACAAGAGAAAGGAGTTCATCGCCATTATCGAGCCTATTACCTTTTGGAGGTTGGTGCCTCCTAGATTGGTTAGGTGTCGCTTGGGAGCCTCCTACTTCATGTTGTGGAGTGAACCAAGAAGTTTGTAAGGGCAAGGAGATCGCCTACTTCATGAAGATCTACTCATAGTGAGTCCAGTCCTTTGTGGATGGAAGCCGTTACGGAATAGTCAAGGTTGCTACTTCGTGGACCCTTATGGGTGGAGCCCTCTGTGGACTCTCGCGACTGTTACCCTCCATTGGTTGAAGACTCCATAAACGTGGATGTACGATAGCACCACCTATCAGAACCTCGGGAAAAATCTTCGTGTCCTTCATGCGTTTGATCTTGGTGAGGGGGCTCAGATTCCGTGGTGGCCTTCTTGAGCGGAGTCATATCCTCCGGGTCAACATTTTCCTTATAGAACTTGAGCTCTACTTCCATGCAACTGGACTCTGCATAAGCTGCATCTCCTTCCTCAGAATAAATAGATATCTCTCGATCACCATGCACCATAATCGTTCCTTTTAAGCCCGGCATCTTGAGCTGCAAGTACACATAACAAGGCCTAGCCATGAACTTGGCATAAGTTGGATGTCCAAATAGAGCATGATACGGACTCTTGATCTTGACCGTGTCAAAACATAAGGTCTCTACCCTGTAGTTGTATTTGTCACCGAAGGCGACTTCCAAAGAAATCCTCCCCGCCGGATAACCTAACTTGCCAAGCACCACAACGTGAAAAACCGTTGAGGAAGGCTTAAGATACTTGTCAAGCAACTTCATCCACGGGAAGTGTCATAGTATAGAAGATTGATGCTGCTGCCACCATCCATAAGCACTTTGGTAAACACATATTCCCCAACTTGTGGGGCAACTACCAACGCCAGCCATCCTGGGTCATCAACACGCAGCGGGTGATCCTCTCTGCTCCAGGTTATGTCGTACTCTGACCACTTCAAGTACTGTGGGAGAGCCGGTGGACAGCATTGACCGCCCGCTTGCGCAACTTCTGGTCCGCCTGTTAAGGCTGGTTGTAAAAACATGATACTAACCTGAGCTGAGTTGCTTCGGATTACTCTGATACCAAGACTAGTTATTTTGCTGCTGATTATTGCCATTGGTTTGCTAACAATGCCCTCCTTGGCTTCCCTGGCCCTGGTAGCCAGATCCTGAACCGCCAGACCCAAAGTCGGCACCAGACCCGCCTGGCCCTGGTCTGCCTGGCGGGCCTCTGCTATTGTGTGGCAGTTCATCCATGAGTGATTTGCCACCTTATCGGGCTGGCTGTGCTCCGGGCAGGGTTTATTGAGCATCTCCTCCAAGTTAAAGGGAGCTTTACCCTTATTAAAGGGTTGTTTGAAGTTCCCATTGCCCTTAGCACAATTGTTCCCGGTGCTGCCGTTGGCCACCAATTCTGATCCGTCGTCCGGATTATTCCTCTTCCCTTGGTTGCCATTGCTTGCTGGACCCTTACCATTGTTACTCTTCTTGCCCTCACCGGGCTTCTCCTCGTCAGAGCCTGGATCCTTCGTATTGTCAGAGTCAGCTTACTTTGTGAGAGCCCCAATGAGCTCCCCCATGTCCTGACACGAGCACTTGAGCCGGCCCAGCTTCTATTTCAGAGGCGTGAAGTGGCAATTCTTCTCCAGAATCAAGACTACTTGAGCTGCCGTAATCTGTTTAGACGAGTGGATGATGGTTGAGACCCGTCGGACCCAATGATGAGCCAACTCATTCTCCTGCTGCACGCAATGATCCAAATCCGCAATCGTCATGGGCTGCTTGCACGTTCCTTGAATTTTTTCATGAACTTCGCCTTTAACTCGGCCCAGGAATTAATGGTGTTGGGAGGCAAGCCCTTCAATCACGTGCGAGCCGGCCCTTCCAGCATCATGATAAAATACTTGGCACACACTGTGTCGCTGACGTCTAACATCTCCATTGCAAGCTCATAGCTCTGAATCCATGCCTCCGGAGGCAGATCAACAGTATAGTTTGGGACCTTGCAAGGTCGCTTGAAATCCTTCGGCAGACGTTCATTCCGTAAAGTCAGCGCCAAGCACGACACTCCCACAGCCCTGGGTTACTCCTGCTCCTACCGAGATAGAAGGTGTCGGTTCTTGATGAGCCGCTGTCATCGCCAGAGCCGCCTCCTCGCACCGTGCCCTTTGCCGGTCCACCAGAGCCTGAGCATCCAGAATCACCTAATCATCTCGCAGTGGGTTCCGGTGTCGGTCACTGTTAGACACCGTCGCCGACTCATAACGCCAGCTGAAGCTGTGGCTGGGGACACGGGTTGAGTGCACACGACTCCGGCTATAGGTGTATTTCTCCTGCTGGGCCATCCCCGTCTGCAGGTATCCAATAGCGTTCCTCACCTCTTTTGTGAAGGGTGCCTCGTTCGGGATAGGGATCATACCGAGCTGGGTTGCTGCCGCCACCCTGTTCTCTGCCGGGTTTGAATAGTGACCCTCCGGCATTGGAAAAGCCATTGCGAGGGTTGGTTCCATCAGGGCGGGTTAGGGTGCTGCTGTCGAGCCGCCGGCCGACTCTCTGGTGCTTCCATGGTCCGCCCCGCCCCTGGTGTGTTAAAAAGATTCTTGGCCTCGAACTGCTCTGGTAGGTGGGACTAGTGTCTCATTCACTAAACCGCCGCCGCGGATTGTTGCTCTAGCTCAAGGTGGAAAGCATTCGCCTTAAGGCGTTCTGCCTCTGCGTCCATCTGGGCCTTGAGCATGCTGATCCCTTGCTGGACTTCAGTCATCTAGTCCTTTATCCTTGCAATCTCTATGTTCCGGGCGGCTTGATTCTCTAGTGTGACCTCAGTTGCCATCAGGGACGTGAGCTCGCTGATCAGATCCAGGAGAACTTCAGCCGGTGGCAGGTCAGCCCCCGACCCTACTGCCCCAACGGTTGTACTACTCGTGCCCGGTGCTGAACCCGCCATGAAGACGGCCGCATGCATCGGCGGCCCATAGTCCTTCGACTCATGACACTCTGACTCGGGGTAAAGCTTGTCGTAACCCCCAAGCCTGCCATTGTGACTCCGCTCAAAGTTTCATCCTCCGAACAGACAAGAGTTTCCTGTGACATGGACCCCTCTATATCCGTGCCTTGAGTAAAACCGACGAAGACATGCTTCCTGCCCGGGTTAACACGGGCGGGTTGCATGCGCCGAGCGAGTTGTGTGCGCCGAGCCGGCTCGACAATGTTGGTGCAGACGTCCGGCCCGGGTGTAGATCTGCCAACCTTGCCGATGAAAACGTGGATCCCATCGAAGCGGACCCAGAATCCGTACTCGATAGAGTCGGCCTCAGGGCCCTAGCCGGCGTCGTCGATGTAGAGCCGGCCATGGTGACTCTTCGTCATCCTGCCGACAACGTATCCCTCGATCCCTGGAAGAGAGCCCTTTGAGAACTCAACACCACCGAGCGCTAGCCCCACGGTGGGCACAACTGTCGTGATTTTATCATGGCAGATGTTCGATGACTTATGTTCGAGGCCGTCGCTAAGGTGGTGGACTCAAAGGGGTTGGTTGGGATGAAGGACATGAGTTTACCCAGGTTCGGCCCCTCGAGATGAGGTAAAAGCCTATGTCCTTCTTGTGTTGTATTGATTGGAGTATCGATTACAAGGGAGCGGATTCGCTTGACCTAGTTCTCAATTGATTGGTTTTTGTCTAAGTCGCCCCAGGTCTCGCCCTTATATAGGAGGTCAACATCATAGGTTACACAAGTCTGAGACCGACTCTTACAACGTGTCGGTTTCTATCTCTATGTCGCCTTGCCTTCCTGAGCAAGTCGTCTCCGGGCGGCTTATCCGCCCGGGTCTTCATGCCTTCTTTGTCTGGGCCTCACCTTGGCCCATCTTGGTAAGCCGCCATACGTTTAGGCTTATGTCGCCAGACCCATCCTTGGTCTGGCCTATGAGCCGCCAGGTATGACCCGGCTCCACCTGGGAGGGTCTCACCACGGGGCACGGCCATGAGCGTGCCGGCACGGGGAGAGGCACATCGTGCGAGGGAGGTGTGTGGCAGTGACGACCCATAGCCGGAGGGAAAACAGAGGGAGAGGGGGACGAGCACCTCACTGGTGGCGTAGGGGGGCTAGGACAGCGATGTTTGGAGAGGACCATCGGGAGGGGCGAAGAAGGTCCGATGGGGTGGTGCCGGTCTCGCCCAGATCTGAAGGGGGAACGGGACCAAGGGAGAGGGGGGAAGTGGCGTCGTGGGGAGGCTTAGAGTGTCGGCACTGGCCTTGTAGGCATCAGCTGGGCCGCCTGGTGGCAAGCTGGACCTAGGCCCAGTGGGGAGAGTTTGGGGCCTTTTCATTTTATTAATTTTTTTTGTTTTCTTTTTCTTTTATGAGTTACTCTTTTTGCATTATTTTTGAATACCAAAGACCTTTGTAAAAATGTGCCACATGGCCCAATATTCATATTGCAATATTAGGCAGTGCCTAGAAGATTGAGGACCTTTTGAAATTATTTGAAAATCGCAAAATTGAAAAGGGCATTTAAATAATGAATTGGCCTCTGTTTTATTTAATTTGAGGCACCAAAAGACTTGGGAAAAGTTGGTTACAATTTTATAATAGCTTATGGAATATTTGCAACCCATTCATGATTTTTATTTCTTGGTATGCAGAACTTTCAAATCCACCTTCCAAATGAATTTGAATTACAAAGGTAAATGAACTAGGATTTGATTCCAAAAGTGATCACACACGGATTAGAAAAAGCATTAGCTTAATCTTGGCCATCACTGTAGCTTAATTACATTTATCACTGTAGCAACGAATCAAGGGTGTCACAACTCTCCCCTACTAAAAGAAATTCTCATCCCAAGAATGAAGAGGTAGAAGGAAAGATCTCGGGGTATTCTTCACGAAGATGATCCTCGCGTTCCCAAGTGGCTTCATCTTCAAAATGATTTGACAACTGCACCTTGAAGAACTTTGTAACCTTTTAACGAGTATGTCATTTAGTTTGATCGAGAATGCAGACCGGGTGCTCTTTAGAAGAAAGGTCTTGTTACAGCTCAAGCATATCATGATCCACTCCTCGGATAGGATCCTTGAAGCAGCGAAAAAGTTCTGACACACGAAAAACATCATGAACCTAAGAAAGGTTTAACGGTAGTTCCAATTGATATGCCACATTTCCACACCTTTCTAGAATAGTGAATGTACCAATATAGAGAGGACCTAGCTTGCCCTTGATCCCAAAGCAGAGTGCACCTCTCATTGGTGTGACTCGAAGATAAGCCTTTTTGCCAGGTTGATAGACCATATCTTTGTGATGACGGTCATACTAACTCTTCTGATGAGACTGAGTCGCCTTCAGAATCTAATGAATAACACAGACTTGATCTTCGGCATGTTGGATATATCTGGATAGACAAGTGAACGTTCCCTAGTCTGACCAATTCAGAGGGGTCAGACACTTTTGTCCATACAACACTTCAAAGCAGGGCCATCTTCAAACTATCTTGATAGCTATTGTTCTACGAAAACACGCATACGAGAGAGATTCCTCGCATTTATTGTGAAAATAAATGACACAAGCTCGAAGCATGTCTTTGGGAACCTGGTTGACTCGTTCAACTTGTCCCTGGGATTGAGGATGAAAAGTGATTCTAAAGGATAGATGGTGTCCCGTAGCCTCCTGGAAACTTGCCGAGAATCTTGATGTGAGTAAGCTGACATGGTCGAAGCTAATCATCAATGGAATACTGTGGAGTGAAACAATTCTGGACATATATAGATCTGCCAGCTGACTAGTAGTGATGGTTTCCTTGACGACTGGAAAATATGCAACTTTGGACAGTCGGTCAATGACGACAAGAATAGCATCATTACCTTTCCGCGATCTGGGAAAACCAGTAACGAAATCCATCTCAACATGGTCCCACTTCCATTCGGGAATAGTAATAGGTTGCAAAGTTCCAGTAGGCCTTTGATGTTGTGCCTTGAATTGACGGCATATGTCACATTCTCCAACATAGCTGCAATGTCTTGTTTCATGTTCAACACCAAAACTTTTGACGGATGTCTTGGTACATCTTGGTACTACCCGGATGAATTTACAGAGGTGTATCATGAGCTTCTTTCATAACTTTCCAAGTCATATTCAGGTTTTCCCTCTTATTTAGAATGAATAAGCGACCCTTGAAGAACACTGCATCATCATCAGCAACAGTGAAGCAAGAGGATTTACCTTCCGCAAGATAGCGTTCAACCTTTTTGACTTCATCGTCATAGTGTTTCATAGTTTTTATGCTGCCCACGAGATCCGGTTCAGCCACCAGATTATTAAGGCAACCCGGGTTAACAACTCGGAGGTTCATCTTGTAGAACTCTGGAGGAGTGGGTGTGAGATAACCCTAAGGAACAATATCGAGGTTCAACTTGCAGAATTCCTTCTGAAGAAGGGGGTGAACCTTATGATCCTAGAGGTGGTTGCAGTATGACTTGCGGCTCAAGGCATCAACTATTACATTAGCCTTGCCATGTGTATAAGAAATACCCACATTTTAATTTGCTATGCACTCCGTCCATCTCTGTTGAGGGAGGTTCAGATCCGGCTGAGTAACATGTACTTCAAACTTTGGTGATCGGTGTAGATCTTGCAACGATTACCAATAAGGTATTGTTGCCACTCTTTCAGTGGATGTATTACTGCAGCAAGCGCGAGATCATGAACTGCGTAGTTCTCTTCCTGAGGAGCAATTGACGAGAGGCATAAGCAACCACCCTACGCTCTTGCATTAGGACTGTCACACCATGTGTTTGTATCACTTTGCTGCACATGGATTTACAAAATTTGGAACCAATTAAAACTTTCGAGTGCATGCTTGTTTGAATTGTTGCTTGTTTGATTGTTTGGTTGATTATGTTTGGCACTCCTAGCTTATACTCCTCATCATACTCATCTTCCCTGATCCAAACATCTTGCCCAATGATCACACCATGTGTATAGTAGCTAAAACTATTTTTTATCAAAATTTATTTTCACCAAAATAATTTATTCAAATTAGGTTTTCAAAAACCCCTGAGTTGAGGTTTCACTACAAGTCCTCAAATTGGATGGACCCTTTTCCCCCAAAGGCTATATTTGAAACCTACTATATATATGACTTGCCAAAACCACCAATTATTAATTTTAAAGATTATTTACCTATTTTATTTAAAGGCTTTTTCCTAGGGTCGAAAATGGAATTTTATAGGGAAAATTTATTTAAATGCTTTAAAAATATTCGAAAAAATTCAGGGAAACTCAGTGGACATATATTTTCGATATAAATGAGTTTCAACACATGGTCATGTTAGAAATCATGGGAAAAACCCCTCAAAACCCTTTCTGCTCAAATCAAACTTTTGAAATATTTCTACAAGAAATTTTCTCAATAAATTCCAGGAACATTCCAGCAAGTCACACCTGTTATATGTACTGGTCTTGCAAAGTTTCAACCCAATCACAATTGATTTTCTTCACCAAAATATTCCAAAACCATTCTGTCCAGAATCAAATTTGAGCAACTTTACATTATGAAGTATCTCCTGTTGGTCCCAAACTTTGTAAGCATGTTTTTTTTACCCAAATGAGGATGCCACACCAAGTGGTGCATCAAGGGGAATAGAAATTCATGTCTAAATCTACAGGAATCTAATTCGGTTAATTTCTAGGGTTTTACAAAGTTACATTGTGAACTTTCTTCAAAAGGGCTCAAACTTGGTGTTACACACTATTTTTATCTTCTATTTCATCCAGTTAAATCCCATTGTCAGCAAACCCCATTTGCTTGCCAAAACCTCCATCAAATACCTTATACATGTTTGGTAAAAACATGTTTTGACCACCTTTTACTATTCCCCTTGACCTCAAATTTTTACCACTATCTCTAGGATGCCCCCTCTACCCCAGTAAGAATCTCAAGCCTCAACTCCATGGGTAAGTGGGGTAAAACCCATTTTCGTCCCATGGACAGCAGGAATCTCCTTCTTGCTCCCCCTGATCCTTGGGAGTCTAACCCCGCTCTCCTTACGTCGGATTGCAGTCGAGGGCGAGCAAACCGTCTTCGGGTTCATCGGCCGCTGCTCGGGTTCGACGTTGCCGGCGGACCAGGGCCTTCCAGCACTCGCCTCCTCCTCCAATCGACGAACGATGACTCCCTGAGAACGCCGGTGCCTCCCTCATGTCGGCCCGCCGCCTAAAACACCGCCGGTGAGCTCCCCCACTCCCCTAACCATAGGTGAGGGATGACAAGTGGAGCCCACTTGTCATACCCTCACCCCCTCTCTCTCACTGGCAAAAAGGGCCCGCGGGCAGGTTTAAATATAAACTTGGCGCGCGCACCGCTTCGCCGTGGGCCGGTTCTTCCCTGGGCCAGCTCAGTTGCGCTGGTGTTGGCCCAAATGACCAGTGGCATTTTTCCTCTTTCTTTTTCCTCTCTAAACCAAAAATCCCACTGCTCCAAATAAAATTCCAATGCCAAATATTCTTCCACCTAAATTCCTAGATTAATAGTGCCATTCGTGAAAATATTTGAAAACATTTTATGTACTATTTTATTTTAAAACCCATATTTAGGCACTTTTAACTAATGTTAAAAATAGTTTGTGGAAACTTTTGCTTTCCAAAATCTGAAGCAACCACTTCTGGTACTTTTAGTTTCAAATCAAGTATTTTACAAAAATTATTACAACATTTTTAGAGTAGTTTATTTCCTCTGTTTGCTATATGCTTATTTTTTTTCTCCATTTATATTGTGACGATAGATTACGTTGTTGATGAGGGAGGGTGACCCGAAGACTTCGAAGACCCGGAAGACTTTCTTGAGCCAGTCAAGCAGCCCTTTAAACAAATTAAGAAACCATTTTTATCATTTTCATGACACATGGCACTTTATTATCGATATATTGATCATGATGATGTGATGACAACTTTGGTGGGTTGCTACCGATACTTTATCGTTGACACTTGCATCGTGCATGACCCTACCTCCTTATGAGGGTTATGCGGGTGGGTGTAGATAGGTTTGCTTAGTAGTTGGTATGCAAAGGGGATGGGTATATGCATAGTGATGGAAAGGAAAATAGTTTTCAAGACTTTTTTGAAAACCCCATTGGGTGCCACTAATGCGCGAGGGAGATGATGATGGACTAGGTAACCACTTGGGAAAGAAGTGGTGTACCGGAACATGATGTGTGTGTGTTTTCGAAAGCGAAGGGTTTTAGATTTGTCGACCATCCTAACCTTACATGTGCGACCACGATACCCCTTATGGGACGGGCTATGTTGATTACTCTGGTTGGTGCTAGCAGGGATCCTGGATTACTAATGGACATTAGTTAGGATAAGAACCTTTTCCAAATTGTGCCTAGTTGCCAGGTGCAACAAATTTTATAGCTCTCTTCTCTTCTACTCTATTTCAAACTCTTGCTGACTCTCCTTCATTCAAAACCTTGTAGATGTCCCTCGTACCGGAAGCCCTCCTAGCATCCGACTTTCCCCTACTCTTTCGAGATAGCCTGGAGAAGTGCCAGTTCTGCCAACCACATGTTTTCCTCTACCATGAGCACTGGGTCGATGCAATCACGAAGGAATATCATGTTGAAGTGTTCGTGAAGGCAAACGACTCCCCGGCCAGTTGGTTCTTTGAAGGACCACAGATGGAGACCATGGCACTCACAGTCGATACAGCAGCACGCAAGGCACTTGTCCACCTTCAAGGCATCATTCTAGAGATGGCCGACGAGCCCTCTACTCGTTACCTACTCATCAGAAAGGACAACATCGGCAAAATTCAGACACTGGTTCCATCCAAGGAGGATGGCGTGCCCCTCAGATTCCAGACCTACTTCAGCCCCCCCCCCCACCAACAGTCTGGTTCACAACCTGATTAAGGAATCCGTGAAGCTTCCCCAGGAACTTCACCACATTCGAGAGCTATTCCGCCAAACCACTGACATATTGAACCAAGGCCGAGTAGCAACCTCTATATTTTCGTCACATGTTTTGGGCAACCAAATCTTTCTTCCTCTTGGGCAGGAAGTAGAGCACTCCACCACCTGAGTCCGAGAACCCCTAGGATAGGATCAGTAATTGTACCCCTCATACGAAGTCGATTCCGTGTAATGGTTCATATGAAACCATGTGTGCTTGTTGGTTGTTTTTGTTGTTTGTGTTCCAATGCAAGTCATGCTTTTGCCTTAAGCAACATGTAAGAGAATCCATCGTCTACCTTATCTTAATATATGTGTTGGTATTTCGACCTTTGTTTTTACCACACTTGCACTATACCAACCCCCTTAGGCGCGTTGTCTAAGTTATTGGTTTTCTCTAGTCCATCCCAGTTATTTGACTTGGCTGTTCCAAACAGGATGGTGACCGCTACCTGCCAACGCAACTACACCAACCCTAAAGCCGGAAACTCCAGCCAGCGGCAAGGAGCTGGTGCAGCTGCCCAAGCTAGAGGACACCAGGAGCAGCCACAAGGCGACATTCCCCCACCACCACATCCATGGGAGAACATGTCCATTGCACAGTTTCTCCAAGTACTCCGGTGTGACAGACCAAGTGTTGCCCCTACCTTTATTTGGCATGTAACATATTGCATGAACCTTGTGCCATGAGATTAATGAGATTGCACCTTGTCATGCCATGCTTTGTTTTGAATCCATGCATCATGCATCATTTCATCCATCATGCATTTTGATTCTTATGTGGCCTTGTGTGATTGGTGGGTTGTGATTTTGAGTGTTGTGTGTGATGTGGTGGAATGTTGGTGTGCAACCATCATTTTCTTCCCTCTCTTTTCTTTTCAACAAACCTTCCAATACCCCCCCTTTTTGCTTCATGTTATTTGTTAAGCAGAATTAAGTTGCTATTTAAATGATTTAAAAATGCTCAAGAGGTACCCTATATGTGTTATGAATTTTGAGTATGGGTGTTTTGATGTTTGAAGTTTGTGTGCATGTGAGTTTTAAATAACAGAGGGCTGCCTATTTAAATTACTTGTCCTAAAAATCAACTTAATATTTTTATTTAATAGTGCATAATATTTTCTTTACAAAAGTATTTTTGTTTGCACCAGAACCCTTTTATTTTTCTCTGGGTTTTTTCCCTTGTGTTGTGGTGTTTTTAAAAAGAATAGGCTTCTGTTTTGTTTGTCTAAGAGAGTGTGTGCGTGTGGCCTTCCTGGCCCACGAGGCCCAGTAGCCACCTGACGGCCACCTGCTACATCGCCGCTACCGTCAGGTTTAGAGAGAACAAGAGTGCTCGGCCGTCCCCTTTTCGTCGCCATCGCCGTCTATTCCCGAGCCTATTTAATCCCCTCCATGTCCGTGCCGCTCCCCTTGGGTTCCCTCTTCCCCCTTGCGCCGCCGCCCTCCATCTCTCCCTCTCTTTCGTCTCAGGTAAGCATGGGTTCAGAGAGTCCAGAGAGGGTGCAGTGAGATTCAGAGAGAGAGCTCGTCGCGGCGGGAGCTTCTCCGGCGAGCCCCTCGAGCAGGAGATCGTCGGGATCGCGTCGCCGTCGCCTTCTACTTCCCTGACGTCCTCTGCATCCGCGTGGGACGCCAAGGCCGCACCTCTGCTTCGTCTTCTTCCCCTCCGGCCGAGCTCCTCCGCCATGGCAATTCGCTGTCGCCGTGTTTCCTCGAGCTAAATTGGCCGCGCGGTCGTGTCTAGGTAAGCTCACCGTCCATCCTTGCCCGATCCCAAGCTTTTAGCTTCGTTGTAGTGCGTGCCTGCGTTAGGTGCGGTCCGCCGCCGTCGGAACTCGTCTCCGACGAGTGCACCGTTGATCTCATGCTTCCGGGCATCGTGTGCGAGTTCCTACTTCTCGCAGGGGGCCATTTTCGCTCCGCCCCATCTGATTCCTTGTCTGGGTCATCGCCGCGCGATTCGTGTGCAGGTCCCCGCCGTTGCCGTTCTGTCATCGTTGCCGGTAGCATTCTCTCCTGCGTTTGGTGGCTGGGCTAGTGTGTGCGTGTGCGGGCAGGAGCAGGGCATCCAGCGAGCGCCTCCACCGCTCGTGTGGTCATCGGAGTCCTCTGGTTGGACGCCACTGTGCTCTGTCGCGCAGGTGTCGTTCTTCTTCACTTTCGTCAGACATGGTAGTGCGTGTGTGTACTAGTGCATTAGTCCCCTCCTCTGCTATCAGTCGAGCCGATAGCAGAGTGGTAGGCATCAGGGGAAGCAACCAGGAGGTTGTGTGTTCGATTCCGAACCCCTCCCCATTTTTTATTTTATTTTTATTTTTTGTTTTCCTTTGTTTTCTTCCATTGCAATATATATATATGTGTGTGTGTGTAGTTAATTCCAGCATGTGTTTTTCTTATTTTGCTTGATTGTGTGCATGTGTGTGTATGTGTATGTGTATGTGCATGTGAGTGTGCACATATGCATGACCTTGTGCTTGTGTGTGTGCCACATAGTGTGGTGCATATATTTGCATGTATGTGAGTGTGAGGGGTGTGTTGGTTGTGTGTATGTGTGTATACATAGGTGTATATGCATGTGTGTGTGTGTGGCAGATTGCACACATGTTGTGTGAGTATATATGCATGTGAGTTTGTGGGAGTGTGTGTGTGTGTGTTACCATACACACATACATGTGCATATATGCATTGTGCATATATGTATGCATATGTGTGTGGATGACCACCCACACACATGAGCTTGTGTGAGTGTATGTGAGTGTATGTGCCTAGTGCACTTGTGGGAGTGAGTGTGTGTACGCCTATATGCATTATGCATACATGAGCATGTGAGTGTGTGTGGGTGAACAACCCCTTCTTGGGTGGTATGCTCATGAGTGTTGGTGCTCATATGCCTTGGGCATATATAGAGCATGGATGTGCTTGCTTGTAGTGTGTGTGTGTGTAGAGTGTATGTGTGTGTGGGGACTAGTGGGTTTCCCCACTTGATAAACCCCTTTGTTGTATTTATATGCCTGTGGTGATTGTTAGCTCTTTTCCATCTCTAGCTAAGTTACAAATCTGGTTGTGATCATTTATGCCCATGTTCGAATAGAGCTATGTATCACTTATGAGAATAGGTGGTAGTTTTGCTATCTTGTTTGTGCCTTGTTGTTTCACATGAACATATGAGTATGATGCATGTTTTTTGGGGTAGAAAGAGCCAATGAATCCATTGGTGCTTTCAGATTTCACTTTTGAGCAAGTTCATAAAACTGTCATTTTAGCTATGATGCCAATTGTCATTTTTGCATGATTTAATCCTTGTTTGCTTTGGGGCATGTGCCAACTAGGAAGTGCTAGTGTTTTATATCTACTATGCCATGGTATTTTTGTTTAACATGAGAATCACCCATAAAAGTGGGAAACATGCTGCTAAGTAGCCAACTTAATGTTTCTGTTTCAGCATGCAAAAAATTACTAAGTCTGACAAATTTGCTGCTATTTTTATGCCATGTAGAGTGGTTGGTATCTTGTGATGCGTTGTGAATTAGATCATGCTTGAAAGTGCGTTATATTGACTAGAGGGGGTGTACAAATTCGTCACTTGAGGAATTTAAATTTTGAGGAATTTGAAATGTGATGAATAACTAGCAGCGGAATAACTACTCAGGTGCATGAGGAGCATAGTATCAGCTTAGTCATCATGATGAAATGAAACATGCACGAACAGTGAGTAGCGTGATAAAGGATAAACAGTGATGAACAAGGCAACTTGAAGAATTTGAGGTGAGGAATTTGTGAAAGTCTTCAGTCAAATTCTTCAAACAGTAACAATCAATTTCATCAATAGGTTTATGAGGAATAAGGAGGTTGAGGAAATAGAACCAGGTAGCTCGATGAACACAATGGTTTGATGACCCAGTTCCAACTGCTGTGATAGTCGTACGTCTGGTTTGGAGCAGCCTGGCATTTAAACCAGAGGACACACAGTCCCAGGACACATGGTCCTTACCGTATTCTCCTTGAGCTAAGGTCACACAGTCCTCGCCCAACACTCGTGGTAAGTCTTCAGCGTAGACTTCCAAAACCCTCACAAACTGGTCACTCGGCGATCCACAATTTACTGCTGGATGCTCTAGACCAAGGTCACTTCGTGGTCCCCAATTGACTGCAGGAGCACTAGACCATGACGCCTAACCGTTTGGAGGATACACGATCCTCAAAGGTAACAAGCGTCGGTTCCACACAGGAATTTCTTCAGTGATGCTCAATCACTATGGGTTTTGTGGTTTGGTTGTGGGTTTTTCCTTACTAATGATTTTCTCTCAAAGTCCTCAGAAGATGGGTTGCTCTCAAAGGACAAGTGTCAGTTCTTTCTCGGAGCAGCCAACCAGCTGGTGGTTGAAGGGGGTAGCTATTTATAGCCAGGATGCAACCTGACATGATAAGACATAAATGCCCCCAATAATATGACCGTTACGTGGATAAGAATGATTGGGGACAGCTGGCACTAAGCACAGCAACGGTCGGAATTTCGAACTATGAAAGTCCTCAGCTTATCATGATCCTCACTTGTAGGCAATTCGCACTGGCAAAATCCTAACTCCTTAATCAGATCAATCTCCTCAGAGACCAAAAGAACTTCGTCTCTGTCACTGAAAAACTTTTCTGATCTGTAAGAGATTTCCAAAGGCTTCACTCGAAGGATTGTATGTGTTGAGGATTTTGGAGTTGAGCATCAGTTGGAAATTTTCCTTAGTATTACCTCGGCCCCCTTTAATAGTACGATGTTTCCTATGATGACTCAAATAAAGGAAATGAAACTACGAAAACAAAAAGTCTTCACGCTTCATATTTCTCGTTCATCTCTTCAAGGTCACACCAACTTCTTCATTTGCAAAGTCTTTACAAAGTCTTCACCAAAGTCTTTAGAAAGTCTTCAGCAAAGTCTTCACTTGAAGACATACATTTTTAGGGGTCGATAATCTCTGAATATATCAAACTCCTCATCGACTTATAGAGCATGTGTACACTCACAAACACATTAGTGCCTTAACCTATAAGTCTTCAATACACCAAAATCACTAAGGGGCACTAGATGCACTAACAATCTCCCCCTTTTTGGTGATTGATGACAAATAGGTTAAGTTTTCAACGGGGATAAACATATGAAGTGAAAGTACAGATTTTGAGGAATTTGATTGCAAGATATAGAAGAACTCCCCCTGAAGATGTGCATATTTGAGGAATTTGCTTTGGACTGCAAATGCACATGGCAGGTTCAAAACATGGAGAACTCCCCCTATATCTTGTAATTCGTACACGCATTTGAATATATGAAATAAAGAATTTGAAATGCGTGAGGAAAATGGTGTCTGACAAAATTCAGCATGCATGCATTAAGGTATTTGAGGAAATAAACATGCGAGGAAATAGTTCAAAAGTGTCAGACCACCATGGGACTTAAGTTTACAACTCAATAACCAAAAACTTTAGAAGAGCGAGAGTTGTAACTTAAACAAAAATAGCCCATATATATGTAGACCCGCTTGAAGACTAACTCAAATTTTCTCCCCCTTTGTCATCGAAGACCAAAAGGGGAAAAATGATGACTAACGCCCCATGAGGAATTTCATCTGGTTGGTGAAGAAGGAGCGCCAGCGTTGTCGGGGTCGATTGGTGATGCAGGACCAGCAGTAGTATCTTCAATGTATTCATCTTCATCGTGCTCGCAAGATGAAGAATATGAACTGGTGACCATCAAAGGAACTTGGACTTTCTTGAACTTCTTCTGAGGACAGCGAGTGAAGTCAGGATATTCTTCAAAGTTCAGCTCATCCAATTCTTCAGAAGGCATGATGTGATTTAGCACAGCCCAAGAGTGCTTGAGGTTTTCATGAGCATAATAGTGGTTCCTCTTGACAGTGTTCTGCGTCACAGTCATATTCTGCACAATATACCCAAGTTGACGCTTTACCCACTTATGATTGCGATTGACCTTCTGATGAAGACTTATAAGAAGTTCGCGATCGGTCATCAATCGAGGGGCACACTCTTTGGGAGCTGAGACCTTTGCATCAGAGTCTTGTGTGGCAGTGTCATCATTTGTGGAGAAGGAAGCGGCCTTGCGAAACTGTCCATCCAGGGGACGTGTTCCTTCATCAATAACAGACTTGCCTTTCCCTTCAACTGATGAAATTGTACTCTTGATGACTTCAATGGGTGGCAGAAAACTGAAGTGATTCTGGAAATCAGCTTTGTAGTGCATTGAGGACTTATCCCTGATGAATTTCATAATCCAGGGTGCATATGGCTTCTGCTCAAATGGAGCGACAACAGCACTGGCCAAAGTCCTCATGAAGAAATCATGCAAGTTACTGGGAATACCATGGATGACGTTGAAGAGCATATTCTTCATGATTCCTTCAACTTCTTCTTCTTCAGAGTTTTGGCCCTTCTGAGGACATAGTGTGTTTGTCAATATGTGATAGACTGTGCGAGGCACATAGAGCAGATCATTCACTAAGAAAACTTGGCATTGAGGCTTTCCAGGTGGTAATGTCTTCATCAGCACATTCATCAGTTGATTGGGTAGAGGAGGTTCATCAAACAACTTGCGGGCTTCTTCTGAGGGAATTTGGACCGGGACACACTGAAGCAATTCAGAGGCTTGAGCAGTGAAGTGTGTTGTGCCAGTCATCCAGTCCAATATCCAAGAGTTGATGTCTGAGGAATCTCCGCTAATATGCAATGTGGCATAGAATTGAAGGATGATTTCCTCATTCCAATCACAGATGTCAACACAAAATGGAAGAAGTCCAGCATCATATAGAACTTGAAGCACAGGAGTAAATGATGGAAGACTTTCCATGTGAGCATGAGGAATCTGATGATGCTCGTAGACTTTCTTCTTCTCATAGAGGACTGAAGCATAGTAATTCAGTTGAGTGGCAGTCCAGAACCTGTTGCGACCAGCCCTTGTAGAGTCAAGGGTTTGGTCCAGAGAAGAACATGTGTTCATCGAAGAAATTGGTCTTGAAGAATTTGGGACGAACAGAGCCTTTGAGAGGCAGTCTTGGCTTGGGTTGAAGATTTGTCCGTGTACGCCCCTTGATCTCCGTTGGCATGGAAGGAACAGCAGTCTGAGTGATTTGAAGAGCTGGTTCCTCAGTAGTGGTCGGAGCATCAATTTCCTCAGTTGTTGCAGCTGGAATTTCTTCAGGGTCTGGAAGGTACAGGTGTTCAGAGTCTTCAGGTATTTCCTCAGTATGTGCAGGTGACTGAGGAATCAACATCAAGGGAGTTGCCACAGGTGAATTGGGATGTGCAGATTCCCAATATTCATCATTGATGACAGGAGTAGTGTCACCAACGTCATCTTCTTCATCAATTTCTTCGCCAGCTTCCTCAGCAGTTACTAGAAGCTGGAGCGATGATACCTTGGGGGTCGATGCAGTGTCATTGATGACAATTTCCTCATCAAGAGGCTCTGAAGCTGCAGAATGATTCTCTTCTTCTTGAGGAATGTCATATGCTTCCCCGATTAGCACAATAGCATAGGCTGGTGCCGAGGAAATTGGAGTTGCATCGATTGGTGTTGCTGAGGAACTTGTCAAAGTTTTCAACTTCTTCAACACAGGGGCTTCAGAAGTTGATGCTTTTCTTTTGAGGGGTTTTTCCTCAGAAGTTGCAGTTTCTTCAGGAATGACTAATGCAACTGCCCTGGGTGGTTCAGTTTCTTCAGGCACAGCAGATTCCTCAGCTGGCCTATCATATTCTTCAGGTACATCAGAAGTACCTGTTGGCATAGCAGTTTCTTTAGGCACAACATTGGAGGTTGTCCTAGCATGTTCTTCAGTGGTCTGAGTTTCCTCAGCAGCACTGGCAGTTGCTTCTGGTGCAGAAGCATTTTCTTCAGCTGTTTCTTCAGGCTGAGCATTTTCATCAACAGCCTGAGGAATTTCATCTGTAGTCTGAGCAATTTCTTCAGACTGAGGCTTTTGTGGTTGCGATCGAGCTGCAACCCTGGTGTTGTGATCCTTTACAGCTGCTTGAGCAGCCCTGACAAGTCTGACCTTGGTGCCTTTCCATTCAGCATCATATTTCTGTTGATCCAGAGAGAGAGTGCGAACCTCGGACTGAACTGTGACGAGTTGATTTGGGGTCAAATTCATCACATTTTCGCATAGAAACTTTTCTTTGCGAGTCTTGTTCCCCTTAGCTCTCTGAGCTTGCTCTCTCTTCCATTGTTCTTCAGATATGAAGTGGGTGAGGACATGATCCACTTCAGGAGGCAGATTTAGTGAGGAAAGCGGAGTGCTTGGGTCCTCATGCCATATATCAATGAAGTTGAGGATCATCTTGGGATCCAGCATGAGAGGAATAGAGCTACCCTTTGCTTTAGCAGCCCTGTGCTGACTTTGTCTGATGATTTCTACCAATTTCTCATCATCAGCTTCATCATCATCACTATCATTGTCCTCAGAACGTGAGGGGACTGTAACCAGAGCCTTGCTGGTGTGATGACTGGGTCTTTGGCCACGTCCGGCTGTCTTCTTCAGTTTAAGCGCAAAGGGACTGGTTGAAGACTTTGTAGTTGTCGAGGGGCTTGCAGTGATCTTCGGAACTATGGTGAAACCCTCAGTCCTTTTGCATGTTGCCAGATGCACTGGGGTTGAGGACTTTTTAGCTGTTGCAGATGATTGAGCAGCAACAGTTCCAGGTGCTGAAGGTTTTCTGGGCTGAGGCCTTTGACCTTGAGGAATTTGCACTAAGGATTTTGATGTTGAAGAACCAATCTTCAGAGCAGATTTCTTTACCATTTTCTTCGAAGCACTAGCAGAAGCTCCGACAGAGGTAGCAGCAGCAGAATCCTCGTTGAATTTCTTCACTGCCTCTTTGGCTTTCCTTGCCAACTTGGCTTGTTGCTTTTCCCACATGTCAGGAAAGTCCTCACCAGTTTTGAGGCTAGTAGGATCAGCAATTTGGTTAGGAGCAAGAGGAGGCCTACTGCAAGGTGGTTTCACAGCGAATTTCATCATGTATTTTGGAGTTACATAACGATATTCTCTCCATTCTTTGGCCCATCTCCTCTCAATCTTTTGCAGACGGATCTTCCTCTGCTTGGTCGTCTCCTTTCCATGTGTTTCTTCGTCAGGTGTGCAATATTCATCGTACAGATCCTCAGGGATCTCAAATACAGTGTGCACATCTGACTTTTTCCCTCCTTTCTGAGGTTTCTTCCCATTAGACATTTTCTTCACTTGAGGACTATGAAGTCTTGAAGATTCTGAAGAGGTACACAATTTTTTTATTCAAGTAGCGCTGCAAATGAGTTAAGTTGATGAGAACCTAGTGATTCATCAGCGAACATGTTGTACCTGTGAACAGAGTATAGGTGCGAAGAATTTGAAGAGATCATACGCGTTCTCAAAAATTTGAAGAAAGATAGGTGTGAGGAATTTGACCATGGATGTCTTGAGGAATTTCACTAAGTGTTCTTTGTCTCAGGATCCAGAGTTGTGCAAATTTGAGAACTCGCACAATTTAGGAATCATGAGGAAAATCATTACTTAGGGAAAATCATCAAGTATCAAGTATGAGGAGATGTAAGGTGCTTGAGTATTTGATTTATAACGTATAAACACCTATTGAGGAATAGTAGTTGTAGTTGAGGATCAAACAGGGGCAGTAAAAGTAAATTTTAATTACCCTGGTGAAGAACACGATGAACACAGAGATGAAATGAGGAAGTTCGTCTGTTCAGATCTCCCACGCCCTAGCTTGGCAGAAGGAGACATCTACAACGGCGGTGGGATGATGATTTCCGCGGCCGGTGTGAGTACGGCGACGACGAGGTTGAGGCAGCGAAGCTCTTCCTCACCGGCGACAATGACTTTAGCGGCAGCGCTAGTTTGGAGCTTGGGAGAGAGATGAGATGCGGAGTAACTGAGCACAGTTGATGGGAAGGGGGCATTTATAGAGGAAGTGAAAATTGATCCTCTCGAAGATTTTGGACAGGATTGCCCCTGACCCTTGCTCTCCACATGACAGGTGTCACCCACGATCTGGGTAGTGAAGATTGTGCAGGATCGTAGGTTATCCAGGTGCGGGAATCAGAACTGTTTGAGCGGGAAACGCCGAAAATTTTGGTAGTGAAGATTTCAAAGTTTTCGTTTGCAAATTCTTCAGCTGTCAAGGACACAGTGAAGACTTTGAACGAGTTTCAAAGTAGAACTCATATGAAGAATTTGTGAACAGACTTGGTTGAGTTTAGCATAGAAGGGAAAAGGGGTCCGATCACATTCACTTAGATGAAAATCAACTTGAAGAATTAGCAATAAGTGAATGTTGTTGAGGACATTGTAAACTCAAATATTCTTCATTGACTATACATATATATATATATGTATAGTCAATGAAGAACATGAGTCTCAAAAGTTTTGAAGAATTTGAAAAGTTGATGAATTTGAAAACTTGAGGAATTTGCAAATTTGAGGAATTTGATAATTTGAAGAATTTGCAAAAGTGCTCAATTTTGAAGAATTTCAACTTTTCGTTGGTGGCATAACCCACCGTATAAGAATGATGATTTCAGACACCGCGTACAATTGTCGTAGAGTTTTGAGAATCAAATTCTTCGTTAATTTCTTCATACTTAGAGAGCTATTTTTCATTGATTGAAGAAAAACGTTACTTCGTGTGTTGCACATCTAAGTCATCAATTTTGCATAAGTGTTAGGATGTGTGTTCTTCATCAAAGAACATTCGAAGATTCTAAGATATTTAGCTCACACCTTAACTTGCAAAATCTCTTTTCATCCAAGGGCTTTGTAAAGATATCGGCTAGTTGTTCTTCAATGGGAATGTGATTGATGGAGATGTCACCCTTGAGTACATGATCTCGAAGAAAGTGATGACGAATCTGGATGTGCTTGGTCTTGGAGTGCTGAACTGGGTTGTACGCAATCTTGATGGCACTCTCGTTGTCGCAGTAAAGAGGCACATTCTTCAGCTTGATGCCATAGTCCTTGAGGGTTTGCTTCATCCATAGTAACTGAGCACAACACGAGCCAGCAGCAATGTACTCAGCTTCTGCAGTGGAGAGTGAAACGCAGTTCTGCTTCTTTGAGGACCAACAAACTAAGGATCGTCCGAGGAAATGACATGTGCCTGAGGTTGACTTGTGATCCACACGATCTCCAACATAGTCAGCGTCAAAGTATCTGACGAGGTGAAGATTTGAGCCCTTGGGATACCACAATCCAAGTGTTGGTGTGTGAGCTAAGTATCAAATAATATGTTTCACAGCCTTATGGTGTGATTCCTTCGGTGTTTCTTGGAATTGAGCACACATGCAAACACTTAGCATTATATCAGGCCTAGATGCACATAGGTACAATAAGGAGATAATCATGGAGCGGTATACCTTCTGGTCGAAATCTTTACCATTTTCATCAGTGCAGAGATGGCCTTTTGAAGGCATTGGAGTTTTGACGCCTTTGCAATCTTGCATGTCGAATTTCCTCAGAACATCTTTGAGGTATTTCTCTTGTGTGATGAAGATGCCATTGTCTTGCTGGCGAATTTGAAGACCTAAGAAGAATTTCAACTCTCCCATCATAGACATTTGATATTCTTCACTCATCATATAGGGAAATTCATCGCTGTAACGTTTGTCAGTACATCCAAAGATAATATCATCAACATATATTTAGCATATGAACAGTTCATTGTCATAGGATTTCGTGAAAAGAGTAGGGTCGAGTGAACCGGGTTTGAATCCTTTCTTCATGAGGAATTCCTTCAGAGTGTCGTACCACGCCCGAGGGGCCTGCTTGAGGCCATAGAGGGCCTTGTTTAGTCTAAAGACTTTGTCAGGATGCTTAGGATCTTCAAAATCTGGGGGTTGAGCAACATATACTTATTCCTCAAGCTTACCATTGAGGAATGCACTTTTCACATCCATTTGATATAAGATGATATTATGATGGTTAGCATAAGCAAGCAATATTCGAATAGCTTCAAGTCTAGCGACAGGTGCAAAAGTTTCATCAAAATCAATTCCTTCAACCTGTGAGTAGCCTTGTGCTACGAGTCGAGCTTTATTCCTCACCACAAGGCCATTTTCATCTTGCTTGTTGCGGTAAACCCACTTGGTACCTATGATGTTATGTTTGCGAGGATCTGGTCGCTTGACAAGTTCCCACACGTTGTTGAGCTTGAACTGATGCAATTCCTCTTGCATAGCTTGAATCCACTCGGGCTCCTTGAATGCTTCATCAACTTTGGTGGGCTCTATGATAGAGACAAAGGCAAAGTGCCCACAAAAGTTAGTTAGATGTGAAGCTTTTCAGCGTGTGAGAGGACCTGGTGCATTGATGGCATCGATGATTTTGTCAATCTGCACTTCATTTGCTACTCTTGGATGAGCAGGTTGACGAGGCTCAGGATTTTGATCAGCACCATTTTCTTCAGGTATATCAGCATGAGAGTCTTCATTTGTTGGAATGATTTCCTTAGTGGGTATGACATCTTTAGTTGCCTTCAGCTTGATGGATTCCTCAGGAGATTGTTCATCTAACACAGAAGGCATGTGCTCTCTTTGCGAGCCATTAGTTTCATCAAACCGCACATCTATAGTTTCAACCACCTTGTGATGGTAGGTGTTGAAGACTTTGTAGGTGTGCGAGTCCTTTCCATAACCAAGCATAAAACCTTCATGTGCTTTCGGTGCAAACTTAGAACTGTGGTGAGGATCTCTGATCCAGCATTTTGCACCGAAGACACTGAGATAACTTACATTGGGTTTCTTGCCTATCATGAGCTCATATGAAGTCTTCTTGAGGAATTTGTGAAGACATACCATGTTGATGATGTGGCATGCAGTATCAATTGCTTCAGGCCAGAAGCGACGAGGGGTTTTGTATTTGTCAAGCATTGTGCGAGCCATCTCAACAAGAGTCTTGTTTTTGCGCTCCATGATGCCATTCTGCTGAGGAGTATAAGGGGTAGATAACGCATGAGTAATACCAAGTTCATCAAGATATTCATCAAGATTGGTGTTCTTGAACTCAGTCCCATTATCACTCCTGATATGCTTGATCTTGACGCCAAAGTTGGTGGAGGCCCTTGAAGCAAATCGTCTGAACACGTCCTGCACTTCATTTTTGTACAGAATAACATGCACCCATGTGTAACGAGAGTAATCATCAACAATGACAAAGCCATACAAACTTGATGCATTTGTTAGTACGGAGTAATGAGTGGGGCCAAATAGATCCATGTGAAGCAATTCAAAGGGTCGAGTTGTGGTCATGATTGTCTTCGAGGGATGCTTTGATCTGGTCATCTTCCCAGATTCACATGCACCACAGAGGTGGTCCTTGAGGAATTTGACACCTCGATGCCAATGACGTGCTTTTTCTTCACGAGTGTGTGCAGGTTCCTCATGCCCGCATGTCCAAGTCGTCGATGCCACAACCAGCCTTCTGAGGACTTAGCAAGTAAGCATGTGGCAGGCTGAGGACCTGTAGAGAAATCAACAATATACAAGTCTCCTCTCCTAAAGCCTTCGAAGACTTTGGAATTGTCAGATTCCATGATGACAACACAACAATATTTTCCAAATACGACAACCATATCAAGATCACAAAGCATTGAGACAGACATAAGGTTGAACCCTAGGGATTCAACAAGCATCACCTTGTCCATGGTTGGTCCTTTGAGATAGCAACCTTACCAACTCCCAATACCTTGCTTTTTCCTTTGTCTGCGTAGGTGATATGCTTCAGAGGAGATGGAGTGAGTGGCAAATTCATCAGTAGATTCTTGTCACCCGTCATGTGGTTTGTGCATCCACTATCGAGAACCCACTCAGTAGCTTTTAGAGTATCATCCTGCAGATGAATTAGTACAACTTACGAACTCATATGCTTCAGAGTGAAGAATATGATATCAATTTCATCGGACAGAATTTCATCACATAAGATAGTAAGCAAGTAGAGTGAGGACGTGAGAAATGAAGAATTCATTTCATCATGGTTAGCTTGCGTCCTTTCAAGCATTTCCTCGGGTCTCCAGAAAATTCATCAGATGTTCAAATTCATCTGGAGACCTGACCCTGCATAAGATGTTAGTTTGTTTTCTTCACCACCCACATCTGGAGGGGTGGCAAAGAATTCATCATTCTGCGAGCACCATGTGGGAAAGGAGGCATTGAAGCAAGTGCACTTCGTTTCACAGGGCAAGGGTTAGAGTATTCAAATGAATAAGCAGAGAAATTCTTCGAGGACTTATGAACATAATGGTTTGAAGAATAATGCACATATTCATAACTCTTAGGTTTTCCCTGCGAAACAGAGGCATTAGCATGAGAATGATGATTTTGACCATTTGAGGGATTTGGTCCAAGTGAGGACTTTGGTCCATATGAGGAATTTGATCTGGGGTTCCGATTCTTCATGAGTGGTGTCGTGAGGACATTCACTTGAAGATTTTGTAGGTAGCTCTTGGGAACCTAGATTTTCTTCATAAGAGAACCGTTCCTACAGTCAGTTCCAACATATCTAGCAAATACTTCACATCTCTGATTTTTGAAGAATCTATAATTGGAGTCAAGTGACTCATGAGAGGAATATGAAGTTTCACAAGTAAAGCCAGATAAAGTGGATGCATCTACAGGAGATCCTTTTGCAGCAACCCATGAGGTTTTGGGGTACTTCTCAGGTGTCCAGTAGGATCCATCAGCGTTGAGTTTCCTCACAAAGGCAATACCCTCTTTCCTAGGGTTCCTGTTCAGAATCTGCTTCTTGAGGACATCACAAAGGGTTTGATGCCCTTTAGACTTTTGTATATGCCTGTCACATACAATTCCTTCAACCCTGCATTGTCATCAGTGATACTAGTGGTATCCTTAGATGAGGAATTTAAGACCACGGGAATAGTTGAAGAAATTGCAGCAATAGAGGCATTTGAACATTCTGGTGAAGAATTAGCAGTTTCACGATCGATACATTTCAAACAAGGTGGAACAAATTCTTCCTGAGCGTTACTGATCTGTTGAGCCAGTAAGGAATCATTTTCACTTTCGAGATCCTCATGTGACACTGTCAGCTTTTCAAGATCTTGCTTTCTTTGAAGAAATTCATATGAAAGCT
Organism: Hordeum marinum; assembly: GCA_022496015.1. Lineage (NCBI taxonomy): Eukaryota > Viridiplantae > Streptophyta > Magnoliopsida > Poales > Poaceae > Hordeum > Hordeum marinum. Next base: position 146,117,599 of record CM039676.1, read on the forward strand.
TCTCATGATCGGCTAAGAGGTCGTTATGACGACTCTGAAGGTTATCATACTTTGTCTGAAGACTTTTAAGATCAACAGATAGAGTTTGAGTCTGATCCACTTCACGGTTTAACAGATCATCGCTTTTTTCTAGCATTTTCTGAAGCTTTTCAAGTGCGCTTTGTTGCTTAGTGGCAATTTTAACAAGTTTAGCATAGCTAGGTTTCACATATTCATCAGATTCACCTTCACTTGATTCAGATGAGGAATGATGTTTGTGTACCTTTGAGCCTTTTGCCATGAAGCAATAAGTGGGAGCATACTCATCATTGCTAACATCAGAGTCGTTGGAGTGGTCATATTGTTCATTGCTGAAGATGGACTTGCTGACAAACGCAGTAGCGAGAGCAAGGCTAGCGACACCAGATTCTGATTCCTCCTCAGATTCTTCCTCTTCTTCATATTCTTCAGATTCTTCCTCAGAATCCATTTCCTTGCCGATGAATGCTCGAGCCTTTCTGGAACCATTCTTCTTGTGCTTTGAGGACTTTGAATATGAGGACTTTGCAGATTTCTTCTTTTTCTTTGAGTCATCAGAACTATCATTCTTGTATTTCTTCTTCTTCTTTGAGTCTTTTTCCCAGAGAGGACAATCAGAGATAGAGTGGCCAGGCTTCTTGCAACGATGACATGTTCTCCTTTTGTAATCTTCTCAAGAATCTGATTTCCTCAAGCCACTTTTTGATGACTTTCCAAATCCACCTCTTCTTGAGAACTTCTGAAATTTTCTCACAAGCATAGCTAATTCCTGACTTAGTTCTTCAGGATCACCAAGGCTGTTGTCAGAATCTTCTTCTTTAGATGAGGAAATTGCTTTTGCCTTCAGAGCACGAGATCTTCCATAGCTTGGCCCGTAGAGGTCTCTCTTTTCAGCTTGTTGGAATTCATGAGTATTGAGTCTCTCAAGAATATCAACAGGATCAAGAGCTTTATAATCTCCATGTTCTTGAATCATCAAAACGAGAGTATCAAATGAGGAATCGAGAGATCATAGCAGTTTCTTCACCACTTCATGGTCAGTGATATCAGTGGCACCCAGTGCTTGAAGTTCATTGGATATATCAGTGAGGCGATCAAATGTTTGCTGAACATTTTCATTATCAAGTCTCTTGAAGCGGTTGAAGAGGTTGCGAAGAACATCAACACGAGAGTCACGTTAAGTAGAAACACCTTCGTTGACTTTGGACAGCCTATCCCAGATAAGCTTAGCAGATTTCAAAGCACTCACTCTGCCATACTGACCTTTGCTCAGATGACAACAAATGATATTCTTCGCTTGAGAATCGAGTTGCTTGAATCTCTTCACATCAGCAGCTGTAACAGTGGGAGCGACAGAGGGCACACCATTTTCCACAACGTACCAAAGATCGTTGTCAATAGCTTCAAGGTGCATACGCATCTTGTTCTTACAGTAGGGGTAGTCTATCCCATCGAAGGTAGGACATCCCGCGGAAACCTTGATCATACCTACAGTCGACATAACTAGAACTCCAGGTGGTTAAACCAAAATCACAAAGAGCGAGGGAGTACCTGCTCTGATACCAATTGAAAGTGCGTTATATCGACTAGAGAGGGGGTGAATAGGCGATTTTTACAAATTCATCACTTGAGGAATTTCAATTTTGAGGAATTTGAAATGTGATGAATAACTAGCAGCAGAATAAGTACTCAGGTGCATGAGGAGCATAGTATCAGCTTAGTCATCATGATGAAATGAAACATGCACGAACAGTGAGTAGCGTGATAAAGGATAAGCAGTGATGAACAAGGCAACTTGAAGAATTTGAGGTGACGAATTTGCGAAATTCTTCAGTCAAATTCTTCAAATAGTAACAATCAATTTCATCAACAGGTTTATGAGGAATAAGGAGGTTGAGGAAATAGAACCAGGTAGCTCGATGAACACAATGTTTTGATGACCCAGTTCCAACTGCTGTGCCAGTCGTACGTCTGGTTTGGAGCGGCCTGGTATTTAAACCAGAGGACACACAGTCCTTACCGTATTCTCCTTGAGCTAAGGTCACACAGTCCTCACCCAATACTCGTGGTAAGTCTTCAGGGTAGACTTCCAAAACCCTCACAAACTGGTCACTCGGCGATCCACAATTTACTGCTGGATGCTCTAGACCAAGGTCACTTCGTGGTCCCCAATTGACTGCAGGAGCACTAGACCATGACGCCTAACCTTCTAGAGGATACACAGTCCTCAAAGGTAACAAGCATCAGTTCCACATAGGAATTTCTTCAGTGATGCTCAATCACTATGGGTTTTGTGGTTTGGTTGTGGGTTTTTCCTCACTGATGATTTTCTCTCAAAGTCCCCAGAGGATGGGTTGCTCTCAAATGACAAGTGTTAGTTCTTTCTCGGAGCAGCCAACCAGCTAGTGGTTGAGGGGGGTGGCTATTTATAGCCAGGATGCAACCTGACATGATAAGACATAAATGCCCCCAATAATATGACCGTTATGTGGATAAGAATGATTGGGGACAGCTGGCGCTAAGCACAGCAACGGTCAGAATTTCGAACTATGAAAGTCCTCAGCTTATCATGATCCTCACTTGTAGGGAAATCGCACTGGCGAAATCCTAACTCCCCAGTCAGATCAATTTCCTCAGAGACCAAAAGAACTTCGTCTCTGTCACTGAAAAACTTGTCTGATCCATAAGAGATTTCCAAAGGCTTCACTCGAAGGATTGTATGTGTTGAGGATTTTGGAGTTGAGCATCAGTTGGAAATTTTACTTAGTATTACCTCGGCCCCCTTTAACAGTACGGTGTTTCCTATGACTCAAATAAAGGAAATGAAACTACGAAAACAAAAAGTCTTCATGCTTCATATTTCTCGTTCATATCTTCAAGGTCACACCAACTTCTTCATTTGCAAAGTCTTTACAAAGTCTTCACCAAAGTCTTGAGAAAGTCTTTAGCAAAGTATTCACTTGAAGACATACATTTTTAGGGGTCGATAATCTCCGAAAATATCAAACTCATCATTGACTTATAGAGCCTGTGTACACTCACAAACACATTAGTGCCTTAACCTATAAGTCTTCAATACACCAAAATCACTAAGGGGCACTAGACGCACTAACAATGACAGTGCTAGTATTTTGGAGTAGATATTGTCTGCTACCATTCTGTTAATTTTCATGCCAATAGGTGCTCTGTATCATATTTAACTATTGTTGTCAACTTGCTACTTTATTAACTCAGATTCCAGAAAACCGTAATTTTCACTAAGTCCCAGAAAACTGCTTCATCTTGTCAACTTGATAGCTTCATGCTTATTGATATGTGCCTCCTATGCAGATTGTGTAGTTGGATAAGTTGATGTATATGTTGTGTAGTTTCTGTCAATACCTTGTATGTGGCTGTAAGATTCCTGTAGCTCAAGTTGTGGGCTGTGGAAGTTGCTATGTTGCTGTTTTGTGGCAGATTGTTTGTTTCATTGTTTTGTGACTTGTGGGAGCTATACTCCATGGAATTGATTGATTTTTGAGTCTAGTGTGGTTGGTTTTTCATTGCCTAACCAGTGGCTACCTTGGAATGCCAAGAATTAGCCCATGGTATTGGTTGTCTTGTGTTTTGCCTTCGTTCCTTGCCGTGAGCGTATCGTGAGAACCGTAACTCCGTTTCTTGCGTTCTTTATATGCATTTCTATCGATTTCACATGATGCATACATATTTGCAATGTTCATGCATGTTTAAATAACTTAACATGAGGTTCTTTCCAGATTCATTAATAAACAAACTTTGCATGTGAAACATGACTAGTTTTGGATTGCCATGTTAATTCTTCATAAATGAATCATGCATCATCTTGTTTGTGCATTGCACCTTGGTTGCATGTTTATTGTTGTTGTTTCTCTTGGGTAGACGCGAGTGTTGATACTGAGTACGAGAACCCAGGAGAGTACCACTACGAGGATCCCGCTACTTGTTTCGCTGAAGAACCAACAGGCAAGATGATCGTACCCGGATCCCGATACTATTTTCGCTTGCTAGTTTCTCGCTCTTATCGTTACAATGGAGCTACCTACCACTTGAATATCAGCCTCCTAATTGCCATGAAAGCCTATAACCCTCCACATCCTAGCAAACCTTTGATTGGCTAAGTTACCGCTGCTCAGCCCCTCTTATAGCGTTCTTAGTTGCAGGTGCAGGTTGTTCCATGTGATAACATGGATTGGATATCACAATATTATTTGTTATTTAATTTAATGCACATATATATCTTGGTATTGGTGGAAGGTTTGGACTTTTGCTAGGTATTTTATTCCGTTGTTACCGCCATAGTTTTGGTGTTATGGTTTCCATATTTTGCGCTCCTAACACGCTCGGGGTTGTTATGGGGACCCCCTTGTTTATTCGGTTGAGATTAAAACTTGTCTGGCAAGACCCAACATTGGTACTACATTTGCTTAATAACTTAATAAAATTTGCATAGGGCTTTGCAAACCCGTGGATAATTAATCAACCCTGGGTCGGTGCTCCTCATGAGTGTTGGTCCAAACTAGAGCACTGTGCGGGGCCAACCCAGGGCAACTTGGTAGATTTCTATCAGGCCTTCGTACGCGTCGCTTATCCGTCGTGTCCTGAGAATGAGATACGCGGATCTTATCGGGTTCGTCGACACGTCGGGTGGTCTTGCTATATTTGTTTTACCTTTATCGAGTGTCTTGTGTGTGGAGTCTGACTTTCTTCGGGTTTTCTCGAGGTGTTGGAATTCCTTTGGATACCTATGATGACCATGGGATCCGTGGTCGAGGCTGTTCCCGTGGAGTGTGGTTATTTGTGATGGACTAGTTGGAGCACCCCTATAGGGTTAAATCTTTTCGAGAAGCCATGGCCACGGTTATGTGGCAACTTGGATATTTGTTTAACACCCGGTTATAGTAAAATTGAAGTAAACTCTTAATAAAATACACCAACTGTGTGAGTAACGGTGATCGTCTCTCCTCATGAAAATGATCCGAGAGAGAACACGGTGGGGTTATGTCTAACGTAAGTAAGTGTTCAGGATCTCATAGAGATCATACTAGATTCGATCGTTCATCGTAGACCACTCATATTTATTTTCATGTTACATAAGTTGGCCACCATATATGCTTAGTGCTGCTAAAAACTAAACACATATCCCATCCCAACCTTTAAGCTTGAATAGTCTCGGTACCCGGGCGCTTGATTCTTGAGTCCTTGTGGCTCATAGATTACTACAAACCTCCAGGTACAGGTACAAATGAGTACGTGCAGGATGATCTTACCCAGCTGCAGTGGGAGTATGATGAGGAAAGAGGCAGGATGTACATGACTTACCCGGATGAGTAGAGGACCAAGGTCATGATCTTCGGGATAGCGAGATAGTTTCATTTGCATCTTTTTTATTGTTTGATTTTGTCTGTAGTCGGACCCTGTCTTCATCTTGATGATTTGAACTCTGTGTGGAATTGTAATTTAGCATGTGGCGAGTGTAAGCCAACTTGTATACTCATCTCTTATGTAATGTATGGTGCAATGTTACTATACTTGCGAACGGCAAGATGCGCCTCTATCCCTTGCGAGGCCCTCGTGTCTTAAAAAAGATAGGCGCGCATCTTGGGCGTGACAAGTTGGTATCAGAGCCGACCCTCGCGGTTACACGGATGTTTGCCGACAGGTGTGCGGTCATGTAGTTCACGAAGTTGGTGACCCGTCATGGTACACGGAATGACACATGTATCAGACTGGAAGCACAAACTTTTGTGCCAAGAGGGAACGTTCTTGTGACCCGACGAGGACGTTGGTTCCTCTAAGTGGTGGTGTATGTGATAGCCTGGCTTATTAGGGGTCATAGCCTGGCTTATTAGGGATGTCATATCAATAAGGAATTCCTTCTTTTCCAGGAGCCCATTCGAACAGAACTCCCAGGTTAAGCATGCTTGGCTTGGAGTAGTTCTAGGATGGGTGACCGACCGGGAAGTTGGTCCCTGGTGCGCATGAGTGAGGACAAAGTGCGCAAAAAAGACTAGTATTGATCTGTGAGGCCAGTCTAGATCCCACCAGGAGTAACGATTGCTGGCGGGTGTGTCCAGGGCGTTACAAGTTGGTATTCAAAGCCATACGACCATAGGAGCCTTTGCTTCATCGAACTTGGCCGGGTAGAGTCTAGTAAAAAATATTTTGAGTCTAGTTATTTCGGAGAGTTGGATTCTTTTTACTCCTCTTCTATGCTCTGGTGAGGTATTCGAGTTAGGAATTTTAATTCTACTCCTCTTCTCGCTCAAAAAAAAATTAGGATCACGTGGGTATTTTGGAGTCTATATGATACCAATGTGACAGGGTTCTGTCTTGGTGCCGCCTGTCTGACTTGATTTCTTCCGGGGAGTCGAGCTCCAGGGAATGTTGGCACATCGTTATCATTCAGCTTCCTTGATATCTCGGGATGGAGAGTGTTCGAATTACTTCAATACTTATCGTGGTGAGATAAGGTCCGAGTCACCCAGTACTGGGGAGGCGTCCGGGGTACCACCATGGTTTAGTATCGTTGTGAGTTCGAGGATTCGAGTTAGATGAAGTTGCGAAAGCCTCTGGTTATGTGTTGAAGGATGGATACAGTTGGGGAGTAGGATTGTTAGTTGTGTGAGATATTTCCTCCTTGTATCCCCCCCACTGGATTGCATAACCAGAAATTTTTCGGAAGTTCTTAGGTGGGAAATCTTGTAGTTATCTAGGATCATCTTCTTCAGATGTATGTGGGCATATACATTTGTTCCGAGCGCTTAGCTCAATACTGTTGTGTTATTGCAAGTGGCTTCTAATTTCTGATGGTGTTATCATAAACCAAAGAAGCATTCTTACTAATTTTTCAATAGGAAGGTTGTGTTGTTTTGTTCAATTTCTTTCGAGCAGTTGATTCAGCTTTTGAATTCTTCTTATCAATGAGGTGCTGATGTGTTTTGTCCATCTTCAGGATGGCTCCACCAACTCGCAACAATCCGGGTCGTGGTGAGGAGCACACTGATGTTCCACCACCACCGCTGCCGCCTCCTCCGCCTCCTCCTCCAGAAGCTTGGCAAGTTGTGATGGCCGCAACCAATGCGAACACTCAGATGTTGCTTAGGTTGTTGCAAGAAAGGGAGCAGAGTCAACAAGGTTTTCAAGGGAATTTTCAGAATCAGCTTCAGTTTGCGACACTCAATCAGTTCCTTGCCAACCAGCCCAAGTCTTTCACCTGTTGTGAGCAGCCTCTTGATGCTGATGATTGGCTTCGTGATATGAGTAAGCATTTTGAGTGCGGCAATGTCAGGCCAGAGGACTTTGTCAGATTTGCATCGTTCCAGCTCAAGGGTCAAGCAGCTGATTGGTGGCAGCAGTACAAGGATTCCAGGGGCGATCGTGTTGTTACTTGGGACGATTTTCGTCGTGACTTCAGGGCTCATTACATTCCGACAAGCTTTGTCGAGGAGATGCATGAGAAGTTTAGGCACCTGAAGCAGGGAAGCGATTCTGTCTACCAATACAACGTCGAGTTCCAGAATCTAGCCCGTTATGCCAAGCAAGATGTTCCAGATGACAAGGTTATGATCTATCAGTCTCAAGGATGAGCTTCTACCAGGCCTAGTTCTTCAAGAGCCTCATGAGTTTGATTAGTTCTATAACATTGCTTTGAAGGTCGAGGCAACTCAGCTCAAGTTGGAGAACTCAAAGAATCGTTCAAGGGATTCTTATTCTTCTTCTTCCAGCTCTCAGATGGTTCCCAAGCAGAAGAAGTATTGGGTGCCAAATCCTCCTTCGTTCGTCCTCCTCGGCAGCAGAAGCAGTTTGGTGGTCGTGGTTCTTCCCACCCACCCAACCCAGGATTCCAGCAGAGACCAAAGGCGTCCAAGGGAGTTCTTGTTCCTCCTCCAGGCAATGTTCGTCTGCTTTTTGAGGTGACTTGTCACAAGTGTGGTCATAAGGGCCACTATGCAAACAAGTGCAACCAGTGGCATCTTCCGCCTCCTCCTCCTGTCAAGCCTCCAGGCATTGCTATGGTGAAGCATAATCCCAAGACCGCAAGAGTGAATATGGTGAATGCAGCAGAGGCAGAGGATTCTTCTCAAGTGATCATGGGTAATCTCTCAGTTAATGATTTTCCTGCAAAAGTTTTGATTGATTCTGGAGCATCTCATTCATTCATGTCTAAAGCATTCTTCGTCAAGCATGATTTTGATTCTCAATATTTGGGTAAGGCTTTGCGTGTTGTTTCGCCCGGCACTCTCATGAGCGCTAACAAGGTGGTTCCGGATGTTTCTATCAAGTTGGGCAATTATTCTTTTCTGGCTTCTCCAATTGTTCTCGGTAATTCTGATATTGATCTCATTTTGGGCATGGACTTCGTGGCTATGAACAAATCTCATATTGATTGCAAAGCAAAAGAAGTCAAGCTGACTCATCCTTCAGAAGACGTGATTATTTTTGCGGCTCGCAATGACACAATCCGTCTCTTTGCTCTTAATGAGAAGGGTGAAATCTCAGCGATTTCTCAAATTCCGGTGGTTGTGAGTATGAAGATGTCTTTCCAGAAGAGTTGCCAGAAATGCCTCCGCACCGACCAGTCGAGTTCGTGATTGATCTCGAGCCCGGAACTGAACCGGTTTGCAAGCGTCCGTATAAACTTGTCCCTGAAGAGTTGAAAGAGTTGAAGAAGCAGCTAGACGAGCAAGAATGTCTGGGTCTCATCAGACCAAGTTCATCTCCATGGGGTTGTGGTGTTTTGTTTGTCAAGAAGAAAGATGGCACGGTTCGTCTTTGTGTTGACTACCAGCCATTGAACAAGAAGACAATCAGAAACAAGTACCCACTTCCCAACATCAACGAGTTGTTTGAGCAACCAAAAGTTGCCAAGGTTTTCTCAAAGCTTGATCTTCGCATGGGTTATCATCAAATTCGCATTTGCGAAGAAGACATTCCTAAGACCGCTTTCAGGACGAGTTTTGGCTCTTATGAGTACACCGTCATGTCGTTTGGTCTTGCGAATGCTCCTCCAACCTTCTCAAGAATGATGAATTTCATTTTCTCTCCTTTCAAGAATGAATTTGTCTTGGTCTATCTGGATGATATCCTTCTGTTCTCGGAGACGGAAGAAGAGCATGCAGAGCATCTCTGCCTTGTACTTGACAAGTTAAGAGAGCATCGATTCTATGCCAAGTTTTCCAAGTGTGAGTTTTGGCTCAATGAAGTGGTGTACCTTGGGCATGTGATCTCTGCCGAGGGAATTAAAGTGCACCTTGAGAAGGTTGAGGCAATATTGAAGTGGGAACCTCCTTAGAACGTGAAGCAGCTTTAGAGTTTCCTCGGGCTTGCTAGCTATTGCGGAAGATACGTGGAGAACTTCTCTCAAATTGCTAAGCCTCTGTCCAATCTCCTCCAGAAGAGTGTCAAGTATGTTTGGTCTCCTGAGTGTGATGTGCCGTTTAATACGCTCAAGAAGAGACTGACGTCAGCTCCAGTTCTTGTTCCTCCTGAGCAGTCTAAGACTTTCCAGGTTTTTTGTGATGCTTCTCTCCAAGGTCTTGGTGGTGTTCTCATGCAAGATAAGAAGATTGTTGCTTATACCTCGCGTCAGTTGAAGCCTGCCGAGAAGAACTACCCCACTCATGATCTTGAGTTGGCGGCAGTTGTGCATGCTCTAATGACTTGGAGGCATTTGTTGTTGGGTAGACCAGTTGAGGTGTACAGTGACCACAAGAGCTTGAAGTACATTTTCACTCAACCCAATCTCAATCTTCGGCAGTCTCGTTGGGTGGAAATGCTTGAGGACTTCAATCCAAGAATTGAGTATACTCCTCGGAAAGCAAATGTCATTACAGATGCACTCAGTCGTAAGGCGTATTGCAATAGTCTCATCTTGAAGCCTCTTCAACCCGAGCTTTGTGAAGCCTTCCACAATCTCAACCTTCAGATGATTCCGTAAGGATTTCTTGCAAATATTCAAGTTTCTCCGACTCTGGAAGATCAGGTTCACCAAGCATAGCTTCTTGACACTATGGTGAAGAAAGTGAAGAAAGGTGTGGCCAAGAGCATTCCGAAGTATAAGTGCTTTCGCGTTGATGACAAAGATACCTTGTTCTTTGAGGACCGTCTTGTGGTTCCAAAAGGTGATCTCAGAAAGGTTATCATGGACGAAGCACACAATTCTCTTCTATCCATTCATCCAGGCATTTCCAAGATATATCAGGATCTCAAGCAGACCTTCTGGTGGACTCGCATGAAACGTGAGATTGCTCAGTTCGTGAATGAGTGTGATGTTTGTCGTAGAGTGAAGGCGGAGCATCAACGTCCAGTAGGTCTTCTTCAGCCTTTGCCTATCCCAGAGTGGAAATTCGATCATGTGGAGATGGATTTCGTCACTGGGTTTCCCAACTCCAAGAGAGGCAACGATGCCATCTTTGTGGTTATCGACAAGCTGCCAAAAGTTGCTCATTTCCTGAGAGTCAAAGAATCTATCTCGGCATATCAGCTTGAAGAGTTGTATACGTCAAGGATAGTGTCTTCGCATGGTATTCCTCAGCTCATCTCTTCTGACCGTGGAAGCCTCTTTACTTCTAAGTTTTGGGAGTCCTTCCAGACTGCTATGGGTACCAAGATCCGTTTCAACTTTGCGTTCCATCCGCAGACAAGTGGTCAAGTTGAGAGAGTCAATCAGATCCTTGAAGATGTGCTTAGAGCCTATGTGATTTTGTTCGGCATGAAGTGGGAAGACTGCCTTCCATATGCTGAATTCTCATACAACAATAGCTTTCAAGCTAGCTCAGGCAAGGCCCCTTTCGAGATTCTCTACGGCAAAAAGTGTTGTACCCTGCTTAACTGGTCTGAAACCGGTGGGCGTCAGATATTGGACAATGACATAATCACTGAAGCAGAAGAAATGTGCCATGTCATTCACGAGAACCTCAAATCAGCTCAGTCCTGACAGAAGAGTTATTACGATAACAAACATCAGGATGTTTCCTTCCAAGTGGATGATCTAGTCTATCTCAGAGTCTCTCCCATGAAGGGCACTCAGCGGTTTGGAATTAAAGGGAAGCTAGCTCCTTGTTTTGTTGGTCCTTTCAAAGTTGTTGGCAAGAGAGGTGGTCTTGCATATCAACTAGAGCTTCCTCCAAATTTTGCAAATGTGCACGATGTCTTCCATGTTTCTCAGCTCCGAAAATGCTTCAAAACTCCTGAGCGAACCATTGACCTCCAAGACATCGATCTCCAAGAAGATCTCTCTTATCGTGAGCATCCAGTTGCAATTCTTGAAAAAACTAAGCGTAAGACTCGCAACAAGTCTATCAAGTTCCTCGAGGTGAAGTGGTCTCATCATTCTGACAAAGAACCTACTTGGTAACGCAAGGACGCTCTCCGTTCCGAATTTCCAGACTACTTTCGTTCCTAGATCTTGGGTCGAGATCCTCTTGTAGTGTGGGAGAGTTGTGACAGCCCAAGTGCTGCCCCTACCTTTATTTGGCATGTAACCTATTGCATGAACCTTGTGCCATGAGATTAATGAGATTGCACCTTGTCATGCCATGCTTTGTTTTGAATCCATGCATCATGCATCATTTCATCCATCATGCATTTTGATTCTTATGTGGCCTTGTGTGATTGGTGGGTTGTGATCTTGAGTGTTGTGTGTGATGTGGTGGAATGTTGGTGTGCAACCCTCCTTTTCTTCCCTCTCTTTTCTTTTCAACAAACCTTCCAATACCCCCTTTTTGCTTCATGTTATTTGTTAAGCAGAATTAAGTTGCTATTTAAATGATTTAAAAATGTTCAAGAGGTAGCCCTATATGTGTTATGAATTTTGAGTATGGGTGTTTTGATGTTTGAAGTTTGTGTGCTTGTGAGTTTTAAATAACAGAGGGCTGCCTATTTTAAAATATTTAAATTACTTGTCCTAAAAATCAACTTAATATTTTTATTAAATAGTGCATAATATTTTCTTTACAAAAGTATTTTTGTTTGCACCAGAACCCTTTTATTTTTCTCTGGGGGTTTTCCCTTGTGTTGTGGTGTTTTTAAAAAGAATAGGCTTCTGTTTTGTTTGTTTGAGAGAGTGTGTGTGTGTGGCCTTCCTGGCCCACGAGGCCCAGCAGCCACCTGACGGCCACCTGCTACGTCGCCGCTGCCGTCAGGTTCAGAGAGAGCGAGAGTGCTCCGTCGTCCCCTTTCCGTCGTCGTCGCCGTCTGTTCCCAAGCCTATTTAATCCCCTCGACGTCTGTGCCGCTCCCCTAGGGTTCCCTCTTCCCCCTCGCGCCGCCACCCTCCATCTTTCCCTCTCTTTCATCTTAGGTAAGCATGGGTTCAGAGAGTCCAGAGAGGGTGCAGTGAGATTCAGAGAGAGAGAGCTCGTCGCCGCAGGAGCTTCTCCGGCGAGCCCCTCGAGCAGGAGATCGTCGGGATCGCGTCGTCGTCGCCTTCTGCTTCCCCGACGTCCTCTGCATCCGCGTGGGATGCCAAGGCCACGCCTCTGCTTCATCTTCTTCCCCTCCGGTCGAGCTCCTCCGCCGCGACAATTCCCCGTCGCCGTGCTTCCTAGAGCTAAATTGGTTGCGCGGTCTTGTCTAGGTGAGCTCACCATCCATCCTCGCCCGATCCCAAGCTTTTAGCTTCGTTGTAGTGCATGCCTGCGTTAGGTACGTTCCGCCGCCGTCAGACCTTGTCTCGAATGGTGCACCATCGAGCTCATGCTTCCAGGCGTTGCGTGCGAGTTCCTGCTTCTCGTAGGGGCCATTTTCGCTCCGCCTCGTCCGATTCCTTGCCTGGGTCATCGCCGCGCGATTCGTGTGCAGGTCCCCGTCATTGCCATTCTATCGTCGTCGCCGGTATCATTCTCGCCTGCGTTTGGTGGCTGGGCTAGTGTGTGCGTGTGTGGGCAGGAGCAGGGCATCCAGCGAGCGCCTCCGCCGCTCGTGTGATCATCGGAGTCCTCTGGTTGGCCGTCGTCGTGCTCTGTCGCGCAGGTGTCGTTCTTCTTCACTTTCGTCAGACATGGTAGTGCGTGTGTGTACTAGTGCATTAGTCCCCTCCTCTGTTATCAGCCGAGCTGATAGCAGAGTGGTAGGCATCAGGGGAAGCAACCAAGAGGTTGTGGGTCCGATTCCGAACCCCTCCCCATTTTTTATTTTTTATTTATTTTCTTCTTTGTTTTCTTCCATTGCAATATATATATGTGTGTGTGTAGTTAATTCCAGCATGTGTTTTTCTTATTTTGCTTGATTGTGTGCATGTGTGTCTATGTGTATGTGCATGTGAGTGTGCACATATGCATGACCTTGTGCTTGTGTGTGTGTGCCACATAGTTTGGTGCATATATTTGCATGTATGTGAGTGTGAGGGGTGTGTTGGTTGTGTGTATGTGTGTATACATAGGTGTATATGCATGTGTGTGTGTGTGGCAGATTGCACACATGTTGTGTGAGTATATATGCATGTGAGTTTGTGGGAGTGTGTGTGTGTGTGTGTGTGTTACCATACACATATACATGTGCATATATGCATTGTGCATATATGTATGCATATGTGTGTGGATGACCACCCACACACATGAGCTTGTGTGAGTGTATGTGAGTGTATGTGCCTAGTGCACTTGTGGGAGTGAGTGTGTGTATGCCTATGTGCATTATGCATATATGAGCATGTGAGTGTGTGTGGGTGAACATCCCCTTCTTGGGTGGTATGCTCATAAGTGTGGGTGCTCATATGCCTTGGGCATATATAGAGCATGGATTTGCTTGCTTGTAGTGTGTGTGTAGAGTGTATGTGTGTGGGGGGACTAGTGGGTTTCCCCACTTGATAAACCCCTTTGTTGTATTTATATGAATGTGGTGATTGTTAGCTCTTTTCCATCTCTAGCTAAGTTACAAATCTGGCTGTGATCATTTATGCCCATGTTCAAATAGAGCTATGTATCACTTCTGAGAATATGTGGTAGTTTTGCTATCTTGTTTGTGCCTTGTTATTTCACATGAACATATGAGTATGACACATGTTTTTTGGGGTAGAAAGAGCCCATTAATCCACTGGTGCTTTTTGATTTCACTTTTGAGCAAGTTCATAAACTGTCATTTTAGCTGTGATGCCAATTTGTCATTTTTCCATGATTTAATCCTTGCTTGCTTTGGGGCATATGCCAACTAGGAAGTGCTAGTGTTTTATATCTACTATACCATGGTATTTTTATTTAACATGAGAATAACACATATAAGTGGGAAACATGCTACTAAGTAGCCAACTTAATGTTTCTGTTTCAGCATGCTAAAAATTACCAAGTCTGAGAAATCTGCTGTTATTTTTATGCCATGTAGAGTGGTTGGCATCTTGTGATGTGTTGTGAATTAGATCAGGCTCAGTGCTAGTATTTTGGAGTAGATGTCGTATAATACCATCCTGTTAATTTTCATGCCAATAGGTTCTCTGTATCATATTTAACTACTGCTGTCAACTTGCTACTTTATTAACTCAGATTCCATAAAACTGTAATTTTCACTGTCCCAGAAAACTGCTTCATCTTGTCAACTTGATAGCTTCATGCTTATTGATGTGTGCCTCCTATGCAGATTGTGTAGTTGGATAAGTTGATGTATATGTTCTGTAGTTTCTGTCAATACCTTATATGTGGCTGTAGGATTCCTGTAGCTCAAGTTGTGGGTCGTGGAAGTTGCTATGTTGCTGTTTTGTGGCAGATTGTTTGTTTCATTGTTTTGTGACTTGTGGGAGCTATACTCCATGAAATTGAATGATTTTTGAGTCTAATGTGGTTGGTTTTTCATTGCCTAACCAGTGGCTACCTTGGAATGTCAAGAATTAGCCCATGGTATTCGTTGTCTTATGTTTTGCCTTCGTTCCTTGCCGTGAGCGTATCGTGAGAACCGTAACTCCGTTTCTTACATTCTTTATATGCATTTCTATCGATTTCGCATGCTGCATCCATATTTGCCATGTTCATGCCTGTTTAAATAACTTAACATGAGGTTATGTCTAGATTCATTCATAAACAAACTTTGCATGTGAAACATGACTAGTTTTGGATTGCCATGTTAATTCTTCATAAATGAATCATGCATCATCTTGTTTGTGCATTGCACCTTAGTTGGATGTTTATTGTTGTTGTTTCTCTTGGGTAGACGCGAGTGTTGATACTGAGTACGAGGACCCAGGAGAGTACCACTACGAGGATCCCGCTACTTGTTTCGCTGAAGAACCAACAGGCAAGATGATCGTACCCGGATCCCGATACTATTTTCGCTTGCTAGTTTCTCGCTCTTATCGTTACAATGGTGCTACCTACCACTTGAATATCAGCCTCCTAATTGCCATGAAAGCCTCTAACCCTCCACATCCTTGAAAACCTTTGATTGGCTAAGTTACCGCTGCTCAGCCCCTCTTATAGCGTTCTTAGTTGCAGGTGCAGGTTGTTCCATGTGATAACATGGATTGGATATCACAATATTATCTGTTATTTAATTTAATGCACATATATATCTTGGTATTGGTGGAAGGCTTGGCCTTTTGCTAGGTGTTTTGTTCCGCTGTTACCGCCATAGTTCTTGATACTGGTGTTATGGTTTCCATATTTTGCGCTCCTGACATGCTCGGGGTTGTTGTGGGGACCCCCTTGTTTATTCGGTTGAGATTAAAACTTGTCTGGCAAGACCCAACATTGTTACTACATTTGCTTAATAACTTAATAAAATTTGCATAGGGCTTTGCAAACCCGTGGATAATTCATCAACCCTCGCGCCAGTACTCCTCATGAGTGTTGGTCCAAACTAGAGCGCTGTGCGGGGCCAACCCAGGGCAATTTGGGAGATTTCTATCAGGCCTCCGTATGCGTCGCTTATCCGTCGTGTCCTAAGAACAAGATACGCGGCTCTTATCGGGTTCGTCGACATGTCGGGTGGTCTTGTTGGATTTGTTTTACCTTTATCGAGTGTCTTGCGTTTGGAGTCTGACTTTCTTCGGGTTTTCTCGAGGTGTTGGAATTCCTTTGGAATTACCTATGATGACCACGATATCCGTGGTCGAGGCTATTCCCGTGGAGTGTGGTTATTTGTGATGGACTAGTTGGAGCACCCCTGCAGGGTTAAATCTTTTCGAGAAGCCGTGCCCGTGGTTATGTGGCAACTTGGATATTTGTTTAACACCCGGTTATAGTAAACTTGAATTAAACTCTTAATAAAATACACCAACTATGTGAGTAACCATGATCGTCTCTGCTCGTGAACATGATCCGAGAGAGAACACGGTGGGGTTATGTCTAACGTAAGTAAGTGTTCAGGATCTCACAGAAATCATACTAGATTCGATCGTTCATCGTAGGACACTCATATTTATTTTCATGTTACGGAAGTTAGCCACCATATATGCTTAGTGCTGCTACAAACTAAACACATATCCCATCCCAACCTTTAAGCTTGAATAGTCTCGATACCCGGGTGCTCGGTTGTTGAGTCCTTGTGGCTCACATATTACTACAAACCTCCAGGTATAGGTACAGATGAGTACGTGTAGGATGATTTTACCCAGCTCCAGTGGGAGTATGATGAGGAAAGAGGCAGGATGTATGTGACTTACTCGGATGAGTAGAGGACCAAGGTCGTGATCTTTGGGATAGCAAGATAGTTTCATTTGCATCTGTTTTATCGTTTGATTTCGTCCGTAGTCAGACCCTGTCTTCATCTTGATGATTTGAACTCTGTGTGGAATTGTAATTTAGCATGTGGCGAGTGTAAGCCAACTTGTATACTCATCACTTCTATAATGTATGATGCAATGTTACTATACTTGTGAATGGCAAGATGTGCCTCTATCCCTTGCGAGGCCCTCGTGTCTTAAAAAAGATAGGCATGCATCTTGGGCGTGACATCCGGGAGGAACGCCAAGCCAACACTGCTGCCATCTAGCAGATGGCTCAAGCCCTTGTCAACAACCAACAACAAGGCAGGAACGGCAATGGCCGCTCCACTCTATCTGAGTTCATGAGGAATTCGCCCCCAACCTTCACTAAGACTGCTGGACCTTTGGATGTCGATGACTGGATCCACACCATCAAGGACCTCCTTGCATTGGTCAACTACAATGAGGATCGTGAGAAGGTTCTTTATGCCTCTCACTGCCTAAGAGGTACCGCCGGATCTTGGTGGGATGGATTCAAGGTCATGCAAGGTGGTCGTGTGATCACTTGGGATAACTTCAAGGAAGGGTTCCGCACTGCCCACATTCCCTCTAGGGTCATGGATATTAAGAAGAGAGAATTTTGAGCGCTGAAGCAAGGAAGTGGCGCTATCAAGGAGTATATGCAGAAGTTCAACCTGTTCTCAAGGTATGCACTTGAAGATGTCAACACTGAGGCCGTGAAGATGGAACGCTTCATGGAAGGACTCCAGCAAGCCCTGTAGTATCATCTCATTGTCTGCAACTGTTGGACCTTCTTCGACCTAGTGAACAAGGCCCTCATGTTTGAAGATAAGCGTCGTGCCATGGATGACACTCGCAAATGCAATATGATCAACAAGGGAAGTTCCAGCAATCAGAAGCCTTGTTCCTGGCAGGAAGCCCCCCGACTTATCAAACACAACAGGCCAGACCTCCTGCGCCTCGTCCGAGCTACCAGCCTCAGCAATATGCCAATTCCAAGCCAGCTTACAGCAACCCCAATAACTACAACGATGGTAGGAACAACAACAACAAAAACAACTTTGGGCAGGTCACTCGCTTTGGATGTGGCCAGCCTGGGCACGTCTCTCGGCAATGCCCCAACAAGATGCTAGATACACAGCGTCCCAATGCGCCCAACCAAGGTCAAGTCCATGGAACACCACCAAGGAACCCTGCTCCCCGCAACCATCCCAACAATGGCATGGGTCGCGTGAATCATGTCACTATAGAGGAATCCCAGGAAGACCCGGACGTCATACTGGGTACGTTCCTCGTCAACTCAACCCCAGCAACAATATTGTTTGATTGTGGAGCTTCGCATTCTTTTGTTACTCCAAAGTTTGCACTAGAGAGTGGCATAAAGCCTACACCCCTCGGTGGTCGTATGTTGATACAAACACCAGGTTCAGTTATGAAATCCAAGATAGGATGTAAGGGAGTCGGGATTGTCATCAACGGTGTAGACTTCCTAGCAGACCTCATATTTATGGAATCACCAGGTTTGTATGTCATCCTAGGCTTGGACTGGCTAATCAATAACCAAGGCTACTTGGACTGTGCCAAGAGGATCGTCACCATAACCAATAGCCAAGGAGTTGAGGTCAAGTATGTTCCCAACCCGACCTCCACTCAAGCCCCTCAGGTTAACTGTTTGTCGGGAATTGAGATGGATCAAGTGCCAGTGGTATGCGAATACCCCAATGTTTTTCCTGATGAGCTTCCCAGGATGCCTCCTGACCGCGACATTGAGTTCATCATTGAACTAATGCACGGATCAAGGCCCATCTATAAGAAGCCCTATTAAATGGGATCAGCAGAGTTGGCTGAACTGAAGGAGCAACTCGTTGAGCAGCTCAGGAGAGGATTCATTCGCCCTAGTTCTTCTCCTTGGGGATCACATGTTCTATTTGTGTCAAAGAGGGACGGAACTATCAGACTTTGCATCGATTACTGTTCTCTCAATGAAGTCACGATAAAGAACAAGTACCCACTCCCCAAGATTGAAGACTTGTTCGACCAGCTGAATGGAGCCAAGGTGTTTTCCAAGATTGACCTCGGATCGGGATACTACCAGTTGAAGATCAGGCCCCAAGACATTCCGAAGACGACGTTTGTAACCCGGTATGGCCTGTATGAGTACATGGTCATGTCATTCGGGTTAACCAATGCCCCAACCTACTTCATGTACCTCATGAACAAGGTTTTCATGCAACACTTGGACAAGTTTGTTATTGTCTTCATAGATGACATACTCGTCTTCTCCAAGTGTGAAGAATAGCATGACCAACACTTGAGATTGGTCCTAGACAAGCTTCGAGAGCACCAACTTTATGCAAAATTCAGCAACTGAATTCTGCCTGCATGAAGTTGGGTTCTTGGGTCATGTGTTGACTGTGGAAGGACTGGCGGTGGATCCTGCCAAGATCAAAGTTGTGACTGAATGGCAATCCCCAACCAATGTGAAGGAAGTCAGGAGCTTCCTCGGACTCGCGGGATATTACCGCAAGTTCATAAGAGGATTCTCAAGCATTACCAGACCCATGACTCATCTCCTAACAAAGAACAAGAAATTTGGATGGACAGCTAAGTGCGACGAAAGCTTCCAAGAGCTCAAGAAGAGATTGACCACAACCCCAGTTTCGGACACCCCCGATATTCACAAGGAGTTTGTGATATATTGTGATGCATCGAGAACCTGGATTGGATGTGTTCTGATGCAAGAAGGCAGAGTCGTAGCATATCTTTCCAGACAGCTACGTCCTCACGAAGAGAACTACGTTACTCATGATCTTGAATTGGCAGCCGTAGTTCATGCCTTGAAGACATGGCGACATTACCTCATGGGGAAGAGATGTGAGATATACGGAACATAAGAGCCTGAAGTACATTTCACTCAAAGGGAGTTGAATATGCGGCAACACCAATGGTTGGAGTTAATCAAAGGTTATGACCTCAGTGTTCAATACAACCCCAGGAAGGCTAATGTGGTGGCAGACGCCTTAAGCAGAAAGGCTTGTTCCTTGAATGCGATGATCAAGGAAAGGCTACCCGCCCTGTATGAAGATCTTGAAAGCTTCGACTTGGAACTAGTTGCACCTGGATTCCTAGCCAACCTCTAAGCAAAGACTACCTTAGTGGATGATATTCAGGAAGCTCAGAAGGGACACGAGAGTACTGAAGGCATCAATAGGAAGATGAAGGCAGGCAAGGCCCTAGGATTTTCAAAGGATGAGCAAGGAGTGGTGTGGTTTGGGAAGCGCATCTACGTACCCAACAAAGTTGAGCTCAAGAACTTGATCTTGCAAGAAGCTCATGACACTTCGTATTCCATCCATCCTGGAGGAACCAAGATGTATGAAAGCACAATATGCTCCCATGGTGGTTTTGATAATTCATGACAACATACATTGTCTCTTGGACTAATACTTTCATCTAGTGTATTTCAGATAAAGTCCATAGAGAGAGATGGGTTGGCAAAAAGGAGTGTGGAGAGTATCCCCGTGAAAAAGAAGGAGAAGGAACAGATTGGCAAAGCTTCAAGCAAGAGGAACTCTACATTTTACTTTGTGAGAAATCACCTTGAGTCCATAGGAAACCCAATACTATTAAAAGGTGGTAAGGTACTGATAGTGAACAAAATGCTCATACGTGCGCAAGTGATAGTCACCACATTCACCCACAAGCTCTTCCACAAAAGTCTGTCCAAAGCCAAATATCCAAAATCGGTGCAACCAACACTTTCCACTTGGTGCCAACAATTCTCAGCCTCAGACAGACTCATCCAAACCCTAGCCCTTCAGTGCAACCGAATCCATTTCGATGCCAACGAGTTTGGGTTTTCAACTTCCTGTTGCACAAATTCACAAAATAGATACCACCGAGTTTGTTGAATCGGCGTCATCGAGTTTGGCAATCTGACCGTTGGTCACCTTATCAGTGCAACCGAGTTTTATGTATCGGTCTCACCGAGATTCAAAAGTTGCTACCTCCAAGATTAGCACATCGGTGTCATCGAGTCTGGCTTATTAGGTGTAACGGTTGGATTTTTGGATATGCCTATATATACCCCTCCACTACCACTCACTCATAAGAGAAGCACTCAGAACAGATCCCTATCCTATCAGATTTTCTGAGAGAGAGCCATCTACTCATGTGTTGAGATCATGCCATTCCATTCCAACCATATGAATCTTGATCTCTGGCCTCCTCAAGTTGTTTTCCACCCAATCAATCTCTTCCACCAAAGCTAAATCTGTGAAAGAGTGATTGTGTGTTGAGGAGTCTATCATCTTGAAGCACAAGAGCAAGGAGTTCATCGACATTATCGAGCCTATTACCTTTTGGAGGGTGGTGCCTCCTAGATTGGTTAGGTGTCGCTTGGGAGCCTCCTACTTCGTGTTGTGGAGTGAACCAAGAAGTTTTTAAGGGCAAGGAGATCGCCTACTTCGTGAAGATCTACCCATAGTGAGGCTAGTCCTTCGTGGATGGAAGCCGTTATGGAATAGTCAAGGTTGCTACTTCGTGGACCCTTATGGGTGGAGCCCTCTGTGGACTCTCGCGGCCGTTACCCTCTGTTGTTTGAAGACTCCATAAACGTGGATGTGCGATAGAACCACCTATCAGAACCTCGGGAAAAATCTTCGTGTCCTTCATGCGTTTGATCTCCCTATCTTAACTCCTTACTTCCATGTACAATGTCTTTACTTTCTGCTGCTATACTTGATGACTTGCATGTGTAGGGTGTGCTAGACTTGCTATATATGCTAAAATCTACCAACACTTAACTTTGATCTTGTGTATATTTTAGATTCCTACAAGTAGTCTATTCACACACACCCCCTCTAGACATACTCTTCTAGTGATCCCGCAATTGGTATTAGAGCATTGGCCTCCATTGCTTCGGCTTCATCACTGTGGAGGAACATGGATGTGTCTAGTGTGGAGAGTTTGTATTGTAGAGTGCCCATTCTTGATGAAGAGTACTATAGTCGATAGAAGAATGCCATGATTGATCTATTTGACAAATTCCATTTGAGAAAACATATTGAAAATCCCTATGTGCTCCCCATTGATGAATTGCATCCCACACACGAAGAGGAAATTGACATGATTGGTAATCTTAGAACTGTCAATCTTATTGTTAGAGGTTTACCAAGATTTTTGCTTTCTCAATTGAAGAACTTTGCATGTGCTTATACTTTGTGGAATGATTTGGAGAAACGATATCCAAATCTTTCATTAAGTAATCTTGATGAAATTCTTCATAAAATTGTTGCTTTTCACAAAATGAAGTCTAGTGATCCAAACTTTGATAAAGGCCTATTTGAGCTTCATGATCTTATGCGTGCTAAAGGAGATGTCACAACTATCAACAACATTATTATTGAAGCCATTCACATTCATAAACTTTAACATTGTCATGGTTACGATTCTAATGAATCTATTGGTTTCTATGACGAGGAGATTCTACCAAATGATGACAATGAAGAACATGGGTACTATGATGCAGATGAGTTGTTTGACATCGAGCATGAAAAGATCATGAAGAACCTAAGTCTAATGGCAAACTTCAAGGATTACATGTCCGGTGGAAAATATTGGATTATCGATAGTGGATGCATGGATCACATGACTGGTGATAAAGACATGTTCCAAGAGATCGCGCCTAATCAAGGTCCTTGGAGGTACATGACCTTTGGAGACAACTCTAAGGGTAAGGTGCTTGGCCTTGGTAAGGTGGCCATATCTCATGATAGCTCGATTCAAAATGTGATGCTTGTTGAATCCCTTGGCTACAATCTTCTTTCCGTATATAGACTAGCAGACTTCAGTTTCAATGTACTTTTACTAAAGTAGATTGCCAAGTATTTCGATTTGATAACCATAAAACTGTCTTTACCAGTATTCGTAGATGTGATCTATACATTGTCGATTTCACTAAAAAGGCCCAACCTCGTACTTATCTCATTGCAAAATCATCTAAAGGTTGGCTACGGCATAGAAGGTTAGGACATGTAGGCATGCACAATCTAGATAAGCTTATCAAGGGCGATCACATTATTGGTGTTAAAGATGTTATCTTTGACAAAGATAGGCTTTATAGCGCTTGTCAAGCAGGAAAGCAAGTAGGTGGAAGTCATCCGGTCAAGAACATCATGACCACTAGGATACCACTCGAGTTACTTCATATGGATATTTTTGGTCCCTATGCTTACAAGAGTCTTGGTGGAAACTCTTATGGTCTAGTTATAGTTGATGAATTTTCTAGATTTACGTGGGTATTCTTTCTTGATGGTAAGTCATAGGTACAAAAGATCTTCAAGAACTTCACACACAAAGCGCAAAATCAATTTTAAGTGAAGATCAAGAAGGTTCAAAGCGATAACGGATCGGAGTTCAAGAACACCCATGTGGATACCTTTCTTAACGAAGAGGGTATTTCACATGAGTTCTCAGCTATGTACACGCCTCAAAAAAATGGAGTTATTGAGAGAAAGAACCGAACCTCATTAGATGGCAAGAATGATGCTTGACGAATACAAGATGCCAAGACACTTTTGCGCAGAAGTCGTGGAAACAGCATGTCATGCCACAAACCGACTCTACTTGCACAAGCTTCTCAGTAAAACGGCATACGAGATTCTCACCGGTAACAAACCCCAAGTTGGATACTTTCGGGTATTTGGCTCTAAGTGTTACATTCTTGATAAGCATCGACGTGCTAAATTTGCTCACAAATCTCATGAAGGTTTCCTACTTGGTCATGGATTGTACTCTCACACCTACGTTGTCTACAACAACTTCACTCGAAAAGTTCAAGAGATAGTAGATGTGAAGTATGATGAATCTAATGGTTCACAATTCGAACAATTGCCAAATGATGTAGGTGATAAAGATCCTTCGGAAGCTATCCAAGATTTGCCCATCGGCTAGATTCTTCCCATGGAGGTGAAGGAAAGTACTTCATCAACCCAAGTGTAAGCTCCTACTTAGGATCAAGGCTACCGACAAAACGGCATGGAAGCATCCACAAGTGGTACATGACAAGATGAAGAGGAGGAGGAAGTACATCATGAAGATCCACCACAACCTCCTTCACCACCACCTCAAGGAGACGACCACTTCGATAACAACGGACATGAAGGACATGATGAAGAAGAAAAAGCTCCTCCAACTAACAAGCCAAAGCTACTCCGAGTTTGACCTCAAGCGACCAAGAACCATCCCCTAAACCAAATCTTTGGTGACATACAAACAGGGAGGATCACTCGCTCTA
The DNA here is from genome assembly GCA_022496015.1 of Hordeum marinum. NCBI lineage: Eukaryota > Viridiplantae > Streptophyta > Magnoliopsida > Poales > Poaceae > Hordeum > Hordeum marinum. Next base: position 146,141,580 of record CM039676.1, read on the forward strand.
AAACTCGCTTGGATAACTTTTGTGAGCATTATTCTTTATCTCTAGCATTGAACCCTTGAAGGTTTAACAAGCTCTTGAAGACGCGGATTGGGTGAATGCTATGCATGAAGAGCTTCACAACTTCGAGACGAACGAAGTGTGGACACTCATGGAGAAGCCCAAGGACGAGCAAAACATTATCGACATGAAATGGGTATTTCGGAACAAGCAAGATGAAGACGGTCAACTCGTTCACAATAAGGCTCGCCTCGTAGCACAAGGATATACGCAAGTCAAAGGTATCCCGTTGCTAGACTAGAAGCCATTCAGATTCTTCTTGCTTATGCCAATCACCATGACATCACTCTTTACCAAATGGATATTAAAAGTGCTTTTTTAAATGGTGAGATTGAAGAAGAAGTCTATATTAGGCAACCACCTGGTTTTGTAAATCCCAAGAAACATGACCACGTTTAGAAACTTCGCAAAGCTTTATATGGTCTTAAGCAAGCTCCTCGTGCTTGGTATAAATGCCAAACGAAGTTTCTAATTAAAAAAGGATTTGAAATTGCTAAAATTGACGCAACCTTGTTCACAAAGAGCGTTAATGGTGAACTATTTGTGTGCCAAATTTATGTGGATGGTATTATCTTTGGATCTACTAACCCATAATTAAGTGAGAAATTTGGAAGGTTGATGTTAGAGAAGTATGAGATGTCTATGATGTGTGAGCAGAAATTCTTCCTTGGTCTACAAATCAAGCAAACGAGAGAAGGTACATTCATCTCTCAAACCAAGTACACCAAGGACTTGATAAATAAGTTCAACATGCAAGAGTGCAAAGGTATGAGAACTCCCATGCCATAGCGGACACGATGACCTCACTAAGGAGGGCGAGTCGGTTTATCAAAAGGTTTATTGATTAGTGATTGGTTCACTTCTTTATCTATGTGCCTCCCGTCTCAATATTATGCTTAGTGTGTGCATGTGTGCTAGATATCAAGCTGCACCCAAAGAATGTCATCTTAAGGCTATGAAACACATTGTGAGATACTTGATACATGCACCGAACTTTCGCATTTGGTATCCCAAGGGAACCTCTTTTAATCTTCTTGGCTACTCTGACTCGGACTATGCCGGTGACAAGGTTGATAGAAAATCCACCTCGGGTACATGTCAATTTCTTGTTAGATCTCTTGTGTCTTGGTCCTCCAAGAAACGAAACTCGGTATCTCTATCTACTATCGAAGTGGAATACATTGCCGCTAGATCATGTTGTGCGCAATTACTATGGATGACACAAACACTTAAAGATTATGGAATCTATGTTAAAAAATGTGCCATTACTATGTGACAATGAAAGTGCTATTAAGATTGGTCATAATCCTGTGCAACATTCTCGAACCAAGCATATTCATGTTTGACATCATTTCATTCGTGATAATGTTGCCAAAGGAGATATTAATCTTAAGAATGTTCGTACTAACAAACAATTGGTCGATATCTTTACTAAGCCACTTGATGAAAAAGTGTTTTATCATTTGAGTAGTGAGTTGAACATCATTGCTGCTTCAAACTTGAGCTAAGCTCACTCGGATGCTTGCAAGGGGATGAGCTTTATTGTCTATTCCACACTAATATTACCTTGAATATCATATCTTGGAATTCCATGCTCCCTTGTCTTGCATCTAACCCTTTTGTAGGTACTTGGAAGAACAACACTCCACAAGGTTGCCATTAACTCATATCTTAAGCAATCTTTTCATGACCAAGTATCCACAACCTCTCTTTGATAATGAAAGGAAGAAGACAACAAAACATATCCTTGACATATATTTCTCAATTGGTATCATGTCACATGCATATATCATGTTCTTCCTTGCGTGACTAACCTTTGTAGGTGAAAAGTGAACAAAAGCAAAAAGGATTGCTCCCAACTCAAGACGACCTTCATCAACTTCGAGCATCCTCATCAAGTTCACCTACAAGTTACGTCAACAACATCACTCGAAGGTATGTATTCATATCCTTGAAAAAGGCTTTACTCCAAGTCATGAGATAAAGCAGCTCAAGTGATATGAAGACATTAAAATGCTTAATCGAAAATGGTAACCCGATTTTGAGCTTAACGATGAGTATGACCTATGATCAAGTATTCTTGCTTGGCTCCTGAGTTAGTATACTCTAATATAGGTGACCTAGTCACCGCCCATCATCTAGTTAAGAATCTTGGTTGGTTCATTCTCTATTGTGTAATTTCTTGGAACCATTCAAATCTTCTCTAGTTGATACCTCTTTCCAAATTATTTGCATTACATTTACAAATTCTTTTTTTACCCTTTGTTACAAATTTTCACAAATTTGCAAGTTTCTATTTGATGTCTCGGAGACTCCGATACAAAGGACTCGGTTCTACCGATTCAGCAGATGAGTTGCATAACATTATATCGGTACCACTAACAAATTTGTCTTGGAGCCACCGACCTTCAATCATGTTTTAGTCTATGTTTGTATCTATAAATCTTTGAGTTTCCTTCTATGATATTTTTTATTTCTTCGATGATCCCTTTTATTCAAAAAGGGGGAGGGAAGGGAGAGAAATACATTCAAGGATCCCTAACTCAAAGGAGGAGACATTCTACAAAGTTTCAGTTTAGCCAATGGGAGATAAATTATCTTTAATGATTCCCTCGTATTTCTCATGATTTTTATATTCTATGGATCCTACATTCTATGACCCTTGTTCTCAAGGATCCCTTCTTTATCAATGATCCCTGTATCTGACCCTATGTATGACCCTGTTGGCAATTAATGCCAAAGGGGGAGAAATACCAAAGCTTCAAAGCTAAAGAGGGAGATACATGCTTATGCAAAGGGGGATACAATTTAGGGGCAAAGGAGAATGTCAAAGTTTACACTTATATAAACAAGGGGAGAATACCAAAGTAGGGGAGAAAAGTCTAACATTCGTGAATAGTTTTCTCACCCTATCAATCATGCTAAGATTCAGGGGAGGATGTACTACTATTTATTATCCAGGAGAGAAAGCTCTATATGATCTTGGAGACATATCAATCTTAAGGAATATTATCTTTTATATGTTCTCCATATCTTGGTACTTTTGAGTTCTATTGGTTTTGATTGGTAGAATACTCTTGTTTTTCCTAACATTATTTTCTCAAGTGTATCTCTACTACTAGAATGCTCAAGAACTCAAGGTAAGTATATGCATCATATCTTTGATCAAGATGATCTCTTGCTTCTTGCACATATTGTTTGCAAGAGTGAAGTCTTGATCAAGGATACACCTCATTCATATACATTTTATGCATATAGCCAAGATATACATGACTTCTCATGTCCTTCCTACCATGTGTGTGTTCATGCATTCAAAAGCAATTATCCTCAAAATGGATTGCACACATCTAGGGGGAGCTTGTATTAGTCATGTATCCTTCAAAGTCTTCATTATATACATGCATATCTTTATTTGAAGCTTTGATTGTCTGTTGTCATCAATTACCAAAAAGGGGGAGATTTAAAGCACAATATGCTCCCTTGGTGGTTTTGATAATTCATGACAACATACATTGTCTCTTGGACTAATACTTTCATCTAGTGTATTTCAAATAAAGTCCATAGAGAGAGATGGGTTGGCAAAAAGGAGTGTGGATAGTATCCCCATGAAGAATAAGGAGAATAAATAGATTGGCAAAGCTTCAAGCAAGAGGAACTCTACATTTTACTTTGTGAGAAATCACCTTGAGTCCAATGGAAAGCCAATACTATTAAAAGGGGGTAAGGTACTGTTGGTGAACAAAATGCTCATACATGCACAAGTGATAGTCACCATATTCACCCACAAGCTCGTCCACAAAAGTTTGTCCAAAGACAAATATCCAAAATCGGTGCAACCAACACTTTCCACTCGTGCCACCGATTCTCAGCCTCAGACAGACTCAACCAAACCCTAGCCCTTCAGTGCAACCGATTCCATTTCGGTACCATCGACTTTGGGTTGCCAACTTACTATTACGCAAATTCACAAAATCGGTACCACCGAGTTTGTTGAGTCGGCGTCGCCGAGTTTAGCAATCTATCCGTTGGTCACCTTATCGGTGCAACCGAGTGTTATGTATCGGTCTCACCGAGATTCAAAAGTTGCTACCTTTGATGCAATTCGGTACCACCGAGATTAACACATCGTTGTCACCGAGTCTGACTTATTAGGTGTAATGGTTGGATTTTTGGAGATGCATATATATACCCCTCCACCACCACTCACTCATAAGGGACGCACTCAGAACAGATCTCTACCTGTCCTATCAGATTTTCTGAGAGAGAGCCATCTACTCATGTGTTGAGATCAAGCCATTCCATTCCAACCAAATGAATCTTGATCTCTAGCCTCCCCAAGTTGCTTTCCACCCAATCAATCTATTCCACCAAAGCCAAATTTATGAGAGAGTGATTGAGTGTTGAGGAGTCTATCATCTTGAAGCACAGGAGCAAGGAGTTCATCGACACTATTGAGCATATTACCTTTTGGAGGGTGGTGCCTCCTAGATTGGTTAGGTGTCGCTTGGGAGCCTCCTACTTCGTGTTGTGGAGTGAACCAAGAAGTTTATAAGGGCAAGGAGATCGCCTACTTCGTGAAGATCTACCCATAGTGAGGCTAGTCCTTCGTGGATGGAAGTCGTTATGGAATAGTCAAGGTTGCTACTTTGTGGACCCTTATGGGTGGCGCCCTCCATGGACTCTTGCGACCGTTACCCTCCATGGGTTGAAGACTCCATAAACATGGACATACGATAGAACCACCTATCAGAACCACGGGAAAAATATTCATGTCCTTCATGCGTTTTATCTCCCTATCTCAACTCATTACTTCCATGTGCAATGTATTTACTTCCCGCTGCTATACTTGATGACTTGCATGTGTAGCGTGTGCTAGACTTGCTATATATGCTAAAATATGCCAACACTTAACTTTGACCTTGTCTAGATTTTAAATTCCTGCAAGTAGTCTATTCACCCCCCCCTCTAGACATACTCTTCTAGTGATCCCGCAATGTATCAAGACCTCAAGGCAAGGTTCTGGTGGCATGGCATGAAGAGAGAAATAGGCATGTTTGTTGCTAAGTGTGACATATGCCAGAGAGTCAAAGCTAAGCATCAGCGGTCTGTTGGGCTATTGCAACCTCTCAAAGTGCCTGAATGGAAGTGGGACAAGGTCGGGATGGACTTGATCACCAGATTGCCAAGGTCAAGCAAGGGACATGATTCCATTTGGGTCATTGTTGACCATCTGATCAAGGTAGCCCACTTCATCCCTATTAAGACCACCTATGATGGAAGCCAGCTGGCAAACCTCTACAACAACCGCATCGTGAGTCTTCACGGAGTTCCAAGGAGATTGTGTCGGATCGAGGAACCCAGTTTACCTCAAGGTTTTGGAAGAAGTTTCAAGAAGCAATGGGAACCAAGTTGTCTTTTAGTACAGCTTTTCACCCTCACACTGGTGGGCAGATAGAGTGAGTGAATCAGATACTCAAAGATATGCTCCGTGCATGTGTTTTGGCATATGGAGCTGAGTGGGAAGATTTCCTGTCGTTTGTCGAGTTCTCCTACAACCACAGCTACTAGTCCACTCTCCAGATGGCTCCATTTGAGGTGTTGTATGGGCACAAGTGTCGTACTCCCCTCAACTGGTCAAAGACCAAAGAAGGATTGGTCTTTGGACCAGATATCCTTCGTGAAGCTGAAGAGCAAGTTCAACTCGTCCGAGAACGTCTCAAGACTACCAGGTCAAGACAAAAGAGCCAAGCTGACTCACGCCGTCAGGAAGTAAACTTTTGCATTGGCAATCATGTCTACCTCCGAGTCACGCCCCTCAAAGGGACCAAGCGTTTCCACGTCAAGGGAAAGCTTGCACCAAGATACATCGGCCCTTCAAGATCACCTCTATGCGAGGAGGACTTGCTTACCAGCTTGAACTGCCTTCTAGCTCTCCGATGTGCACACTGTTTTCCATGTGTCAGAACTCCAGAAGTGCCTTCAAGTGCCCAACCGCCCCGGCCTCTACAAGGGCATCGATCATCAAGCCATTGACCTTCAACCACACCTCACTTATCGTGAGAAGCCAGTTCGCATTTTGGAGGAAGCTGAGCGTTGCTCCCGAAGCCGCACCATCAAGTACTTCAAGGTCCAATGGAGCAACCATACTGAAGCAGAAGCAACCTAGGAGCGTGAAGACTATCTTAGATCCGAGTTCCCTTATCTTTTTAGCGCTTAACCTAGGAATCTCGGGGACGAGATTATTGTAAGGGGGTAGGTCCGTCACACCCTGTAATTGTATCACTTTTTCTATGCTTGGATTTACAAAATTTGGAACCAATTAAAACTTTTGAGTGCATGATTGTTTGAATTGTTGCTTGTTTGCTTTTTTGGATGATTGTGTTTGGCACTCCTAGCTTCTACTCCTCTCCATACTCATCTTCCTTGATCCAAACATCTTGCCCAATGATCATACCATGTGTATAGTACCTAAAACTATTTTTTCTCCAAATTTATTTGACCAAAAAGAATTTTTACAAATTAGGTTTTCAAAAAAAAACCGAGTTGAGGTTTGCACTGCAAGTCCTCAAATTGGGTGGACCCTTTTTCCCCAAAGGCTTTATTTTAAACCTATTATATATATGAATTGCCAAAACCACCAAATGTTAATTTTAAAGATTATTTTCCTATTTTATTTAAAGCACTTTTCTTAAGGCCAGAAATGTCATTTATAGGGGGAAAATATTTAAATTCTTTAAAATATTTGAGAAAAATTAGGGAAACTTAATGGACATATATTTTCCATATAAATGAGTTTCAACACATGGTCATGTTCAAAATCATGGGCAAAACCCCGCAAAACCCTTTCTGCTCAAAGCAAACTTTTGAAATATTTCTACAAGAAATATTCTCAATAAATTCCAGGAACATTCCAGAAAGTCACACATGTTATATGTGATGGTCTTGCAAAGTTTCAACCTAATCACAATTGATTTTCTTCACAAAATATTCCAAAACCATTCATGTCCAGAATCAAATTTGAGCAACTTTACATGTGAAGTATCTCCTGTTGGTCCCAAACTTTGTAAGCATGTTCTGTTACTAAGTGGTGCATCAAGGGGAATGGAAATGCATGCCTAGATCTATAGGAATCGGATTATGTTAATTTCTAGGGTTTTACAAAGTTACATTGTGAACTTTCTTCAAAAGGGCTCAAACTTGGTGTTCCAGACTGTTTTTACCTTCTATTTCATCATGTTAAATCACATGGTTAGCAAACCCCATTTTCTTGCCAAAACCTCCATCAAACACCTTCTGCATGTTTGGTAAAAACATGTTTTGACCACCTTTTACTATTCCCCTTGACCTCAAAATTTTACCACTATCTCTAGGATGCCCCCTCTACCCCCAGTAAGAATCTCAAGCCTCAGCTCCATGGGTAAGTGGGGTCAAACCCATTTTAACACCCTGAACAGTAGGAATCTCCTTCTCGCTCCCCCTTATCCTTAGGAGTCTAACCCTCCTCTCCTTTCGTCGGATTGCAGTCGAGGGCGAGCAAACCGTCTTCGGGTTCGTCGGCCGCCACTCGGGTTCGATGTCGCCAACGGACCAGGGCCTTCTGGCACTCGCCTCCTCCTCCAATCGATGGATGGCGACTCCCTCATACGGGATCGCTAGAAGTGTATGTCTAGAGGGGGGTGAATAGACAATTTGCAGGAATTTAAACTACCTCAAGAATAAATCAAGTATTGGCAGTTTTTAGCATACATAGAAAATCTAGAACACCCTACACATGCAAGCCATCAAGTATAGTAGCGGAAAGTAAAGGCATTGCACATGGAAGTAAGGACTAGAGATAGAGAGATCAAACGCATGAGGGACATAAGATTTTTCCCGTTGTTCTAATAGGTGGCACTATTGTACATCCACGTTTATGGAGTCTTCAACCCATGGAGGGTAACAGTCGCGAGAGTCCACGGAGGGTTCCATGAAGAAGCAACCTTGACTATACCATGATGGCCTACGTCGATGGAGGACTAGCCTAACTGGGGGTAGATCTTCACGAAGTAGGCTATCTCCTTACCCTTACAAACTTCTTGGTTCACTCCACAACACGAAGTAGGAGGCTCCCAAGCGACACCTAACCAATCTAGGGGGCACCACCCTCCAAAAGGTAAAAGGCTCGATTGTGTCGATGAACTCCTTGCTCTTGTGCTTCAAGATGATAGACTCCTCAACACACAATCACTCTCTCACAAATTTGGCTTGGTGGGAGAGATTGATTTGTGGAAAGAAACTTGGGGAGGATAGAGATCAAGATTCATATGGTAGGAATGGAATGGCATTATCTCAACACATGAGTAGGTGGCTCTCTCTCAGAAAAACTATATGTATGAGTGGGGAACTGTTCTGAGTGCTTCTCTTGCGAGTGAGTGGTGGTGGAGGGGTATATATAGGCATCTCCAAAAATCCAACCGTTACACACAAAATGGCCAACTCGGTGACACCAATGTGTTAATCTTGATGGTACCGAAGTGACCAAAAGGTGGCAACTTTTGAATCTCGGTGAGACCGATATAGGAATCTCGGTTGCACAGATAAGGTGACCAACGGTTAGATTGCTCAATCTCGTTGACGCCAATTCACAAAAATCGGAGGGGGCGATTTTGTAAACTTGCGTAACAAAAAGTTGTGCACGTATGAGCATTTTTAACACCAACAAAACCTTACCCCCTTTTAATAGTATTGGCTTTCCTATGGAGTCAAGTGATTTCTCACAAAAGATAAAATGTAGAGTACTTTTCCTTGAAGCTTGGCCAATGTTATTCCTTCTCCTTCTTATTCATGGGGATACTCTCCACACTCATTTTGCCAACCCATCACTCTCTATGGACTTTATCTGAAATACACTAGGTAAAATTATTAGTCCAAGAGACAATGTATGTTGTCATGAATTCTCAAAACCACCAAGGGAGCATGTTGTGCTTTCAATCCCCCCCCCCTTTGGTTATTGATGACAACATACAATCAAAGCTTCAAATAAAGATATGCATGGATATAACTAAGACTTTGAGAGACACATGACTTAGACTTGATCCCCCTAAATGTGTGCAATCCCTTTAAAGGATGGTTGCTTTGGAATACATGGACACACATCTAGTAGAAGGGATATGATAAGTCATGTGTATCTTGGCTATATGCATCAAGTAGCTGTGAATGAGTTGTATCCTTGTTCAAGACTTCACTCTTGCAAACAATATGTGCAAGAAGCAAAAGATCATCTTGATCAAAGATATGATGCATATACTTACCTTGAGTTCTTGAGCATTCTAGCGGTAGAAACACACTTGAGAAAACAATGTTAGGAAACACAAGAGTATTCTACCAACCAAAAGCAATAGAACTCAAAATACCAAGATATGGAGAACATATAGAAGATAGTATTCCTTAGAATTGATATGTCTCCAAGATCGATTAGAATTTTCTCCCTTAGATATGAAAATGTAGGACATCCTGTCCCCCGGAATCTTAGCATGTAGAAATTGGGATTGGATAAGGTGAGAAAATTCTAACATGAGAGAATCAAATGAAATAAATAAATATTTCTGTATTCTCCCCTTGTTTATATATGATTATAAACTTTTGATATTCTCCTCTCCCCCTAAATTATATCTCCCCCTTTGCATGACCATGTATCTCCCACTTTAGCTTTGAAGCTTTGTATATTTCTACCCCTTTGGCATTAGTTTCCAAATGGCAAACATAGGGTTAGATACAGGGATCCTTGAGAACAAGGGTCATTGAGAGTAGGACTCATAGAGTATGAAAATCATGAGAAACAATGAGGGGATCATTGAAAATGATTTCTCTCCCTTGGGATAGACTGAGAATTTGTAGGACTTCTCCTCCTTTGAGTTAGGGATCCTCGAATAAAGTTTCTCCCCCTATTTTTTTAATAATAAGGGATCATTGAAGTAACAAGGACATCACTAGAAAGATACCAATAGAAAAGTCACTAAAGAAATACCGACTAAGAGAATAAATAAAAACAGTGGAACCGAGATGAAATTTTGTAACTCATCTGCTAAATCGGTAGAACCGAGATATTTGTATCGGTGACTCCGAGGCATAAAACAGAAACTTGGATGGATTTCCAAATTTTCTGAATTTCCATACTTGGCAATAGTGAAAATTTGAACAAAACACAAAGTTGTAAATAAAAATCAACGAGGGAAGAGAAACAAACAATTTGTACCAATTGCGAATAATTTACAATGAGGTGTCAACTAGAAAAGATTTGAATGGTTCCAAGAAATTTGCAAAAGAGAATAAACGAAACAAGATTCTTATCTAGATGATGGGCGGTGACTAGGTCACCTATATTAGAGTATATTGACTTAGGAGCCAAGCAAGAATACTTGATCATTGGTCATACTCATCGTTAAGCTCAAAATGGGGTTACCATTTTTCGATTAAGCATTTTAATGTCTTCATATCACTTGAGCTGCTTTATCTCATGACTTGGAGTAAAGCCTTTTTCAAGGATATGAATACATACCTTTGAGTGATGTTGTTGACGTAACTTGTAGGGGAACTTGATGAGGATGCTCGAAGTTGATGAAGGTTGTCTTGAGTTGGGACCAATCCTTGTTGTTTTCGTTCACTTTTCAGCTATATGGTTAGTTACGCAAGGAAAAACATGATATATCCAAATGACATGATACCAATTGAGAATTATATGTCAAGGACTGCCATCTCAACAGTCACTCCAATACCGCAATAGGTGTGCAGCTCAGTGACAGAGCGATCCTGCCGATCCCAGATAACAACCACAGCCTGGTACTGCTCCTGGTTGAATTCACGGTAATCCTCATAAACAGTGTACTCGGAGTACTAGCGGTATCCTAGCCTGGTCAATAGGTTGGTCAGAATGGTCGGGAACCTAGTCGCATCGAAAGCCATAGTCAGACATACGAGCTTCCTTTCGGGGCGCATCTATAAAAAGGAGGTTCAAAATGTCAAATGACAGTGTGTGCATCATAACTTCAAGGGAAACAATTATCGATAAAAAACAACTCTTCGGTGGATATGATCACGAGAACTTAATGTTAGAGTTGGCAAAATCTTTAACTCAAAAGAGAAGAGAGATCAAAACCTAGAGTATATACGAGGAGTAAAAGATCCCAATACCACCCGATTGAGATGTGGGCCCGTAAGCCACACAACAATGTTAGTAAAGTTTTTCAAGTACTAGACTCAACTTTGACCAAGGAGTTGGAAGGGGGGCTACCTACAGGCAGTCGGCTTTGATACCAAGTTGTGATGCCCCCATTTTTGATTGTACGCTAATCATACATGAAAATGCATACGACCAAGATTAGGGACTCATGGGAAGATATCACAACATAACTCTAGACACAACTTAAAGTCATACAAGCTTCATAGTACAAGCCAGGGGCCTCGAGGGCTCGAATACACACGAGTCAGTGGAAGCAAATAATATCTGAGTATTGACATAAGTTAAACAAGTTTTTCCTTACGAAGGCTAGCACAAACATAACACGGATCAAAAGAGGCAAGGCTTCCTGCCTGGGAACCTCCTATAATACTGCTGGTCATCAGCGGCCTCCACGTAGTAGTAGGTACTGTCGGGGTAGTAGTAGTCGGCGGGGTCCACTGTTTCTTGGGCTTCGTCATCTCATCTCGTCAATTGTATCAAGAGGAGAAGGGGTGCAAAGCAATGGTGAGCACTCATCCAAAGTACTCGCAAGACTGACATCAGAACTATGCTAAGTATGCAACATTATCAAATAAATGGGGCTATATCTTTGGAGTGATTGTAGAAATGCCAGAATAGAGAGAAGGCCTAGTCCTATCGAAGACTAGCATCTTCAGCATCTTGCAGCATTAGAAGAGTGTAGATTTGTAAATCATATGTACCAATTTTATTAGGTAACCATGCATAGAGATTCTTCCTCGACTCCCAGCGAGAAAGCAATCTTAGGCCAACATTTTATCTCAACTCTCAATTCTAATTGTATTAGATCGGGATACAACTCCAAGTCGTCCTGTTACCATGGACATGGCTATTCAAATAGTTGAATTCATCCCTGCAGGGGTGCACCACATTTCCCAAGACACTTGATAACCTCTGACCGGACACACTTTTCTAGGTCATGCCCGGCCTTGGGAGATCAACACGCCATCACCTTACCTAGGCTCAACAGAGAGGCCAGCCCGCCGGTCTAAATCCTAAGGACACATGGGTCAAGGGCCCAATCACCCTTTGCACCTTTGCACAATGTGAGGACGGACGAGATCAGTCCTAGCACCTCTTATACAAGATCAATGGTGTCTCGGACCACTCAGGTGTGCGCCGCTTCATCGCTGACATCCAAAGAGCTTTAGCAGATACAACGACGTCGAGTACCCATAACCTCTCCCACTTGAAGGTTCGTGCGAAAAAGGTCAATCGACCAACTAGGATCAAATACCCAACCCATTAGCATTTTGTTAACTGTGGTGACAAGCGCAATACACGATATGTGGTCCTACGCCCCGTCTCGGGGACTTGTGGCAAGGGACAAGAATGCTCGGCCATGCCTTGTCGTATTACACCAATACCCTCCAGGTCATCCTGACCTCAACATGTATCAACAGTAAAGTAAATGTAACCATGTGTATATAACACCAAGGGGGAAACCCTAGGAGCACCCTCGATGGATCCCACTCAATGAAATCATCAAGGTGGCCAAAGAAGAATCACCCTCGATGGTTCGCACTTGAGGGATTGCATGACAAAGTCATCATCGGGAGTGGTGAAGGAGGAATCACTCTCTATAACCATGACCGACTAGCTAGACAACAGAGTTAGCGTCATGAGTACTTTATGAGGTGTCACCCTCGGTACTCGATAGTAGCTCTATAGAGTCGTACAACTAAGGGGTGTGCGGTGATGTGATAGGCATGGCTCGTCGATCGAGATGATCGAGTCTTCAAGTCTTCGAGTAGGCGATGATGAAGCAGGGGCAACTGGGACTAAGGGGTCACTGGGGATCACTAATCAACCTGTGCTAAGCAGGTGATATAATAGTAGGTACAGTAGCAGTTTAACAAAAGCAGGCTATGCATCGGAATAGGAGCTATCTACAACAGTAGCAAAAACTAATGCAAGCATGATAGGGAAAGAGATGGGCGATATCGGAATGATCAAGGGGCATTGTTTGCCTTGCTGGTTTGCTACAAAAGGTTGGTCGTTTGTAGCATAGTCGTACCGGACAACAGCGTCAGTCTCGGGGTCTACCAGAGAGAAGAGGGGGAGAAACAATAAATATAAGGCAGACAGAATCATCACAATGCATGACATGGCAATATGCAGTGCTAGGCATGAGCTAACACAGTATTACACGCCACTGGCAGAGCGGCATAATATTTGACGATATTTTCCAGGTCTCGGCCTACTACCGGACAAATAAATCGGAGAGGAAAGTCCCATGTTCATCATGATAGTGGCATGTGAGATGAACGGACGACGTATTTGGATTCGTGGGATTTTTCTGAGCAACTTCATGTATAAATTATTTTCAAATGAGTTACAGATTATTTTATATTAATTTTTAACGTTTTATTAATATTCTGAAATTAAAAATATTTAATTTAATTCAAAAATACAATTATGATGTGAGCAGTCAACAGTCCCTTTGAGTGGTCAAACTGAAAAATGGGCCCCACCTATCATAGACAGTGGGGCTAACGGAGTTTAAATTAACTAATCTAATTACAAGGCCCCGCTTGTCATTTACTATTTAGTTTTAAATTAATTATCAGAATTAATTAAACAATTTTAATTAGCACTAATTTGCCTCGGCCCACGTGTCAGTGGCCTAGGGGGTTTTGACCCCACCTTACGGTGATTGTTAGGCTAACAGTTGATTATCTCGGATAATTAATTAAACCCCTAATTAATTAATTAATTTCATTTTTTGTTTTTTTGTTATAGGGGTGTAGGCCCTTGCTGTCATACGATTAGTGGTCTGGGGAGTTAGTTCCACTAACCCAAACGACGCGACCAGCGGCGGTGGCGACCCGCAGTGGCCTAAGGAGGCGCGGGCATGGCAGGTCAAGGGTGGAGCTGCTGCGGGCTACGGGGGGGCATGGTAGCGCGCGCGGGGTGAGCTGGGAGGCTAACGAGGCATGGTCGACGCAGGGCCGAGCGTGGGAGAGGGCCGAGGGACGCGGACTCATGCGCGACCCGCTTCGGCGGCAGCAGCATCCAGGCGTCGGGGCGTGGCCATGGGTGTGCAAGCCCGGGGAGAGGCGCAATGTGCGGGGGGTGCGTGGTGGCGATGGCCCGTGGCCAGAGGGAAAACAAAGGGAGAGGGGACCGGGGGCCTCACCGGCGACATAGGGGGGCTGGGGCGGCGAGGTTTGGAGAGGACCATCAGGGAGGGGTCGAGGAAGGTCCCGCAGGGTGGCACCGGTGGGGGGAGGTCGCCGGCGAGGCATCGGGCGGCGCCGGTCTCGCATAGATCCGAAGGGGGGAGAAGGGGATCGAGGGAGAGGGGGAAGTGGCATCGTGGGGGAGGCTTAGGGTTTCAGCACTGGCCTTGTAGCGTCGGCTGGGCCGGCCTGGTGGCCAGCAATGTAGGGGAAGTTTGGGGCCTTTTCATTCTATTAATTTTTTTCTGTTTGCTTTTTCTTTTATGAGTTACTAATTTTTGCATTATTTTTACCAAAGACCTTTGTAAAAATATGCCACATGGCCTAATATTCATATTGCAATATTAGGCAGTGCCATATGAAGTTTGAGTATTTTTTGAAATTATTTGAAAACTGTGAAATTCAAAAAGGGCATTTAAATAATGAATTTGCCTATGTTTTATTTAATTTGAGTCACCAAAACACTTGGCAAAAAGTTGGTTACAATTTTATAATAGCTTATGGAATATTTGCAACCCATTCATCATTTTTATTTCTTGGTTTGCAAAACTTTTAAATCCACCTTTCAAATGAATTTGAATTGCAAAGGAAAATGAATTAGGATTTGATAACAAAAGAGATCAGACACGGATTAGCAAAAGCATTAGCTTAATCGTGTCCATCACTGTAGCTTAATTACATTGATTACTATAGCGCCAAATCAAGGGTGTCACATGCCGAGTCCCGAGTGTGTTTTAGTTGGTTGTGTGCTTTCTTCACTCATGAACTCTTCTATCATCTGTTTTTTATGTGTGTGAGACTTAAAGATCGCGTCATATGCTGTGAGACATATGCTACCCTTTATTTATCTTTATATGTCTTAGTATGTCAGTTATGCTCATCTTGTGCCCTATGTTTATTCTCACATGTCATACCTTGCATATATACTTATCTGTTATTCTCTTAATGCAAGTAGTGCGTGTCTATAAAATATAGGCAGAGTGTTGATCCTAGTGTGTGTGCTTGGCATTCCAAAAGCATATCAAATATAGCGCACACATCTAGGGGATCCTGTCTATATTTTATAGATGTTGGGGTTTGCTATCTATCTCATGATATTCTTTGTACAAACCCCATGTTGTCATCAATCCAACAAAAAGAGGGAGATTGTAAGAGCATATTTCTACCCTAGTGGTTTTAGTGATTAATGACAATGCATTTGCAGACTAATCGTGTGCATCAAGTCCTTCAGATAATTCATCATATGGCACAAAACGATCCTTGTCCCTCGGTGGATTAAAGTGAAGATAGTTTCTTCCCGGCGGTTTCATTTTAGATGGAATTGAGTCATAGGAGAACCGTACTATTAAGAAGGGGTCCGCATCGGAAAGGTTTGGATGGAATCAACACGTACACTTTCATTTGTGCCCCTATTTCTTTTCCGCATCAATGGAGTTGTTCCGACGTTGGAACTACTCTAGACTGGAAGGAACCAAGCAGTAGTACTGCGTATGCCAAGCGGTACTACCTCCTACACTAGTAATCGGTAGTACCGCCCTGGGCAACGGTAGTACAGCCTATGGGCGGTAGTGCCAATGCCTAGTACCGCGCATAGTACCACTAGCTTCGGATTCCTGATTTTTCGTGTCGGACTGAGCGGTTTTTGGCCGATAGTTCGGCTCGGTAGCACTACTCCCAACCGGTAGTACCGCTTGTTACTACCGTGCCACTACCGCCCTTCATTCTAGGCCTAGATCTCTCAGAAAAAGCTCCTAGTGTTAGTAGGGCGAGCTACTGTTGCCCTTAAGTTGTAGTACCTCTTTAACGAGTGGTAGTACTGCTTAGGTTCAACCGCCCAAGCCATGTGTCGTTGGCTCGACCACCCAAGCGGTAGTACCACTGCCATGAGCGGTAGTACTGCTTGTGTGCGTATTGAGACGGCATAACAAGTGGATTTGCTTCCCCACTATATAAAGAGGGTCTTCTTCCCCAAGAAGACCACCTCTTCTATCCCTAAGCTCCATTGTTGCTCTTAGCTCCATTTTTGCCAGATCTCTCTCCCTAGCTAACACATCTTGTTGATACTCCAAGGTTTGGTTGAGAGGGCCCCGGTCTACACTTCCACCAAGAGAAATTTGATTCCCCCCACTAATAACCTATGGATCTTGTTACTCTTGGGTGTTTGAGCACTGATGTGAAGCATCCTATGGAAATCACCATGGCAAGAGTCCGTTTGGCAAGTGACACGTGCGACATCTACTTCACATACATAAAGGTGAATTATCTCCTTTACACGTGTTCACTTGATCCCTTCGAGGATGGTATACTACTTGACACTCCTCCCTTGTGCATGCATAGGTATTGCTGGAGCTTCAAGGATGATGGGGAGGAGTGCCAGCACCTACGTACAATTGCACCATCCGTGAGGGAATCTTGGAAGAGGAGAAGGAAGAAGAGGACTTGCAACGGCCCAGGAATTAGGGGTACAACCGGTCCACCACCGGTCAACAACCAGCCAGGCGGTACAACCGGTCCACCACCAGCCAACTATCGCTCCGACCGGGCCACGGTTATGTTTTGGTGCGGTTCAAGGAGGTATCGCCCCGGTTGTAGCGGAGGTTGTCTTCACACCAGTACAACCGGTCCAACCACCGGTACAACCGTCTGCCTGCGCGTAGGACGGGCTTTGGCCCATGTATCCCCTCTCACTTACCCCTTCATGCCTAGGACTATATATACTCTTCCCCCACCTCCATTCTAGGGTTAGCTATGGTTTTCTCTTAGATAGTTGAGCATAGCTCCTTCCACTACCTCTCCCATGGAGATGCCTCTATAGGAGAAGATCCCTAGTGGATGTCAATGCCCCTTACGAGGAAAGATCCTCTGGGATATCAAGGCCCCATTCGAGGGAAGATCCTCCGGGATACCAAGGTCCCATCTCCCCACGGGATTTGGGATGAACTCTACCATGTATCCTATTTCCCTTTGTTGTTCATGTACCTTTGTGGATCTTGTGTGTGGTGAGTCTAGTGGATGTGTGATTAGACTTGTTCTTGAGTGTTTCCTCTTGTGATTTCTCCTCGTTCTTCCCCGCGTTCCTCATGTTCATTGTGTTCTTGAGGTTTCCCCCTCCAATTCGTGAAAGATTGACACACACGGGCTTGCCCCGTATCATATTGGTATCATGAGCCACATTTCTCACGAATTTGGAGTCCTCCCCTTCGTTTTCTAGCCTTAATTTTGTGTGTGTTTTTCCCAATTCGAAAATCCCCACCAAAAATAGCCCCAAAAAATTATTGTGATTTGTTGTTCTCGTGAGTTTTTGCTGGTTTTGATCCATGGATCTGGTGTTTAGCAAGTAGATCCACTCCCCTTTGCGTCCCCATCACCTAATTGTTCATTTCCCCTTCAATTTGGTCCAAAATTTTGATTTTGGTCCGCCCTAAGTCCACCCCGTGCTCAGATCTGGATAAGTTGCCCGATATTTGCGGTATAACTGCCCCCCCCCAATAGCAGTACAACCGCTAATTCCCTTCCGACACCCCAGGAGCGGTACAACCGCTAATTCACAGGTCCAGCATTTCTGATTCTTGTTTTGCACATAACTAATTCATCCGAACTCCAATTTTGACGTTCTTTAGATCGTTGGATAGCTATTGACACCCTCCTTCCCACAAAAATAGATTAATCACCATTTGACTCCATAATATTTTTCAAATTTTGGGAAGTTTGCCTAGGCCCTCCACCATACCATCCGCATTACCACCATAGTCTTCCGCAAACTAACCCATTTGGTTTAACTTTGTATTTATGGTTGCTTGAGTTGTGATTTGAGTCACCTAAGGTGTTTAGGCTACTTAGGGACGGTTACATATTCATCCACCACCGGTGACTTGTACCGCGCCATCGACTTCATCGACCACCGACGTTCGACATCGACGACGACCATCCATCCTTTGAGACCATCTTCAACCGGAAGCAAGGTCGGTTCATCCCGACTTCGTGAAAGGTTAAGTGTGACGAAGGTATACATTCCGTCATACATTTTTCGTTCCTTGCCATTACATCTTGTTAGCCCCACCATTTTTGTGATTACCTTCATACCTATTGATACTAGCTATCCGAGTATTATTGGGCTTCGCGAAAACTTGTGCACCTTAGTGATATGATATCATATTGTTGCATCATCGGAAATATCATATAGTGCAATTGCTTGCTCCCGTGCATATCTTGCGATACTTATCTCATATAGTTGGTTGAGGCTCAATAAGAATAGTGGAAAGGAAGAGTCAAAAAAACTTCTAAGCAAGAAAGAAAGACCATAAGCTTATAAGCAAAGAGTTGAGCAAGAAAAGAGATACTTGTGCATGAGGATACATGAATAGGAAACGTATGCTTGCATGAATGGGATCGGTGCCAAGTGGTGAATCGTGCCCAAATGTGCAATAAGCTAGCATCTCTCCTTGTGTTTGTGCAACATGAGCTTTGCTCATCCCTATAGTTGCACAAGCCCCATTATCCCACCGCGTGTGTTTCTCTGTTGCCCTCCTCTATATTTGTGATCACTTGCTTTGCATTTTGAGTCCTTTGGATTTATCTCAACATTTACTATATCTTGGACTTCATTTTGCTTGAATTTTGTGCCACTTGTCCTAACCGAGCCACTCGATAAGCTTTATGTTGTAGGTGTGAGTGAACAAGTCCGGTACCAATTCCACTATTCTCTCAATTCACATTGCGTGAAGAGGGATACATCCTCAACTTTGGGAATGGTATCTTCGTATTGTTTATGTCATTTCCCACTCACCTTTGCTTGAGTCTTCTAATGGATAGGCAAAGCACATCTCCTTCGGTCTACAACAACAACGACGAGTCCAATGCCATGAAGAACATCATCGACGCCAGGATGCATGCTCAAATGGAGGAGCTCAAGGTCCTCATCAAGAACTGCACGAGGTCTTCATCATCTTCGAGAAGACATTCAAGTGTGCATGCTCCCGACCAACCATCTCTAGCAAGATCACACCGGCATCGACACCATCAACAACAATAAGAAATAACGATGCCAACATTACGGCGTCCAACAAAGAACAAGTGTGAAGGTCACGAGCTGGACACCAATCACCGCTCAATGACTTCACCACCTACCTTGGCATATTTTCCAAGCGACTTCAAGGCATCTTCGCCTTTGGACATGAGGCATCTTCGCCAACAAGCACTTCAAGAGAAGCTCCCCAAGCTCACATCCGCGACCTCCATGAGCTACTACGACCTCGACTTCGACCATGACATTCCATTCTATGGGAGTCAAGACCCTAAGGAGTATCTTGATTGGGAGCACAATATGGACCACTACCTCAAGCTACTTCAAGTCCCTTCCGAAGATCAAGTGAGGTGCGCCACAAGAAACTTCCATGGTGATGCGTTGACATGGTGGCTTCACACATCTTCGAAGAGCTTCGACATGAGTTGGTCCAAAACGAAGAAAGCGATGCGGCAAGAGTGTGTGCCTTCCACCTACACGGAACATCTTCAACGCCAATAGGAGAACACCATACAAGGATCCAAGTCCATCGATGAGTACTTCATGATGATGAAGAAAGCCTTGCGACGAGCTAGCGTGACCGACCCCATCTGGATGAAGTTCTACTTCATGATGGGATTGAACAACGACATCGCCAAGCCTATCTTCGACAACAAATATGAGTCTCTCGACGAACTCTAGACCGGTGCTCTCAAGGCGGCACAGGACCTCAAGGCCAAGCCTACTCGACCCCGCGCACACTTCACGATGAGCAAGCTCCGAGACGACGAGCATGAGGACGGTACCACCAAGATGTCCAAGCCCGACAAGCTCCAAGACGACGCTCCCAAGTCTGAATTCACCGCCATCCCTCTTTGTGGCGTTGACTATGCCGAGTCTACCATGACTCTTTATGACGATGGTTCAGCGACGACCACGACTGCGGAGCCACTCAAGGAACATGCTTTGGAGGCGAGCGACATTGTGGCGAGAAAAGAGGACGCTTCCACCTTTGGGGGCGAGAGTGAGACGATCGAGCATGGGATTTTCCCTTTGATCATGGACGAGAGTGATGATGTGCCATCTTCGGCCTTCATCCACAGTGACAATGACAAGATGGTTGAACATGGGAGTTTCCCTTCGACCACGGCGGCGTTTGGAGATGAGTTGAGAGACTTTTGCCACCATATTGAGAGTGAGAGTTCCTTCACCACTAGCCCCATACATGTTGAGTTGCCACAGTTCCCATGTGACAAGAGCCACAACCCCCACCACTTGAGTGAGATGAGTGACTACACCATATGTGAGTATGAGCGCAACTACCTAGAGGGAGTGAGTGAGCCACCACCACATAGAGAGAGTGAGGTAGTTGATAGGGCATGTGAGGCCACTATGATTTCTAACAACTTAACCTCTACCTCTATTGTGTCTTCTCATTTGGTACTAGGTCCCATACACGATGACATGCCGATCCTCGACGACTTCGTCCTTCCTTTTGACAAGACGATGGCCATAGTGGATGATGATGCACTCCCCACATGGTTCCATCACGATCACGAGGACCACGAGTTGGTCTATGCCACCTCACCTACACCACATGAGTGGAATGAAAAAGGTAACATAGGTGAAGGTGTTACTCTTGTCCCACTAGTGTACATTGATTGCTTGCATGATGTTGATCACCTTATGGATACTTCACATGCTATGTCTTCTTCATGCTTAGATGTGCCACCTATTTATGATATATATTATGATGAGCATGTTGACTTACCTAGTTGTGATGCTATACTCCATAGGATATCATGTGAAAATTCTATTGGTCACGGCATGTTCGATAATCCGCTTGACTTGTCATATGCTATGCGTGAAATTTCACATATTGAATCTTCTCAATCTCACCATAGTGACTATGCATATCCCATAAAAGTAAATCCCATTTTCTCATATGGCATAGATGACAAACCCATGGTTATTGGCATTTGCTTTTCTTGTGATAACATTGCGATGCTCCCTTTGCATAATTTGCGCAATTGTTCTCATATGCCATGCCATGAACACCATGCTTTGGAAATGCATTGTTTTGGATGTTGTCCATATTCTCCGAATTATGTTGCCGCTATTGCACATGAGGAGACCCCCATAGTTTCCTCATACATATTAGGAGATTGTGCTCCATACTACACTTTGCATGATACCCATATTTGTGTGCACAACATGCTTGCCATTGATATGCATAAAATGCTTATGCCACATACTTGCTATAAATTGCATCCCAATCATGTGGAGCATAATAATTATAATTGCATGATCGATGACGTATTCCTATACCACACATCTCATTTATTTGAGCCTTGGAAACTTTGTGCTAACGAACACAAGCACATGCACATCCTAACGGATGATATATACATATACCACGCGCACACCATTTTTCCTTTGTCTTTGTTGTGTGTAGGTACTCATGAACACTCGTCAACCTCAAAATCCCATGAATTGACAAAACAAGCTCTTGAGAGCACCGATGCTTTGGGATTCAGTGGAATGTGTCTCCAACCATTCCCCTTGCGCAAGGACTACGTGCACCTCTTCTACATGGCTCTCACATGGCTATGGGTTCTTGCTCATTACACTTATTATGCCCATATTGACATGTTCACTTTGCATGATATGCTCATTTCTATGTCTTTACCGTGCATTTGTGACACATGCCTTGCATCTCACATGTCACTTGATTCTCCTATTTGTATGTGCATTTGCGAGCTTGGTGGAGATACTACTTGCTATTGTCATGTTTGCTTGTTGACCCATGTCTATGACGATGCTTTGCTCTTGCTTTGTGTTCGTGCTCGCGATGTGCCATGTGCATTATTTGTGCCCACTATTAGTTCACATGACATGATTGCCATGATTTTCTATATTATGATGCATCTTTGCACTACTAGCTTGCACGATATGATGGCTATGCTTACTTATGTTGCATCACCGATGTGCTCCTTTTACGCGGTTGATGACAACCATTGCCATGCTTTGCACATTGATTGCTACTTGCTTGAGTTGATTGCCTCACACATGTTGAACACTTGCTCTTTCTATCGTGTTGAGTGCCACCCTATCTTCACTAAACCATGTGCACATTATGCTTGGATTGTCTTGCACTTGCCCCATGTGTCTAGACATGTCATTTTCTTGGGTGTTGTGAATGATCCCTTCGCCTACCATAGACCATTCATTGATTGCTATGTGCATGAGTGCTATGACCTTGAGGTAGATGCTTGTTCTATTGACTCACATATTGGCATCCTTACCTCACATAGACATCCTTGTTTCCATGATTGCATTGTGTGTGCTCAATTTGTATGCTCACATGACATGCCACATTCCCTTGCCACACCATATGTTATGCATAATGACAACACTTGTGTGGTGATTCACCACTTGAATGCTTGGTGATGCACTAACGCTAACCACATTTGTTTTTCCAAGTGTTTGTCGTGTTTGCTCCTTTTGAAGGAATTCCTAGAAGGTGAGACATAGGAGAGTGCCCATTTAGAGCTTGGTGATCGCCCACTTCTACACGGCGACGCCATCTCTTTCCCATGGTGATTTAGATCTTGATCCGAGGATGGATCTTTCCCAAGGGAGAGGGGATGATGCGGAGCATCCTATGGACGTCACCATGGCAAGAGTATGTTTGGCAAGTAACACGTGTGACATCTACTTCACATACATAAAGGTGAATCATCTCCTTTACACGTGTTCATTTGATCCCTTGGAGGATGGTATACTACTTGACACTCCTCTCGTGTGCATGCATAGGTATTGCCGGAGCTTCATGGATGATGAGGAGGAGTGCCAGCACCTATGTACAACTACACCATCCGCGAGGGAAGCTTGGAAGATGAGAAGGAAGAAGAGGACTTGCAACGGCCCACGAATTAGGGGTACAACCGGTCCACCACCGGTCAACAACCGGCCAGGCGGTACAACCGATCCACCACCAGCCAACTACCGCTCCGACCAGGCCACGGTTCTGTTTTGGTGCGGTTCAAGGCGGTACCGCCCCGGTTGTACCGGAGGTTGTCTTCACACCGGTACAACTGGTCCAACCACCGGTACAACCGGTCTGCCTGCGCGTAGGACGGACTTTGGCCCATGTATCCCCTCTCACTTAGCTCTTCATGCCAAGGACAATATATACTCTTCCCCCGCCTCCATTCTAGGGTTATCTATGGTTTGCTCTTAGATAGTTGAGAATAGCTCATCCCACTACATCTCCCATGGAGATGCCTCTATAGGAGAAGATCCCTAGTGGATGTCAAGGCCCCTTACGATGGAAGATCCTACGAGATATCAAGGCCCCTTTCGAGGGAAGATCCTCTGGGATACCATGGCCCCATCTCCCCACGGGATTTGGGATGAACTCTACCATGTATCCTATTTCCCTTTGTTGTTCATGTACCTTTGTGGATCTTGTGTGTGGTGAGTCTAGTGGATGTGTGATTAGACTTGTTCTTGAGTGTTTCCTCTTGTGATTTCTCCTCGTTCTTCCCCGCGTTCCTCGTGTTCTTCGTGTTCTTGAGGTTTCCCCCTCCAATTCGTGAAAGATCGACACACACGGGCTTGCCCCGTATCAAGCACCCTAGACGGTTGAGATCACCTCAGAGCCATAGTCCATCGTGGTGGTGTTGAGACCCTCCAATTAAGTTGTGGAGTTTCTCCAACCTTGTTTATAAAGGTTCGGTCACCACCTTCAAGGGCACCACTAGTGGAATCACGGTACCCCCACATTGTGTGAGGGCGTGAAGAGAATACAGTGGCCTTAGTGGCATCTTGGGGAGCATTGTGCCTCCACACCGCTCCAAGGGAGACGTACTTCCCCTCAAAGGGAAGGAACTTCGGTAACACATCCTCGCCTTCATCGGTTGTACTTGTGCTTACTTCTTACCTTTAATTTGTGTTATTATTACTTGTATGATCTTCTTGCTTGTTTGTATTGTTGTTGGTGTTAGCATCATATACGTTGTTCACCTAGTTGCATATCTAAACAAGCTATTTGTTGCTAAACCTAATTTGTTAAGAAAAGCTAAAAAATTGTAGTTGCCTATTCACCCCGCCCCCTCTCTAGTCAACCATATTTATCCTTCCAATAGATTTCCTGATTTGCAAAATTCCAAGCAAATTCCACGTGTTGATGGTCCTTTCTGAAAATAAATGATAGTGCATATAAACTTGATCTGCCTGTAGATTTTGGGGTTAGCCTTACTTTTAGCATTGCAGATTTGAAACCTTATTTGGGTGAGGAAGATGAGATTATGTCGAGGAAGACTTCGGTTTAAGAAGGAGAGGGTGATGAGGACATCAATACCATAGTTACACCCACAGCCCCTCCTACTATATATACTAGACAATTACTAGAGCTCGCGCACGTCAATTAAATTATCAGGTAGTTTTGTTTCTTAGAAATGATTCTAATGTTCATGAGAATAATATGCTGCCTAAAATAGATATATTTGTGTTGATTACTAATGAAAGGTCTAGCATGGACAACAGGGAGGAACACTGAAGCGGGATCAATAAATGAAGATGGAGGCGTGCGCAAAGGAAACTAGAACAACTTTTCTAGTGGAGTTTTCAACACTTTGAAGCTCTCATGATGACATACAAGGAAATGGACGAAATGTACAAGATGCATATTCATAAATTTTGTTCATGGCTTATTATAGGTTTTGCTCCACCTTATTTTGGGCCAGACCCATGTAATTTTGAAATATTACTTCACAGGCTGGTTTTAGAGTCTGTATTGTAGGGGAAATGACTTAGGGGGTGTTTTAGTCCCTCCTTGCCAAGGGTAGACGAAATCCCCTCCCTTTTTCCCTATAAATATAGGATGTAACGCACCGTTTAGACTTGGATTTTGTTTATATTAAAATTTTCCATAGCGCAACGTCGTGTCCTTCGTTTGTGTTCTACGACTAGACAAAGATGTCACAGAACCCCACTTTCATCAATAAATGTTTCCTCTTATATTAGCAATATTCAGATTGCAATTTCAGTTTCTTGCTTGTTATTATTTTGCATGCAAGAAATAAACCTTCATGGTCGGGTTAATCAAGCTCTGGCATGGTCAATAACTTCTCGGACTTCGCTTAACAATTGCTAAGGCGCAACATCCTTGCATGTTCGTAGTCGGATCGTCAAAGTCTACTCCATCGAAAACGGTAGTGATGCAGAGCATCCTACGGACATCACCACGACAAGAGTTAGTTTAGCAAGTGGCACATGCGACATCTACTTCACATACATAAAGTGAAACATCTCCTCTACACATGCTCACTTGACCCCTTTGAGGATGGCCTACTAATTGACAATTCTCCCGTGTCCATGCATAGGTATTGTCGAAGCTCCATGGATGATGAGATGTCCAAGCCCCAAGCAACAACTACACCATCTGCGAGGGAATCATGGAAGCGGCGACGAAATAAGACGGAGTTGCTGAAGCTATAGCAGCCAGACATGCGGGCTCGGGCCTGACGTCCGACACCTGAGAAGAAGAAGACGAGCAACGCCCAGAGCAGTCGAAGCATCAGGAACCGAACATCCGGCGATATCACGTACATATGATGCCCACCAACATTCGGCCTCTCCATGGAAATCCGGCCAAGAGGCAATAGAACCCAACCTAAGGCCACCCTGCTCGGGACGGACATCCAGCCATGCCCCAAACATCTGACACTTCTCGAGAGTCCGGACATGCGGCACCCCCAACCAGACATCCGGCACCTACTGCATGCATGGGCGGGCCCAAGGCCCATGTATCTCACTCTCACTTATCCCTTCGTAAGCTAGCCTATAAGTACTCCTCCTCCCCCTCCATTCTAGGGTTAGCAAAGTGATAGCTCATTTCTAGTTGAGCTTTGCTTCTTCCTCTACGTCTCTCATGGAGACCGAGGCCTTCACTAAAGAAGATCCCTAGAGGATGTCAAGGCCCCTTTCGCGGGAAGATACATCACGGATTTTAAGGCCCATCTCTTCTAGAGATTTGGATGAACTACCCTTGTATCTTATTTCCTTTTGGTTCTTGGATCTTGATGCATCTCATGTATTGCTTGTGATTTGAGGAGTACTTGGTGTGGATCTTGTCCAATAGAGTGTTTTCTCCTTTGGTTTCTCCATGTTTTCCCCTCGTGTTCTTCTTCGAATCCACCTCCAATTCATGAAGATCAAACCGCCCTTGGGTTTTCCCCTTATCATCTTGGTATCAGAGCGAGATTGACATGAATTTGGAGGCCTACCGCCACTTTTCTTGCTTTAGTTTATATTTCTCTCCCAAATTTCAAAGGGTTTTATCGTTTATGCAACTAGTACTGTGCCACTACTCAGTTTTGCCATTAGAAGTTACAAATGCTCAAAAATACCATTGTTCTGTGAGATGCTTGCACAATGCCATTATAAATATCAAAAAATGGCATTGTTCTATTAGATGTTTGCTCAAAAATACCATTAGACATCGTTATTGTGAGGTGAAACCCGTTGACCATGTTATATGACAAAAATACCACTAGACTCACATGTCAGTTCTCACTATCTCACAACGATAAGCGTGGTCCACACTTGTGAGGAGTAAAAAAGAGAATAATTTAAGAGTAAAATAAGAATGCTATCGAGATCAAGTGGGACCCACACTTTATTGTAGTGAGATAGAGGGAGAGCTAACATGTTGGTCCATGGGTATTTTGGTCAATATAACATGGCAAATGAGATTTGAGCTGACAGTAGTGGTGTCTAATGGCATTTTTGAGCAGTTGAAATTCCTAATGGCAAAACCGATTAGTGGGACATAACGAGTGGCATAAATGATGAAAACCCAATTTCAAAAATTCTTCACAAAAAGAGCTCTCCCAAAATTTCTTTTGATTAGTTGTTCTTGTGAGTTTTTATTGATTTTGATCCGTGGATCTAGTGTTTGGCAAGTGGATCTACCTCCCTTGACGTTTCCTAGCACTAATTTTCTATTTTACCCATCCAATTTTGACTTTGGAATCCCCAATTTCTGCCCAAATCAAGTTTTCGAGCACCAAATCACGGTATGGATTTGTGGGGCCGGATTTCCAGGCCCATGATGGACATCCGGGCCACCGACCGGACATCCGGCTCCTAGAGCGTCAAATAGGCACGGTACTGGACATCAGTGCTCGGATTTCCGGCCTAGCCCCGGATGTCCGGCCCCTGTAGGTTTCAACCACCTGAGTTTCACCGTTTCGGCCATCACTAATTCGTGTGGAGTCCGATTCCAGCGTTCTTTAGCTCATTTAGTAGCTATTAACATCCATCATCCACAAAAATTAGCTCCACCATAATTTTACTCCATCAAAAAATTCAAATTTTGTCAAGTTTGCCTAGGCCCTCAACCATATCATCTGCAATACCACCATAACTTTTCGCAACCTAACCTATTTTGATCCCCATTGCATTTATGGTTGCTTTAGTTGTGATTTGAGTCTTCTAAGGTGTTTCAGATAGTTAGGGATGGTTACTTCTTCAACAAACACTGGCGACTTGTATCAGTCCATCATCTACATCGACCACCGATGTTAGATATTGACGACGACCATCCATCCTTTGAGACCATCTTTAACCCAAAGCAAGGCTGGTTACCCCCAACTTTGTGAAAGGATAAGTGTGACTAAGGTATCCATTCCATCATAAACTTTTCCTTCCTTACCATTACACCTTGATACCCCACCATCTTTGCGAATACCTTCATACCTACTGAGACTAGCATTCCGAGAATTACAGGGCTTCGCAAAAAATTGTGCACCATAGTTATATGATATCAACTTGTAGCATCAATTGAAATATATGTTGGGTTCTACCGTAGGTACATCGCATGCAAATCAAAAATTTCCTACGCACGGAACAACCAAGAACATGCTACGGAGATGGATCAAAAATCGTTACAACAAGACGCGCAGTGTCGTGTAGTGGAAGTAGAGTTGGGGCAACGCGTCTGCATGGTCCGTCTCCTCCTCATCCGAACTCCCTCGAACAGCCGGTCGTCGGATCCCGCGTACAGGTTCGTCGGAGTGGCGCAAGTACACCGCCTCTAATGGTATCCGCACATGCAGGAGGAATACCATGCGACGGACTGGCAGGTCTGATCACATAGTTTTGCAACGAGTGGAGGTGGCTACTTGCAACACATGCAAAATCTAATGACGACGCCGAAGCAATCATCTAGATTGGTGTGCTGCACCTCCACTACATATAGGCATCCATCGCGGGCTCAAATCTTGGGCCTCACACGGATCTTAAAGCCCATGTGTTCCTTCCCTTAAGCGTGTGAGCCCTTAGGTTCTTGTTCACTTGGTCGCGAGTCAGACCACATCTGGCTCGACTAGTCGGTAGCGGCCTGTAGCAAGGCGTGTCGACTCCAAGTGTCCGATGAAGCTGGTTAGGCGAACCTGTACTTCACACTTTTGTTCCCTTCACCACACGATATATGTTGTCGTGCACAAGGCGACATGGTCATCCTTGTTGCAGCACGACATCTTTCTCGTTCCGATGAATCCGACCAACACTTCGGATTATCTCATAATCCTCATCGCATGGCCATGCTTATCCAGGTCGTATCACCCGAGGGGTCTAGAGTATATCTCTCCTGATCGGAGGGGCACAACCCATCTTGCTCGACCATGTCTAGCAGCATGTGTCTGGACAAGCCCGAAACCTACCTTTGTAACTACCCAGTCATGGAGTAGCGTTTGGTCAGCCCAAAGCAAGTCTGTCACCATCCCGAGTACATGCGCCAGCTCAGGTCTTAGAACATAGAATGTATGTTGTACTAGAGACTCAAAGATGACCTATCGTTGCGTCTCATAGTTGGGTTTGTCCAACTCAGACCTTATCTCGACTCGGAACCGACTACGTCGAATCCGGCCATATCTTTCTGAGTCCATATTATCCGACTAGCATCCAATGCTACATGGTTAGTGAGACCGAACCATCCACCATGTCATATGCTAATCTGATTGGCTGAGCGTCCACACAACCCTTTTGACTAGGGACCATTTAGGACAGTCATCATATAATGCATAGCCTCACAAACAAGTCACGTACTTGTTAATACACATCAATGATAATGTCCAAGGACTATGTTTATCCATAAACACATAGGAAATATCATCATACATGATTACCTCTAGGGCATATCTCCAACAATATCATATAATGCAATTGCTTGCTCCCATGCATATCTTGTGATACTTGTCTCATGTATTTGGTTGAGGCTCAATAATAATAGTGAAAAGGAAGAGAAGAGAAAATAAGAGGAAAAAACTTTTAAGCAAGAAAGAAAGATCATAAGCTTATAAGCGAAGAGTTGAGCATGAAAACATATACATGTGCATGGAAATACATGGTATAGGAAACGTTTTGCTTGCGTGAATAGGATTGATGCCAAGTGGTGAATCTTGCCCAAACGTGCAATCAAGCTAGCGTCTCTCCTTGTGTTTGTGCAACACGAGCTTAATCTTCGTTAGACAATTTTGTATTGCTCGTCCCTATAGGTGCACCAGCCCCGTTATCCCACCGCGTGTGTTTCTTTATTGTCTTCCTATATATTTGTGATCGCTTGCTTTGCATTTTGAGTCATTTGAATTGATTTGAACTCTTACAATATCTTGGACTTCAATTTGCTTGATATTTTGCGCTACTAACCCCACTCGGCTCCACCATAAGCCATTTGTGTAGGTTGTGAGAATTGGACAAGGTTTTTCACCAAGTGCAGTCTTTTCCTTGCATACATTGTGGTATTTAAGATCCATCTACAACTTTGGAAAGAGGTAACTTTGGTATGTTCATTCCATCTCGTTCTCACACCTTCTCGCATGCTTCTATGAATACGGACGGCACATCTCGTCCGGTCTACAACAAGAATGACGAGTTCGATGCCATGAAGAACATCATGGACGCCAAGATGGATGCTCAAATGGAGAGGAGCTCAAGGTCCTCATCAACATCGTCAAGAGTTCTTCCTCATCTTTGAGAAGACGCTCAAGTGCACATGCTCCTAAGTTACCATCTCTAGGAAGATCACATCAGCATAGACACCATCAATGACATGAAGAAGTATCAACACCACCATCAAGGCGCCCAACGACAAACAAGCGTGAAGGTAAAGAGATCGACACCAACAACCGCTCTATGACTTCACCACCACATTGGCATCTCCAATTGACTTCAAAGCATCTTAGTCTTTGGATATGCGGCATCTTCGCCAACAAGCACCTCAAGAGAAGCTCCCGAAGCTCAAGTTCGCAACTTCCAGGAGCTACTACGACTTTGACACTAGTATGAGATTCCATTCTATGGGACTCATGACCCCGAAGAGTACCTAGAGTGGAAGCGCAAGATAGACACCTACATCAATCTACTTCAAGTCTCTTAGGAAGACCAAGTGAAGTGCGCCACAAGGAACTTCCACAACTACGTGTTGACATGGTGGCTTCACACACCTTCGAAGCGCTTCGACATGAGTTGGCCCACGATGAAGAAAGCTATGTAGTGAGAGTTTGTGCCTTCTATATACACGGAAAATCTACAACACCAATTGAAGAACACCATACAAGGATCCAAGTCCATCAAAGAGTACTTCATGGAGATGAAGAAAGCCTTGCGATGAGCTGGTGTGGACGGCCCCACTTGGATGAAGTTCCACTTCACGATGGGATTAAACAACGACATCGCCAAGACTATCTTTCTCAACAACTATGAGTATCTCGAAGAGCTCTACATTGGTGCTCTCAAGGCGAAACAAGAACTCAAAGCCAAGGCTACTCGATCCCGAATACACTTCATGATGACCAAGCTCCACGACTACGAGCATGAGGATGGTACCACCAAGATGTCCAAGCCCGACGAGCTCCAAGATGACCCTCCCAAATTCAACTTCACCGCCATCCCTCTTTGTGGCATTGATAATGCCGAGTCTACAACGACTCTTTTTGAAGACGACACGGCGACGACCACCACTATGGAGCCACTCATGGAACATGCTTTGAAGGCGTGCGACAAGGTGGTGAGCAAGGATGATGTTTCCATCTTGGAGGAGAGAGAGATGATCGAGCATGGGATTTTTCCTTCGGACATGGAGCTAAGTGATGATGTGCCACCTTCAGCCTTCATCCACGGCAACGGTGACGAGATGGTTGAGCATGTGATTTTCCATTCGACCACGACAGCGTTTGGAGATGAGTTGAGCGACTTGTGCCACCATATTGAGAGTGAGAGTGACTTCACCACCAGCCCCATATATGATGAGTTACCTCAATACCCATGTGAGGAGAGTCACAAACCCTACCACTTGAGTGAGATGAATGACTCACAATATGTGAGTTTAAGTGCACCTACCTAGAGGGAGGGAGTGGGCCACCACCACATAGAGAGAGTGAGGTAGTTGATAGGTCTTATGAGGCCATTTCGATTTCTAACAACTTAACCTCTATCTCTATTGTGTCTTCTCATTTGGTGTTAGGTCCCATACATGATGACACGTCGATCCTCGACAACTTCGTCCCTCCTCTAGACAAGACGATGACCATGGTGGAATATGATGCACCCCCCCCCCTCATGGTTCCATCATGATAAAGATGACCACGATTTGGTCTTTCCCACCTCACCTACACCACATGAGTGAAATGAAAAGGGTAACATAGGTGGAGGTGATGCTCTTGTCCCACTAGTGGATATGGATTGCTTCCATGATGATGATCACCCTATTTCCATGTTTCGTGATTGTGCGACTTCCTCGTGTGATGAATTACCTATTTATGATGAGTTTGAAGATTCATATGGAGTCTATTAGTTGTGATGCCATGTTGCATAGGATATCATATGAAAATTCTATAGGTCACATCATGTTTGACAATCTGTTTGACTTGTCATATGTTATGCATGGGATCATCCATATCACATCTTTGCAATCTCATCGTAGTAACAATGCATATGCCATTAAAATAAACCCAATTTTCACATTTGGCATAGATGACAAGCCTATGATTATTGGCATTTATTTTTCTTGTGATGATATTGCTATGCTTCCTTTGCATCATTTGGGCAATTGTTCTAATATGACATTGCCATGACCAGCATGCTTTGGATAGGCATTGTTTTGGATGTTTTCCATATTCTCCAAACTATGCTTCCGCTATTACACATAAGAAAAAAATCATAGTTTCCTCATAGATGTTAGGAGATTTTGTTCCATCTCATCCATTGCATGATCCCAATATTTGTGTACACAATATTTTTTTCATTGATATGAATGATATGCTTGTGCCACATACTTGCTATAATTTGCATCCCACTCATGTTGAGCATAACAAATATGATTGCATGATGGATAAAGTGTTTGTCTACCAAGCACATACATTCTTTGCTTTGTTGTGTGTGTATATATGTAGGATACTTCGACTACATGTCAACTTCCACTTTGCATGAGTTGACCATTCGAGCTCTTGAGAGTGAGCCACTCTAGACCGACGTGTTTCTACATTGCACTCGCTTGTGTTTCGACATTGTGAAGAATTTAAAAGGACACTCTTTTGAGGTGACATCCTTATTGAGCATGGATATTATGAGTCATCCTACTTGTTGCTTGCACCATGACATATATTGGTCATCTTGGACCACTTATTTGCAAACATGTTAGAGATATTGCTTTCACTCATTATTGCCATACTTCCATACCTCATGACATATATACCTTGTGTGTTGCATCCAATTTATGGATTACTTGCTCCTATAATATGCTTGGTTGCAACAATGTCATGTCTTCACATATGCCACACACCTTTAATTGCTACATGCATGAATTGCTTGCCTCACGCATGATGATCAATTCTCCTTTCTATTGTGTTGAGTGTCACACTATCTTCACTACACCATATATACATAATGCTTGGATTGTATTGCACTTTGGCTTGTCCCATGTGTTTAGACATCTCACCTTCTTTCGTGTTGTGAATGATTCATATGCCTACCATAGACCGGTTGTTGAGCACTTTGTGCATGCTTGCTATGACCATGAGGTAGATGTTTGTTATCTTGTCATGCATATTAGCATCTGTACTTCACATTTACATGCTTGTTTCCATGATGCAGGTTATGTGCTTACATGTCATGCCACAATCCTTTGTCACACCACATGATGACAACACTTGTTTGGTGAATCATCACTTAAGTGCTTGATTTTGCACTAACGCTAACTGCATTTGTTTTTCCAAGTGTTTGTTGTACTTGTTACTTTTGAAAATAAGAAGACGATGCGACATTGGAGCGAGTCCATTTCGAGCTTCAATATGATGAGCGCTTGGTGATCGTCCATTTCTACATGGCAACGATATCTCTTTCCCATGGTGATTTGGATTTCGGTCCGAAGACGGATCTTTCCCAAAGGGGGGGCGATGATGTGGAGCATCCCACAGACATCACCATGACAAGAGTCTGTTAGGCAAGTGGCACGTGCGACATCTACTTTATATACATAAAGGTGAATCATTTTCTTTACACGTGTTCACTTGACCCCTTCGAGGATGATATACTACTTGACACTTCTCCCGAGTGCATGCATAGGTATTGTCGGAGCTCCATGGATGATGAGGAGGAGTACAAGCGCCAAGCAAGAACTACACCATCCGCGAGGGAAGCGTGGAAGCGACGACGGAAGAAGACGGAGTTGTTGACGCTACAACGACCGGACATCCGACGCATGAGAAGAAGAGGAGCAGCCCCCCCCCCCCTCCCGAGCGGTCGAAGCATCAGCAGCCGGACATCCGATGCCCCATCAACTGTTGGACATCCGGTCTCTCCTCGGAAATTTGGCCAAGAGGCAATAGAAGCCAACGGAAGGCCATCCTGCTCGAGTCAAACATCCGGCCATGCCCCGGACATCCGGAGCCTCTCGAGAGGCCAGACATCCGGCAACCCCAGTCAGACATCCGGAGCCTGCCTGCGTGCATGGATGGGCCCAAGTCCCATGTATCTACCTCTCACTTACCCCTCGTGGGCTAGCCTATAAATACTCCTCCCCCTCCATTCTAGGGTTAGCAAAGTGATAGCTCATTTCTAGTTGAGCTTTGCTCCTTCCTCTACCTCTCTCGTGGAGACCGAGGCCTCCACCGAAGAAGATTCATAAAGGATGTCAAGGCCCCTTTCAAAGGAAGATCTATCACGGATTTCAAGGCCCATC
The DNA here is from genome assembly GCA_022496015.1 of Hordeum marinum. Lineage (NCBI taxonomy): Eukaryota > Viridiplantae > Streptophyta > Magnoliopsida > Poales > Poaceae > Hordeum > Hordeum marinum. The sequence continues at coordinate 146,176,304 of CM039676.1, forward strand.
TCTCCTAGAGATTTGGATAAACTACCCTTGATCTTATTTCCATTGTTGTTCCTGAATCTTGATGCATCCCACGTATTGCTTGTAATTTGAGTACTATGTGTGGATCTTATCCAATAGTGTTTTTTTTCTTTGATTTCTCCACGTTTTCCCCTCGTGTTCTTCGTCGAATCCACCTCCAATTTGTGAAGATCGGGACACCCTCGGATTTGCCTCGTATCAGGTAACCACCAAAAGACGGGACACGTTTGCCTCTATTACTCGCCTTTTCGCAGCCTATACCCTGATAGATCTCACTGTGTCAATGGCTCGGAGAGAAAGAAAAACCTCAGACTATTCAGTTGCTCTCGCTCGTGCCCTCCAGCCTCCGCCTCTATGCTTCCTCGCCTGACAAAAGAAAAGCGACACCCCCGCCCCGTCCCCCCTCCCTCCCCTCCGGTGTATTTTATTACATGTAGAATTAAAATAGTCTTATCAAAACATTTAAAATTTTCTGTTTGGAAAGATCTAGCACACAATGTTCCTACCTATCAATTTCATGATTAGTCATATGCTTGTGACAAAAAAGACGAATAAATTACTTACAATTGACGAGCTTTTTCAATTGTTTGGAATTCCAGTCTCGCCCAGCGGCCAATTTCCCTTAACTGAAACCAGAAGCATCCTTATAAAGAATACTAGAGCGATACAATGCAGCAGTGTCCCTCAAAAGTTTCAATATATACTTTTTGCATCCAAAGTTTGCAATATGTTGTGACTCCTCCCCACAAGGAATCTCCTCCACTCAATACAACAAATAAATTCATCATTCATGTGCTAAATGAAAATCATTAGTTTATCATTAGTACATTATTAGTTTATCATTTTGTAATATTACTAGTGCATCGCTAGAATTGTTTTTGCTTTTATTTAAACATTTGCTTTTTAACTTGATTAGGAATACATGCACGCTAACTAGCAATATAAAATTGTAAAAGCATAACAATTGAGATGAAAAAGTGGGCTTGAGTGATGCAACAATTGTGTACGAACCGTAGAATATAAGGGGGCAGCAGTGTCATACTGTCATCTATCCAAGCCTGTTTAGTTTCTACGAATCCCAGCGGCTATGCACCCAACTTCATGCAACTTCGTTGCTGACTTGCAAACAAGATCTCTACCGTCAACATGAAAACCCTGCGACTTTCAATTGCGCTATTTTACAAGTGGAAGTTATTCCAAACATCATGGTGACCACAGAAAAAATCGGCCCTGCTTGCTAGACCGTGTAGTTTCCTGAAGTGAGGTATTGAGCAGAGAGAGGTGGCCCTGCCGCGGATACAGGATGACCAAAATTAAAAGGGTGATTGTACATGCAAGCTGGCCCAAACTTGCAGACGCCATAGCGTTCATAGTATGTGCACACGGGCTGATCCTGCAATAAACAATTTGAGGACAAAAAGCTTAGCTGCCCAAATCCATCAGACGCAACAAATACTAACGTACACAATATTGCCCCAAAAAAACTAATACTAACGTATAAAATTATTATAACAATGTTGCACAAAAACAAGTTATAACTATGAAATTCAGAATTAACATGCTCCGCTAAATGTCAAAATCATCTTTTCTGTCCTTTCGAAACTACTACACTGAAATATCACAGATTTCTTATTTTATCTAAATATCACAAGGCCATGTATGATGCAAGGTGTTTAGAACAGTGCCTGTGAAAGCAAAACGGGTTTTTCTTAGGCACCGGTGCTTGTTTGTATAGCACAGACGCTTAATTAACCTCTATAGGAAGAAGGAAAAACTGGTTTATTTTTGCTCTAGTGCTTAAGCAAAAACTGGTTTATTTTTAAAAGCACCTTGCATTGTATTGTCTAACACAACTTAATAAAACAAAAAGAACGGACCAAACAGCTTACAGGTCTGAGTGGCAAGCCGAGAGGACTAAGAGCTCCGGCTGTTGGTGGAGGCACAAGTGACCTTGGATGGTGATACTTGCACTTGACCTTGAATTTACAAAACCCACTTTTAACAAAATGTTGACATTCAGGTTGGCCAGGTCTCTCTGGGTATTCGTCTGAGGGCAGTTCATGATGTCCCTGTACATCTGCTCCCCTGTACATACGATGATTCACAGGAGGAGCTGGAAAATGATGAAAAGAGATTCCGGGAGTGTAATATGGACCTAATGGAACCTGAAAAAAAAAATAGGACATTAACTAGATACATTAAGATAAGGTCGCAACATTAAACATATAGATTGGCAAATTGGACATGATATTTTTCAAGAAATTCATCAGTTCTCACAATACAGTAAGATGATGTGATAGTGCCAGGATGAAAGAAGATTTTCAATGTCACAAACAGTACCGATAGTCCGATACAAAGGTCTGTAAGTCTGCTAATGTTACGTTTTCTAAACTCAAGTGAAAAGCAACCTGCAACAGTCGCCAATATCACCTGTTGAGATTTACATGGCAACATGTAGGGGCCACCCCTACCGCTATCCTTTCAAAAAGAGACTACATAGAAACGACTTGAGTGGAAGGAACATTTTCAAATGAATATAAACATATTTACCTGATGGTACCCACTCCATTCTGGGGATGGATACATTCCCTGAGGTGGAATCATTCCTGCACTGTATGAGGATGCTGGAGCTAAAAAAGGAGCACGGTGATCATTCAATGCCCTTTGGTCAGCAGACCATAATGGAACATTCAGCTGAGAGGATGATTGAACATTTTGTTGTGGAATATCACCATTCTCATGCTCCAACAATGGATCCCTTGAAACCACATTAGTAGGATCCGGATGGTGAAATCTGCAGTTGGTGGCAAATTTGCAGCTCCCAGTGCGCATATAGTACGGACACTCTTTTCCTCCCTGCAAGATCAGAAACACCACATTCGCATGAAATATCCAATTTAAGAAACAGCAGTGTTAGTATAATCTGAACTTATATACGGTAGGTTCAACCATGCAAGCATTTTGGTTTTGGCACCAGTGTGAGGAGCTCACGCAGATTATCCAGGATTTTCGGTGAGGTGATGAGGTCGATGGGAGGAGAACCCACTGGATGGCCTGGGACAGAATTGCTAGATCAAAGTTGCATGGTGGAATAGGCCATAGAGATCTGCATTTGTTCAACCAAGCACTGCTTGCAATTTGTAAGGCAAGCCTGGCGAGTTATAGCTACTACCCTGCCAGCCTGCTTGATGTGGTGCTTAACAAAATTACTCAACTTGCTGGCAGGGGATCACTCGTGGTCTGGAGCTCCTTAAGCATGAGCTATTTAGAGTATCGACAAGGGAGGTAACATTAGAATTTGCCTCAATAATTGGATTTCTAGGGGGAACCTCAAAACATATGATAGATCTTCTCGCTCAAGGATGTGATGAATTAAAAATATGATAGACCCTGCGACGAAACAATGGGATGAAAAACTAATTATATCCATCTTTCACACGCACCCCAAAGACATTACTGCGTACTTCAGATTGGGCTCCCTTTTTTGTTGGTGAAGATTTTTTTTTACTATGTGGTGAAGATTTTATTGCATGGCATCCTGAAAAGAATGGCATATTCTCTGTTCATAGCGCCTATAAGGTGGTGGTCAATTTACAATCCAGAGACTCACAACTTGGGTCCAGCACTAAAGCCTATGGTATATGTGGATTAGCTTTCGTCCCTTTTCCATTTAGTACACCATTTATCAAAGGGAAACTTCTGCCTGCAGTATTCTTTAAAGTTTCAACCCAAAAAGCAAATTGATACAGGTGAAACAAAAAAGAGAAGTTCTATGTGGATGCTTTTATCCCTTGTCCACTTAGTACACCATTTACTAAAGGGAAACTTCTGTCATATCCATACCTTCCAACATTTGTTGAACTTGAACATCAGTTTTGATATGGATGTATACTAATGCTTTAAGTCATTGATATGCACATCCCCTAAGATCAAAAGTATCTCTAGAGCATGAAACCATTTAAAAAAAAAACTCACCAAAACAACATAATCTGAGTCAAATGGACCCAGGGATACAAGTTGAAGAGATGAATGGAACTTACTGGACGAAGTGGAAGACCTAGAAAATTCAGCTCAACCTTTGCAACTTCTGTTTTCCTTTCTTTCCCTTCACAATGTAGGTATCTGCAAGATTCCCCAAATTTGCATCCTCCGGGTGTTGAATAATACTGCGTTCATTTAAGTTTAAAAAAATGATCTGAGAGGTTCATCCAAACCACAAATATGCACAATATATTTGCATTTGGGTAGCCTAACTCCCAAACAAGATGTGGGTTAGTGGAATCACTGGGCTCACACTCCTACCTACAAATTCCAGATAGATCAACACAGCTATTCTTTAACAAGCGCAAAGGTCCAACTGTTATCCAGGTTGTACCAATGCTAGTATATGCCTCCAGGCTCCAGCCCTCAAAGCACCACCTTATGACTCCAAGAGGTGTGCCATTGGCTGGGTTATCATACTCCCAAGACAGTCTGTATAGTTGGGAAATACGTAGCTTGTATTCCTGGGGGCCAAAGGCCAGTATATGTATACATGTACAGGTGGTAAATATGCAGGAAACCCATCATACTACGGGGAAAATATGAAGACCATACATGGAACATAATATAGCACTAACACCCCCACCCCACACACCCACACCACGGTGCGGAGCAGCCCATGGACATCACCATGCATACTACACCAACACCGCAAGCGCCAATTGGACCAATGACTAGAGCACACACACGTGCTACTGAAACCGAGGTGAATTCGCTCCTCCTCGAACTTCCTATGCAGTCACATGAGACATGGCTACTACCTCAAACGGAGACCCTACGCATACTCAGGTACCAAGGAATCGACCATGAAGAAGCGAGGGAAGAAGGCCAAGTCATGGCGGACAAGAAGAGACTCTATTTCGCACCTAGACTATATTAACCAGCCACCTCTTAGTTTATAGGCTTAGCAAAGCATATTAGAACTACTTGAGAAAATATGAAGGCCATACATGGAACATAATATAGCACTAACACCCCCACTCCACACACCCACACCATGGTGCGGAGCAGCTCATGGACATCACCATGCATACTACACCAACACCGCAAGCGCCAATTGGACCAATGACTAGAGCACACACACGTGCTACTGAAACCGAGGTGAATTCGCTCCTCCTCGAACTTCCTATGCAGTCACATGAGACATGGCTACTACCTCAAACGGAGACCCTACGCATACTCAGGTACCAAGGAATCGACCATGAAGAAGCGAGGGAAGAAGGCCAAGTCATGGCGGACAAGAAGAGACTCTATTTCGCACCTAGACTATATTAACCAGCCACCTCTTAGTTTCTAGGCTTAGCAAAGCATATTAGAACTACAGCTTTGCTCGTCTACCCCCCCCCCCCCCCCTCCAATCCAATTGAGACCAAGGCCTCCATTGGAGAAGAATCCCAAAGGATTACCTCCATAGGATAAGATCTCACTTCTCCTTAGAGATTTGGGAATAACTTACCTAGTTACTTGTTCCTTTTGTTGATTGTGGATCTAGTTGTCTCTTTGCTTGAATGCTTGGAGAGCACATGTGTGATGTGGATCTTGTTCATGTAGTGATTTCCCTCTTGTGTTTCTCGAGTTATTTGTGTGCTTCCACTTGTTCATCACCAAATTGTGAAGATTGGGCATCAAATAGGGCCTTGCCCCATAACCCACCCCCCACCCCCCCACACACACACATACACACACAAAAAAAAACTCAGGGTGGATCGAGAGCACTGAGTTTGTACAGAAAAATTCATGATGCACTCTAGTTTGGCCTTTGTAAAGAAATCCGTCAGTTGTAACTCAAAAGGCACATACTGAAGAGCGAAAACCTAATCCCGCACCCCAGCACGTGCAAAAGAAGTATCAACACCAATATGCTTGGTGAGCACATGCTTCAAAGGGTCGCGAGCAATACTAATAGCACCTATACCATCGGACAAGAGTGTAGTAGGTGTAGTATCAGACACACCAAACTCCTAAAGTAACTACCGTAACCAAGTCACAAAGTCACCTCTACCGTCAAAAGAGCCATAGCTCGAAACTCACCTCTAAGACACAAACCATAGCAAGATATGTGCGATAAGTGGTCATATGGGCCACGGGAGTAAAAGTCTCATCGTAATCACGATCATGCTTCTGCTGGAAGTCACGAGCCGAAGAGCTTTGCAGCGCTCAAGAGAACCATTGGAGCGAGTCTTAACCTTGCAGACCCACTTACAAGTCCACTTACAAGTGATGGGAACATGGGAGGAAGAGGAACAAGATCCCACATGTCTGTTTGCTCAAGAGTAGCAATCACCTCTGCCATCGCAAGCAGCCATTCAGGATGAATAGCATCACGATAAAAAATCACCCCAAGAAAAAATGAGTTAGAAAAACCATAGTGATCAATAGGCAGAAGCAGGTGATGATATAAGTAATAGGTAGGCTAAGACGAGGAGGAGGGCACATCGGAGATAGAGGGCTCATCAATAGACTCGTTCACAACACACGGATGACGAGTATAATAGTGAGGAAAAGAGGAATGAATATGAGGAGGAATCACCACGATAGACTCAGGTGATGGAGACAAGGAAGCCAACTAGGATGAAGGTGCAGAATCCTGTGATAGGCTAAATGAGGAAACTATAGGAGATGGCTGTGGTAGATCTGCAACAGATGAGAGAAGCAGGAGCAATGGGATGGACACGGATAGATGTGTCGAGAAAACGAGGAAAGAGGTATCCTCCATTGAGAAGGCCGAGGAATATGCACGCGGATAGAAGGAACGAGACTCATCAAAAGTCACATCCCGAGAAATACGCATTCAACGACCGACAGGATCCCACCAATGATAGCCCTTATGCTCCTCATTGTATCTTAAGACACACTCGATAGACTAAGCGATCAGTTTGATGCATTCAGGGCAAGAAGAACAGGGCAAACACAACCAAACTAGCAATGCGCCCATGAGAATAATAAAAAAGATGCTTGAAAGGAATGCCGCCTGCAGAGCAACGAATGGCAGAATGTTGAAGAGATAGGTGGAAGTGGAAACAGCCTCGACACAAAAGTGAGGCGGGAGAGAGGCGGCGATCATCAACGCACGAGCCGTCTCAAGAAGGTGACGATGCTTGCACTCAGTCACACCGTTCAGAGCTTGAGTACTAGACAAGAGAACTGAGCAAGGTTGCTCTGCTCAGCAAGGAATCCATGCAGCAAATGAGAGATATACTCACCTGCAAAGTGCAGGTCTGCACGAAAGACATAAATAGGTGTGGAAAACTGGGTATGAACCATGGCTGCAAACTTCTCATAAATAGATAAGACCTCATTATGAGAAGACAAAAGATATTCGAGTGTGTTGAGAGAAATCACATATCCTAACTACGTAGCAGCGCCGCACATGTGTTGTCGTGCGGCGACCTGCAAACCACCCCAATAATCACAATTTAGTTTGTGTGGCGTCCACCAACCTTGTTTTTTTCTTAGCCCACGCGCACCCGCAAAAAGGTTAGTGCTCCTAGGCCCAAGTGTGCACTTCTGCTGGAGCGTGTAGGGCCGTACTGTGCATGAGGCTGGCGCATCGCATAAAAAAGAACACTGCCGATCTGAAACCTCTCTTTCCCTATCGCTTTCACCATTATGCTCTCTTCTTTCTTTTTACTTGATCTACACCATGATACTTGCATGCATGAGAACTCAGCATACATGCATCAATCAAGTATTTGTTTGGCAAAGTTGAAAACTGAAGAAAAAATGCTTACTTGCCAAATTACAAGCATTTAGTTTCTACATTATTAGTGCTTACTTGTCGGATTACATAACACTTAATTATCAGGTTTTAAAACCTACTCAGTTGCACTTAATTGTCAGGTTTTGAAAAGTTGACAGATTTATAAGTATTTAGTTATCGGATTTAAACCTACATAGACGCCAGAAATAGAAAGTACTTGTCAAAAAAGTTTAACATGCTCTGTTGCCAGATTACAGTCAGTTACCGGCTTAAAAAAGCTTAGTTGCGAAAATGAAAAACATGCTTCGTTTATCAGTGCCAAGTACGTTGGTTAATAGAAGGTTAGACAGTTTAAAAAGAGCACACTATAACACACTGCAGTGCAGTACTGTAGCCTTACAAATTACTGACAAATTACTGTGGGCCGCGTCATAGCACATCACTTGCAGCCTTGCAGAGAATAGATTCCACTAACAGTGCAGACTAGTTTTACTTGCGCCTGCGGGCCCGAATGAAAAAACCTGTTTCACTACTTGCCACCAGATGGAGCATGCAGGTGTGTGCGAGCCGCCACACGGTAAAGCAGTTGTGCAGTGTGTGTAGTGTAGATTTTCCCAAGATAATATAGTGGTGATGGCCTCCTTTCAAGGCAAAGAGAGCTGAAGCCCAAACATCATAGTGAACAAGATCGAAAGGACGTTGAGACATAGTCTCGCTATGAGGACAATGCGACAGGACCAATTTACCAAGCCGACAACCCAGACAGACACCACCAGAGACAGATCCAAGAAGACCACGTTGAACACTTGAACTAAGGATGAGAGCACGCTTGCACGGGGAAGCGGCAACGGACGACTGGAGAACAGCAGCGGCGAGCGTAGAGGTCGCCGAGAAAGGGCAGAGGCAATCAGCGCGGGCTGACAGAAGCGGCTGGAGAAGAGCAGACCAGTCTCGTCGATTCCTACATCATGTACCGCGGCTAGTGGAGAAATCATGCAGGAGGGTCCGGTGGCTCATGGAGGAATCAGCGGCACCGGACGGACCACACTAGGAGGCAACGGGCAAGGCAAAGCGGATCTGGAGGAGAACAGCCAGCGGCGGCCGGTGGTGGCCGGTGGACAAGGCAGCAGCAACGGCAATGTAGGTGGCGTCCTGGTGTGTGGACAAAGGAGGGGGAGGAAGCAACGTCGGCTAGCCAAGAGGAGGATGGAGACAGGGCAAGGTGGGATCGAAACATGAGTTGCGTGTGCCAAAGAAAAAAGTAGGCTCTAATAGCATGTTAGGAAATATGCAAGTTGTATTTTCTAGGGGCCAAGGGACAGTATATATACGTGTAAAATATGCAGGAAACCCCTCATACTACGAGGAAAATATACTACATGTACAACAATACCACAGGATAGTAGACTTACGAAGACGGCTCACCTGCTGCAGGCACAAGCTGTGAGGTTAGACATGGGATGGGTTGTGAACAATAGTCTACTGGGGTTTGGATCAAGTTGATCCACTTGCCTCATATGCACAGATATGAATATCTCGTACAGACTAGCAATTTTTAACACTTAATGCTACACTTGATCCTGCTAGTTTTCCTTCGAGTCACTTAATGCTACACTTGATCCCTCTACTTTGCCTTTCTCATCTTGCTACCTATATTTACAATGTCAGAACAGACTAGGATACCATCTGATCTGTCGAGCCATGCAAGCAGAGACATGGCAGTTCAATTAACTCCACCCAGTTTTAATTTATTAGTTAGATAATCAAGCATTTCACTTGTAATGTGTATTTGTTGGCATATGGGAATTTCAGATTACCGATATACGCCATTCTCCTGCTGTTGACACACTGGACAATCCACTGGACCTTTGACTAGGAATTATTTCTTTTGGACTGTGTTAGAATTAATCTTGTCATTATCTTAAACATATGCGTGCATGTCAGAAAGGAATAGCTATGCTAGCTTGCCTGAAGCTTCTAGTCCAGCTATATCATAGCTGCATGGCAGTAAGAGCAGTCAAAAGTTAAAGGAAGCTTGGCTGCTAGCTGTCAGGGTCGAACTAACTCTTAAACATCACACAAGGGAATTCATCGAGGAGGAACTAGCTAGGGTTTCTATTCCAGAGGAAAGTGAGGCTAACCACTGCAGTAGCGGCTAGGGTATACAACCTGGTTTACATCCGTGCCTCTCCCAAATGGATCTGAGGTCTTTATAAAGAGAGAAAGTTTACTGAAAGTAAGAGCAGTTCGACAGCGACACGAACAGATACAGTAAAGCGCGTGTTACAGTGATTCAATCATAGCCGACGGATGGAGATCGGACGATGCTCTGACGACAGCTTAAGTGGCTCTGCGTACCACTTCGTGACTCCATTCCAGCCAGGCAATGAGGATCTGACGGTCCACGGCTGTTGCCAGATGATGAACAGGTAGTGAAGATAAACAGAGCAGAGAAGAGCCTGACACTAGCTATCTTAGTCAGCAAAGAAGTGTTGCAGCAAGTAGTAGTAGAAGCAAAGTTGGAGTTTGCATTGGTTCTACAAATCCTGTCATGTGCTTAGTATTCAAGGAAAGCTAGCTACTTCTAAGCTGTATTGGTCAAGGTCGGTTCATGTATCCTATAGATAGATGCCATCTTTGTAAGGAAAGCTTGTAGTGCATCAATAAGAGAAATGGCTTTGGCTGTGTGAGGCAGCAAGTCACCAAAATAGCCCGTGTACTTGTGCATGTTGTGAGAAACAACAGAGGAGCTGGGTGATTCAGCTCCAACAGAGAGGGGGGGGGGGGGCTGAATGATTCAGCTAAGCCTAACTGCTAGTAGTGGTTCTGTGAACCATAGTTCAGGAAGTGGAGTTGGGTGATTTAATTCCAACAGACTTGACTTCTCTGCTCAGTGTGGATATCATTCGAATTCAATTATGTTGAAGTATATATGTGGATTGCCTAGCCTTTCCATCAGTTCGGACTTTTGGTTGCGTTGGCTAGTGCATGAAGCTTAACATGGTATCAGAGCTAAGGTCTTGAGTTCAAGTCCTGGCTTTTGCAGTTTATCTAAAAAATGGTTGTTGCCCCCCTTTGTTCACGTATAGGCCTCTTGAGCCATACCTTTGAGTCTGTCTAGGTGTTGACTTTCTGCCTAGCCCTTTCCATCAGTTCGGACTTTTGGTTGCATTGCCTAGTGCATGAAGCTTAACAAACTAAATCTAACCATCGGAGAAAATATTCATGATTAACAAACTGGCTGAAGGATCATAAACAAACCTTACATTCCTCCTGAGCACTACCTTCTGAAACAGTTCCCTTTCTTTTCTCTTTAGCAACCTTCAGAATCTCGACGGGTTAGAAACAGAAGACAAAATGATCAAAATATAAACCAAAGGCTTCAAAACTAGATAGATCATCAAAGGTTATCAGTATACAGTTCTATATCATGAAAGGAGAGAAAATGTTTGTGCGAGCATTAATTTATTTTATCAGGTTATTAGTGTCGTAAACTCTTGATAACTACTCCCTCCGTCTGGAATTACTTGTCGCATAAATAGATAAAAATGGATGTATCTAGAACTAAAATACATCTAGATACATCGATTGCTCCGACAAGTATTTTCGGACCAAAGGAGTACATTGGTTTAGTAGCTGGAAGTTTCAAGCAAAGGCCATTTGTCCTGTAGCCAGCAGAGATAGCACGAAGTCATGAACTAACATACATGGGTAAACCGAGACCTCAGATAAATGTATAAGATGGAGAAATGTCTAAGATAAATGACAACAATATACAACAATAAAGATACATATTAAAAAAAGGATTATGGCCTCTGAAGTTGGACTATCAAGCCAGTACTGCAGGGCTTCAACTTATAATGCAAAAATTTGTAAACCTTTTGTTCTGTCTCGTTAAACTTCTTCAAATAGATTCCTTTTTCAGTCTCATCAGCAATCTGCCAAGAAAATGGATGAGGGTTTTCAATTCCTTCCTTTACATTTATTAAGCAAAGTCAAGCATTGGTGTCCATGATAATATCCAAGATAGATGCACGTATCTACCTTAAGTTGCATTGCCTCCATTCTTCCCTTCTTCACATCAATTACATGTAATAAGAAAAACAGAGGTAAGAAATAATAAAGGCAGGCATACTTCCAAATCCCAAATACTTCAGATAACTGTGCTTGCTGATTCACTTGTCAACTACATGTACAATGTTAATGGTGTTCCTACTAAATCTACCCAATAGAGAGATAAGACATCTTATACACTACATAGAATGCCGAAAGCCAATGCTGATTGCTGACCTCACGTAATGTCCTGTTAAGGTTTCTTAAGTTAGATGTATTCTCCTTGTCAACAAAGGCCTACATAAATTATATATGATAGCATTCTACAACTCTGTGAAATAGAGCAAAAGAAGAAGAAAAGTATGCACTGTTCATGAAGTAAATAACCCCAAACTTGATACCTCAAGCTGCGATTCATGATCCTATGGAATCAAGATCAAAAGAATCAAACAAGTCAATCATTCACAACCATTGATGAAGGGTTCCTTGAGAAGTTAAGGATTATTAGTTCTTTCTCAAATTGGCACAACTATGTATGGTAGCATCCATTTCAATGCCCACATATTGCGGAAGCACACCTTTGCAGTTGCTTCTGTTAGGAAATATACTCGGGGTCATCGCCAGTGATGATCATGTCATCAATATATCGAAGAAGGGTCTGACCACGAGCAGACAGGTGGCAAACAGCGCAGGATCATGGCTGAAAAACCAGCGGAAGTCATTATAGAGGCAAAAGACTCAAACCAGGCGTGAGGGGCTTGCTTAAGGCCATAGAAAGAGCAACGAAGACGACAAACCATGCCGTTGGGAACAGAATACCAAGGTGGTGGCTGCGTGTAAACCTCCTCACGCAACTCACCATTAAGAAAGGCACTCTTAACATCAAGCTGAGACACAGACCAGTGCAAACAGAGGCCACAGCAAGTTTGCAAACTGTGGTCATATGGGCCACAGGAGCAAAAGTCTCATCGTAATCACGACCATGCTCATGTGGAAAGCCACAAGCCACAAGACAAGCTTTGTAACGCTCAAGGGAACCATCAGAGCAAATCTTAACCTTGTAGACCCACTTACAAGTAATGGAGCGGACACGGGGAGGAAAAGAAACAAGATCCCACGTATCGGTGCGCTCAAGAGCAGCAAGCTCCTCTGGCATCGCAAGCTTCCATTCGGGATGAACAACAGCATCACAATAAAAAGTAGGCTCAAGAACAGCAACACCAACGCTTGGAAAACCAAGGCGATCAACAGGCAGAAGCGGACGAGGAAGCATGCCAGAAGTAGGCTAAGAGGAGGAAGATGGCACATCAAAACTAGGTGGCGCATCAATAGATGCATCCACAACACGCGGACCTGTTTACCAAGCCGACAACCCTGATAGTCTAAAGACACATAGCCAGAGAATGATCTAAGAAGACCACATCGAACTAAGAATGGGAGGCGAGAGCCACACAAGTGACTAGCACCAAGGAGAGACTGGCAGTGGAGGGATGGTGAAGCAAGTCAAGCTCCCAGAGGCACTTGGGAGTCACGATGTCTGGGACCAACACCATGGAGAGCACCAGCGTGACAGTACAAAACAGAACATGAGTCAAAGTTGAGAATGACCCGAGAACCAGAGTCAACAATCTGACCACCAGAAAGAAGTTGCATGATAAGTCGAGGAACATGAGCAACATTAGGAACATGAAAAGACGAAGTGCTAAGAATGCCTCGACCATTAATCTGGAGGGAGGTACCATCGGCGGTAAGAACATGAACAAGAGAATCAAGAGAATCAAGAGGTCCAATAGAGAACATAGTGGATGAATCATGAGTCATAAAAGATACTCTAGTATCAAGAATCCACGGAGATGTGCCTGCCTATGTAGAAGGCTACAAGAGTCGATAGCAGAACCAGCAGAACCTGACGATGAAGACCGGAAGATGCAGCTAGTAGGCATTGAAGTCGTGTAATCTCCTGCTCGGTCAAGGGCTCAATTGAAGAGGTTGGAGTAGATGTTGCACCCGACAATGGAGAGCCATAGGTAATCAACAATTCGTGAGGTTGCACAATCTCCTGCTCAGTGGACACATATGAAGAAGTCGACGAAGCAGCACCGAAAGAGGAGAGGTCACCACCAACTATGGGAGCCACTAGATGAGGCGGTGTAACATGACTAGTATCGTTTGTGGAAGCCGGTGGAGAAGGCGAGGTCGCATCCATACAAGCACCAAGTGTCAAGGGATGGCACTGGTACAAAGCGTAGTCGTTGGAGCGGTCTGCACCAACACTGCCGGTGAAGGTCTCGAAAGTAATCGGTGTAGAGCGATAATCCTCATGTATGGAGGTCGCGAGACAAGTCGCTGAAGAGCAACCAACACTGCCTGCGGAAGACTTCGAAGGGAATGGCATCACATGCGAACAAAGCACCAAGCACCGAGAGACGCCGTAGGTGCCAAAGACGGGATCAGTGTATGGAACACCATAAAAAAAATCAACTGGCAACAAGGGAGTCAACGTAGACATTTTTTTACATAAAAGACAAATCAGTTGACCAACATAGGAGCGCTAGCTGCTCGTCGCTCGATTGAGATCGAAGGAAGGCCAGGAGGCGAGCAACATGTCACTAGCCGACCTAATCAGGCAATGAGTGAATGGCCAGGCGTGGACGGGTGTGCGGGTCAACACGCGAACGAGCAATCAAATCAACCAACGGGCAGCTTTGCAGGGATGGATCAACATGCGGGTAGGGAGATTGGATCGACGTTGGGGCAAACCTGTGGGCAAAATCGCCAGACGGCGGCTGATGGATGGGGCAGCAGGTATTCAGCAGTGGCAGCATGATGGAAGCAACGGGCCACCTACGTCAGGTATGCAGGGGCATTGACCAGCGGGCGCAGCACAATCACGAGATGACCAGCAACAAGGTGGAAGGAGGAGCAGCAGCTCAATAAGAGGCACGCGGGTAGTGAAGACAGAGATGGCCGACGAGAGAAGGTAGCAGCGACGCGAGATGAGATTGGATTCGGAGAGCACAAGTTGCATGTGCGGAAAAAAAATATGCTCTAATACCATGTTAGGGAATATGCAACTTGTATTTCCAAGTGGCCATAGGCCAGTAGATATACATGTACAAGTGCAATACAATATGTAGAAAATCCCATAGAGAACAAGGAAAATACAAAGGGGTACATGGCTAAATATATATAACTCTAAGAGCTTCAAGCTAGTCAAACTCATTATGTTCCTTTTGGAAGAAAACAAGATTGGTCAAAAAATTAAACCACATAGGACACCGATAGTGTGGACTTGTAGTTTACCAAACATTGTTTCATTTCAAATAATTTTCAATCCTTTAAAACAATAGACAGTTCACAATCACTTCTAGAAAAAGAACTAAATAAGACTCACCAACAAATCAACTTCAGCGGAAATATCTGGAATAAGATCTTCATATTCTTCTTTAGGAGTCTACAGCAAAGTTCGACAGAAAACTGAAACACAGATCGAAGAGTACCCAAAGAATCATAAATGGAAGAAAAAGATCGTCCATATAGATATTGACAGTTGAACACACTAATATGCTTCAGCATCAATTGTTTGAAATATCCACAAATCGATCATATGTAATCCTTTAAACCTTATAAACTCAACCTACAATGTGATCATTTCAAGCTTATAAGACCTGCCATAATTTCTAGAGTAATTGAATAAAATCATCTCCATGCATCATCAACAATTAAAGCAGAAAAAGTGGATAAGGAGATGGTGGGCATTCAGTTTATGCGGTTACTTCGGTTCAGATTATTCGGAAATTTTTTTCGGTTTGTGTAAAATGACAACCAAAATAATCATGACAAAATAGAAACCAAATATTATAAACCAGAATTTGTCGGTTCGCTTTGTTCGGTTAACCAAGAAACCGAAGTCCATGTGCACCATCAATAGATGCAGCATGCCATGAGCAGCCTCATAGCCAATTGTCATTTACTCTGTAACATAGGTCCCAACTTTAGCATTAAATTTATATGCTGACCAACAAAAACTTGAGAATATTTACTGATCAATATTCTGCGCCGCTAAATCAAGATATACTACCAAAACTGAGAAGCTTTCCTTTGATAACCTACTGTAAATAGAACTGAATTAATTAAGCGCAATGTAAGTTTGGGAAATCCAGCACAGAAATGTTTGTAATCCTTAAAACATATGGATGATGACATGACATCTAACTCATTCTTGGTTACAATAATCATAATGACTCCAATGTGCCTATCTGTATAGAGGCTCTCCTAACAATTCAAGATAATACAATGAACTTCACAAGATCTTTTATGGGAATATCATAAATTCACAATATGATGTGCCTATCTATTTAATTTTAGAAACAAAAAGCATCATGTGTAAGACCTGAAGGCTAAAGCCTTTATGAAGAATAATAAGCTAGTAGAACCATTCATCCAGGCTAGGAACTTTGACAAGTGATTTGTGGCTTGGGTGCTGTTCCAACGTTTTTATTACATGTATCAACCAAGAAGGTTACAATCCCAATAACATATACTATCCCCAAGGGGGGGGAGCAGAATTAAGGTGTACTGCAAGTGTATCGTGAAAATTACATCCAAATACCATCTTATATCATATGTAATCATAAATCTCATATAAGAATAGGGCAATTGCTATTGACAAAGTCAGTTACTTATATTTGCAACTTTCACAGAACTGGTCAAACAGCTGAATACGTTTGGTTTGTGTATTTACTAAAAAAACAAATTATGAAGAAACTCACTTCAACCTTATAGAAACAGTCAAATTGGAATGTGACCAATTTACACTAGAAAATACACTGAAGTATGATACCAGAACACAATAGCTCCAATTAACAACCTAGGTGCAGTTTCGTATGAAGACAAGATATATCCTATTTAGGTGCTTGCAAACAAAACAAAGTAATGGACGCTGATCAGACGAGCAAATTAATTACAAATATCTGTAAGATCCACCATGAACATTGAAGGAATAAGCATACGACTAAATCACATGAACATTGAGTTAATAGGTAAACGTCTAAAGAACATCTAGTTTATAACTGCAATGATATGATAGAGGCATATATAATTGCAGACACAGCATGTGGAAGCTAACATGTGATCTCCAATCATATATCCTATATACCTAACAGAGTGATACCCACTGCAACTATGTCACCTCAACATGCAACTATGTCACCTCAACATGCAACAATGCATGGGAAAGTGGCAACCTCAACATGCTACCATGCATGGGAAAAGATCCAATAAGCTCTTTATATTCCATAAATATCTTATACATCTATAAAATAATCAAAAATTCATGTTCCAACTTATTTCAAAATATATAGCAAACAATTCCGGCAACATCGTGTGGGGTATCATCTAGTAACTACAATTTCACAGCTTACAAATTTTATGTGCTTCCAAACCGATATATGTCACCAACAAGTGTGAAGACATAAATAATTCCTACTATTTCTCAACCTGATCTGCATTTACCCACATCGTCGACAATATTGATGTCAACCAAAATAAGCTCTAAAATATAATCCAATAGAGAAGGCATCCCTTGCTCCAGCCAATCACTTCAACAGTCTCAAAGTTAATCTCTTCTACAACCTTAGCAAGGTGCCAAATTAAGACAGACATGCATGTACATAAAAAACCACACACATGCAGAAGAAGCTTAAAAGGGGCCAAATCACCTGATCATTGTCCGGCGGAAAAGCTTTATTACTGATGTCGTTGCTCCCGCTGCCGCTACTCCCACTCGCTTTCACCTGCATACAACCACACGCATGCACGCACAAAAACAACATAAGGAAAAACTACAAAAACGATGCCTCCCTTTAACCCATCCACGAACCACCAAACCCCCATCAACATCACCAAAACCAGATCGAAAGCACACGAAAAATCCACCAAAAGGCAGAAACAAAAAAAGACGAGCATAATAACGAGAACCTTAATACTAACCCCAGCCCCAAAATACCCACCCTATTCTTCTTCTTTCGCGCCGGGTGGTTGAACTTGCACTTCATCCCGAAGCGGCAAGTTCCGAACTTCAAGTAGTAAGTACAATCCGGCTCCGCGTGACGTTGCGGAAACCGAGGCCTCGAATCCGCTGTCGCAACCGGCTGCACTTTTCCATCAGTGATGTCTCCAGTGATCTCATCGCTTCCGGCGATTCCGAGGACGGCATCATCGTCCCATCCCGACGACTTGGGCAGCTCGTCAGAGATTGCAAGGTCTACGAACTGGCTCTCGATCGCCGCGGCATTCCCAGCACCTGGTGAAGTGGAGGAGGGGG
Organism: Hordeum marinum; assembly: GCA_022496015.1. Taxonomy (NCBI): domain Eukaryota; kingdom Viridiplantae; phylum Streptophyta; class Magnoliopsida; order Poales; family Poaceae; genus Hordeum; species Hordeum marinum. Next base: position 146,194,441 of record CM039676.1, read on the forward strand.
AGATCGAGGCGATCAGGTCTGCACCGAGGTTCGATTTTGGAGGGGCCTTCCCGTCGGCGTCCGCCATTGGCCTCCTTGTAGAGACAGAAAGACGGTGACGGCGACGAGAGCAGGTAGGGGAAGCAAAGAAGGGGACGAAAGACCCTTATCGATTGTATCTTTGCTATTATACACGGCACGGTGGGCACGAAACCCGAAGCTCGAACCAGAAAAACCCAAACCTGGCCGTATATCCGAACCCAAAAAACCCGGTCATTATATGGGTATCAATTTTCGAAATCCGAATTTAATTTGATTAATTCTGATAATTGGTTACGGTACCCGAATTATCGAAATAGCCTAGATTATCGAAATAGCCTAGATTGTTTAGCAGTACATAAAAAACGATCCACGCATAGAGAAAGCCCAGCACAAAAACTTCCATCACTACTCGCTTCCCGATAAAACCTAGGTTGGGTCACCAGCCGCAAGGCCACTCAGTCGTGGTGTCGTGCTCGATTCCTCCTTCCCTTCTCGTAACTCTTGTGCGCAACAAGATTGTAGGACGACCATCACGACGCACGGGTGTTTCTCAGCTCCAATCCTTCGCGTCCTTATTGTAGTGCAGTGTTGCGCTGTGTAGGACGACCTTCCTCGAGCCTAAACAGCGCGCACAAGTGTAGCGTCGCGTCAATCCATTCGCCTAGGGTCTCATGTGATGTGAAGTGCTACTCCTATTCGGATAATTTGGAAAAACCCGAACCCGGATTTTCGGGTACCTAAATTGTTGGGTTCTTATATTTTTGGTTATGTTTCAGGTTTCATTATTCATAACCCGATTTGTTAGAAATAATTGCACTTACATTCTTCACTTAAATGTCTTTGAGAGTTAATAGTGACAGTAATTTTTCATTGGTTATAAAAGTAGTCCAAAAATAATAGGTATTTAAGGGATGGGTAATCAAAACCTTCATGCATTACATAAAAGAGAATTTTTAGGTTAATGATATTGATGTGGTAATATGAAAATGCGTGAGTGCATGGTTGTTGGTTAGTAAAAATATCGATAGTTAAAGGGTGTCAATTTGTTGTTCATCTAAATATTGGTTATGGCATGATGATGATGTGTGAGTATTTTTATTCCTCGCTGAAATCCTAGTGTTGTTTAGGTGGGGGCACGCGATGGTTAAATCCTCCCAACCTCCTTCCTAGGGGCATGCGAGTAGTACTTTGCTTCGAGAGAGCTAATAAAACCTTCCAATAAGTATATGAGTTCTTTATAACTAATGTGAATCCATGGATGTATACACTGTCACCACCTCGTATTTGCTAGCCTCTTCGGTACCGTGCATTGCTCATTATTTCGAGGATCGGTGCGAACTTCGTCGGTGCATCCAAACCCCACGGCATGATACGCTCTGTTGCACATAAGTCACCTTATATCTTCCTTAAAACAACCATCATACCTACCTATCATGGCATTTTCATAACTATTCCGAGATATATTGCCATGCAACTTACACCTTACATCATATGACTAGTACACTCATTGTCATATTGCTTTGCATGATCATCTAGCTGACATCGTATTTGTGGCAAAGGCACTGTTCATCATTGTTATACATGTTACGCTAGATCATTGCACATCCTGATACACTACCAGGGGCATTCATATACAGTCGTATTATCTGGTAGTTTTTCATAGAGTTGTAAGTAAATAAACGTGTGATGATCATTATTATTAGGGCACTGTCTCAGTGAGAAAATGATGATGAAGACAATGATTCCCTCACAAATCAGGATGAGACTCCGGACGAAAAAGAAAAAAGGAAAAAGGAAAAGAGAGAAAAAAGAGAAAAAAAGAAAAGAGAGAAAAGAGAGAAGGGACAGTCCACACTTGTGCTTCAAAATAGTATCATGTTGTTCATATAGAGAGTCTCATGTTTTGTCACTTTCATATGCTAGTGGAAATTTTTCATTATAGAACTTGGCTTGTATATTCCGATGACAGGCTTCCTCAAATGTCCGAGGTCTTCATGAGCAAGCAAGTTGGATGCACACTCACTTAGCTTTAGTTGAGCTTTCATACACTTATAGCTCTGGTGCATTCATTGTATGGCAATCCCTACTCCTCATATTGATATCTATTGATGGGCACCGCATAGCCCATTGATACACCTAGTTGATGCAAGACTTTCTTCTCCACTTTTACCCCTTTGAAATTTGCCACAGTATTCTATTCCACCTATATGTTATATCCACGGTTCACGCTCATGTATTACGTAAGTAATAAAAAGCTGAAGCGCATTTAAAAGTATGATCCAATTGTCTATCTTAACAACGTGGTGGTTGACACTTGTATTTATGTGGTGAAGATGGAGCCATGCCATGCTAATATGAGAAAATGAATGGGGGGTAAATATTCTTTACGAATCGTATATTTTGAAACCCGATGATTATGTTACTTATGTTTATGGACATTACTATGTTGATGCTTATTAATTCATCATTTATCAATGATCATACCTACAATAGATTACATGTTGGGTATCATGTCATATCAAAAATCTTGTTTTTATCATTTACCTACTCGAGGACGAGCGGGAATTAAGCTTGGGGATGCTGATACGTCTCCAACGTATCTATAATATTTGATTGTTCCATGCTATAATATTATCATTCTAGGATACTTTTTAGACATTTATTTGTTGATTCATATTGTTTTTAGCACTAACCTATTAACCCAGTGCCAAGTGCGAGTTGTTGTTTTCTGCATGTTTTGGCTTTTCAGGTTTTAGTACCAAACGGAGTCCAAATACCTTGAAACTGTTTGATGATTTTTTTTGGACCAAAAGAAGACCTAGAAGCTTCGGGAGAAGGTCGGAGCCCTAGGGGCCCCACAATCCAACAAGGCGCGCCTAGGGGGTGGTCGTGCCCTCTTAGCTTGTGACCCCCTCTCGGCTCTCCTGACCTCGTACTTTGGCTTATAAATTTCTCATATATTCCAAAAACCCTAAGGAGCCTCCTAAAACACTTTTTCCGCCTCTGCAAGTCTTTGGTCTGTCGTGTGCCCATCTGGAGCCTTGTTCTTGTGCCTCGCCGGAGGGGGGATCGATCACGGAGGGCCTCTACGGCATCCTTATTGCTCCCTTGTTGATGTGTGAGTAGTTCACCAAGACCTATGGGTCTCTAGTTAGTACCTAGATGGCTATATATCTCTCTATGTTCTTCAATACAGAGTTCATCGCATCTTCGCGATGATCTATTCGATGTAATCACTTTGTGCGGTGTGTTTGTTGGGATCCGATGAATTATGGGTTTATGTTCAGATTGTTCATGAAATTATATTGAGTTCCTTGCTGGTCCTTTCATGTATATGCATGATATATGATATCTTCGTAATTCTCTCATATCTATTGATAGTTTGGCTAACTAGATTGATTTATCTTTTGTGGGAGAGGTGTGTTGTAGTGGGTTCAATCTTGCGGTGCTCAATCCCAGTAATAGAAAGGGACATGACACGTATTTGTATTGGTACCATTAAGGATAAAATAATGGGGTCTATTCATATTAATTGGATTTACTTTGTCTACATCATGCATTGTTCTCCAAGCATTACTCTGTTTTACTTAATACTCTAGATGCATGCTGGATAGCGGTCGATGGGTGGAGTAATAGTAGTAGATGCAGGCAGGAGTCGGTCTACTTGCTTATGAACGTAATGCCTATATGTAATGATCATTGCCATGAATAAATGTTGCATAACTATGCACTTTTTTATCAGTTGCCCAATATTAATTTGGTTACCCACCGTATGCTTTCTACACGAGAGATGCCTCTAGGAAGAACTATGACCCCGGGTCTATTCACAAATATATTTCCAAAAGCTTTCAATACCTTGATGCCATTTATTTGTTTTATTTTTATTTTTCAATTTACAATTATCAATTATCATCTACACTACTCATTGCTTGCATGTAACGAGATCAAGGGGATTGAAAACCCTCTTGCCCGTGTTGGGTGCAAGTGTGTGCTCTTTTGTGTGTAGGAGATGAAGACGGAAAGTTGTTTGATCCTCCTATTGGTTCGATAACCTTGGTTCTCACCGAGGGAAATAATTATCTATATTGTACTGCATCATCCCCTCCTCTTAGGGGAAGAACCCAACGCAGATCACAAGTATCATAAGCCAACTCCATATACTCATCTTCTCTTTACATGTTTTGTGATGACATCTGTTCTTACGAAGCGACCCGAAATGCGCTTCAATCCTTATCCTGGCCTTCGTGCCTTCGTGAGGATTGTATCACATTTTGGGTGTGACAATTGGTATCAGATCCAGGTTTCGACCATATGAGCCCCTTTGCTTGATTGGAACTTGGTCGAGTCGTGTCTAGTGAAAAACTATATTTTAAGTCTAGTTATATATCGAAGAGTAGGAATTCCTTTTACTCTTATTCATTTCATCGCTCTGGTGAGGATTCGTGATGTATGAATTTTAATTGCATTACTCTTATCACTCAAAAAAATGGATCATGCGGTTATTTTGGAAACTATACGATGTCGGTGTGATAGAATTATGTTCTTGGTGCCTCCTGTCATTTTGGGGTAGAAGTGTCCTGGGGAGTTGAGCTCCAAGGTTTTCCCCGTCATACACGCTATCATTCAGTTTCCTTAGCATCTCAGGACGAAGATGTTTGAAATCACTTCGATACTATTTGTGGCGAGAGGAGTTTGGCGTCACCCAATATTGAGGAGAGCGTCCAGATGTACTGCCATGTTTAGTATCATTCTGATTACAAGGGTCTGAGGTAGATGAATTTCCCATGCCTTTGGTTATGTGATACGAGGCAAACCTGAGGGTGGCCCGATATTTAGGAATTTGGGGTGTATTCAGGGAAGAACACGAAAAACACGAAGAACACGAGGGGAAAACGTGGAAAAATCAAAGGGAAAACACTATATTGGACAAGATCCACACCAAGTACTCCTCAAATCACAAGCAATACATGAGGTGCATCAAGATCCAAGAACAACAATGGAAATAAGGATACATGGGTAGTTCATCCAAATCTCTAGGAGAGATGGGCCTTGAAATCTATAGACGGGTCTTCCCTCGAAAGGGGTCTTGACATCCTCTAGGGATCTTCTCCGATGGAGGCCTAGGTCTCCACAAGAGAAGTACAGGAAGGAGCAAAGCTCATGTATGAATGAGCTATCACTTTTTTAACCCTAAAAATGAGGAGGGGTGGAGTATATATAGTGCTAGCCACGAAGGCGTAAGTGAGAGGGAGATACATGGGCCTTGGGCCCGTCACGCACACAGGCATGGCCGGATGATCCGGATTGGGGTCCGGATGATCCTGGCATCTTCCGAATGATCCGGGCGGGGATCCAGATGATCCGACTTCATGGTCTCCTCATCGGGTTTTGTTTGGCATTAGCCGGACGATCTAGGTCGGGGGCCGGATGATCCGGGCTTCTTCTGGATGATCCGAGCAGGGGTCCGGATGATCTGGCCAAGTGCACCCTTGGACTTCCTCTAGCTTCACTCGGTCTTCTTCCGTCTCTGCTTCCAAGATTCCCTAGCGGATGGTGTGGTTGTACGTAGGTGCTGGTGAGGGAGTCCCCGATTAGGGGGTCCTCGGATAGCCGACATGTTGTTTACGGGCCGGAGTGTATGGGCTACTTACCGAACACCGGATGATTTGAAGGCCCAGTTTCCAGGATGGAAGTTTCGAGGAGCACGGCTTGCACTCCACGTTTGATGTAGTAAATAGGCATGTTTATCTCTTTGGCATGTAACCGACCATGTGTACACCCTAGGCCTCCTCGGCATCTATATAAGTCGAAGGGTTTTAGGGTATAGAGGTAGAACAACTCATCTAGGGTTAGACATATGATCTCGAGGTAGATCAACTCTGTAACCCCTTCACCATCAATATAATCAAGCAGGATGTAGGGTATTAGCTCCATTTGAGGGCCCGAACCTGGGTAAACTCATGTCCCCTTCGTCTCTTGTTACCGTCGATCCTAGTCTCACAGTTCGGGACCCCCTACCCGAGATACGCCGGTTTTGACACCGACATTGGTGCTTTCATTGAGAGTTCCTTTGTGATCAAGATGGAATCGATGCCTCGCCTTGTCATCAACGAAGAGGTCCGCAAGGTGGACGTTTTCGTCCCCAGGCAGATCTTCGCCTTCGGCAACGTTTTGTTACATGTTGATTCCACCGGCCATCTAGGCCGCGTGGAGAAATTCGCCCCCGATCAAGAGGTCAGATTCATAAACCTAGAGTTTTTCATCGACTCTTGGGGCGACTTGTCACTAACCGGGCTTGCGGCTTTGCCCGTAGCCCCCAAGGACTCTGAGGCTTTAACCTCGATCCCCTTCTTTGGACACACCGATGGGGTCACCCATGATGACAGTCCGATCTTTCATCCTAGTCTAGCTATCAAACCATACGACCAGACATACATTCCTTCTGAACACTCTCCACGAGTGGACTTCATGGGGGTGGACCCCCCGAGTTCCGAACAGTTGGATCAGATCGGGCTCTAAACGGTTGATGAAGGCTTGGAGCAACTCTCGTCGATGAGGATCACCAATGATCCAGCCCCGATCTACGTCCGGCCCGGTTATAGTTCGAGCAGGGACGGGTTTTTCGATCCACCCACCACCCACTTGGTAGCCACCATTGAAGACTTACCCGACGTGCTGGACTATGCCTCTGAACAGGCAGAATACATGGATGAAGAGGACCGTGCTCCCACTCCCGTTAACACCGGGAATTGGACCGCCACTTCTACATATGACGTCTACATGGTGGATACTCCTGCCACCAACGGCGACAATACGTCTCACAACGACGACGACAAATCGGGCGATGCGCCATCAAGGCGCCTAAAATTGCATAAGCGGTCCAAAAGCAAAAAGGGAAGAAGAGCTATTATCAGCAATGGGGACGGTAGTGCCCCCGTCGATCATGACAATCCCGATGTCCCCGAGCACCCATTTGAGGGTCCAGACGAGTCTGAGGGTCCAGACGACCCCAATAACGTCAATGACACCGAAGGTGACGATTACCTTCCCCTCTTTGAGGAGGAAGATATACCGGAAGCCAATGACCTGTACATCCCTGATAACCTCGAGGAGCAGGAGGAAATCAGGCAATGGCTCATAGCAACGGCTCACAGCCTAAAGGCCAAAGAGCGGCAGCTCAAAGCCGAACAGGCCGACCTCACTGATCGATGGAGGAAAGTCCTCTCAGTCGAGGAAGTATACGGCACTGGTTTGTCAAACCAGCCCAAAAGCTCCGGAGAAGGCTGCTGCCACAATTTGATGATGAGCTCACTAACACTCCGTCTTCGCATCATACCCCATATGACAAGCCGAACCGCCCTCCTCGTGGGCATGACGGAGCGGACAATGACATAGGTTATGTACTGGCGATGCCCTGAAGACGGGGTAAGGAGCCGTTCGAACCCAATGACAGGTTCGACATGTGCGATGACCTAGATCACAGAGCAGGACGCACTAGATCCATTTATGGATCCAAAGAGTACGCGCTCGATAGACGTGGCGAGTACAGACCATGGTTCGACCAAAACAACAGGGTCCGGGAATGGAACCGGTCCCATACAGACGTCGAATATAGGCACGGCATAGCACGGGTCAGAGGCGCCGCTCACCCAGCTTCACGGACGAGGTAATGCGGCATCAGTTCCCCAAAGGGTTTAAACCCGTGAACATAGAACAGTACGATGGGACCACTGACCCAACTGTATGGATCGAGGACTTCCTCCTCCATATCCATATGGCACGAGGAGATGATCTCCATGCCATCAAATACCTACCTCTTAAGCTTAAGGGGCCAACTCGACACTCGTTAAATAGCCTCCCCGAAAACTCCATAGGATGTTGGGAATACTTGGAAGACGTGTTTCACTCTAACTTCCAGGGGACCTATGTCTGCCCGCCGGACTCTTCCGATCTCACCAACATCGTCCAGAAACCTGGCGAGTCTGCTCGGCAGTTCCGGAATCGGTTCTTGACTAAGAAGAACCAAATCATCGACTATCCAGATGTTGAGGCCATAGCCTCCTTCCGACACAATATTCGGGACGAATGGCTGGCCCGCCAGCTAGGCCAGGACAAGCCTCAAACTATGTCTGCCCTTACCTCCCTCATGACCCGCTTTTGTGCGGGCAAAGATAACTGGCTGGCAAGACGCAGCCACAATTCTAAAGATCCAGTGGCACCTGAAGCCTATGATGGCAACTCAAAGCCAAAGCGCAATAAGAACAAGCGCCAGCACAATAGCAACGACGCTGATGACACAATGGTTAATGCCGGATTCCGCAACTCCCGACCTAGGCAGCAAAAGAAGCCCCCTAAAGACAATCGTGACGGACCCACTCAGCTCGAGAAGATCATGGACAGGACTTGCCAAATCCATGGAACTTCGGAAAAGCCTGCCAATCACACACACTTGTAGGATCGAGAGAGGGGTGTCTAGAGGGGGGGGGGTGAATAGACTACTTGTGGTAATTTAAAACCTAGCCTTTTCCCAAGTTAATTGGTTGGCAGATTTTAACTATTTTAGCAAGTTTAGCAAGTCTAACATCCCTACACATGCATGTCTACAAGTATGGCAGCGGAAAGTAAAGACATTGCACATGTAAGTAAAGAGATGTGGTAGGAAGATCAAACGCAATAGGAGATGCAAGGATTTTTCCTGTGGTTCCGATAGGTAGTGCTATCGTACGTCCACGTTCATGGAGTCTTCAACCCATGGAGGGTAACGGTCGCGAGAGTCCACGGAGGGCTCTACCCACGGAGGGTTCCACAAAGAAGCAACCTTGACTATTCCATGCGGCTTCCGTCCATGAAGGACTAGCCTCACTATGGGTAGATCTTCACAAAGTAGGCAATATCCTTGCCCTTACAAACTTCTTGGTTCACTCCACAACACGAAGTAGGAGGCTCCCAAGCGACACCTAACCAATCTAGGAGGCACCACCCTCCAAAAGGTAATAGGCTCGGTAATGACGACGAACTCCTTGCTCTTGTGCTTCAAGATGATAGAATCCTCAACACACAATCAGTCTCTCACATATTTGGCTTGGTAGAAGAGATGGGATTGGTGGAAAGCAACTTGGGGAGGCTAGAAATCAAGATCCATATGGTTGGAGTGGAAGATCTTGACCTCAACACAAGGGGAGGTGGTTCTCTCTCAGAAAACTGAGTAGGATAGGTATGGAATAGTTCCGAGTGCTTCTCTTTCGAGTGGGTGGTGGTGAAGGGGTATATATAGGCATCCCCAAAAATCCAACCGTTACACACAAAATGACCATCTCGGTGACACCAATGTGTAAATCTCGATGGTACTGAAGTGACCAAAAGTGGCAACTTTTGAATCTCGAAGGGACCGATATACAATTCTCGGTTGCACCGACATGGTGACCAACAGTTAGATTTACCAATCTCGGTGTCGCCGATTCACCATTTTCGGTCAGACCGAAAATGAGAACTTGCCTAACAGAATCTTGGCAACCCAACTTGGTGGCGCCGAGTGCAGTGTCGGCTGCACCGAAGTGTTAGGGTTTGGCTGAGTCTTTCTATGGTTTAGAATCGGTGGCACCAGGATAGGAATGTTGGTTGCACCGATTTTGCATATTTGGCTTAGGAAAGACTTTGGTGGGAGAGTTTGTGGATCTTTTGGTGACTGTCACTTGTGCACGTTTGAGCATACTGTTCACCATCAAAACTTTACCCCCTTTTAATAGTATTGGCTTTCCTATGGACTCAAAGTGATTTCTCACAAATGTAAAATGTAGAGTCCTCTTGCTTGAAGCTTGGCCAACCTATTTCCTTGCATCTTGGGGTAATTCCACAATCTCCTCAATCCTTTTGCCAACTCAACTCTCCATGGACTATTATCTGAAATACACTAGATAGAAGTGTTAGTCCAAGAGACAATGTATGTTGTCATGAATTATCAAAACCACCAAGGGAACATGTTGTGCTTTCAATCTCCCCCTTTTTTTGATGACAACATACAATCAAAGCTTCAATTAAAGATATGCATGGATGCAATGAAGACTTTGAGAAACACATGACCTAGTTGCTCCCCCTAAATGTGTGCAGTCCTTTAAAGGATAGTTGCTTTGGAATGCATGGACGCACATATGGATGAAAAGGATGTAAGAGTCATGTGTATCTTGGCTATATGCATCAATATATGTGAATGAAATGTATATCCTTGATCAAGACTTCACTCTTGCAAACAATATGTGCAAGAAGCAAGAGATCATGTTGATCAAAGATATGATGCATATACTTACCTCGAGTTCTTGAGCATTCTAGTAGTAGAGACACACTTGCAAAAACAATGTTAGGAAACACAAGAGTATTCTACCAATCAAAAGCAATAGAACTCAACGAATACTAAGATATGGAGAGCATGTATGAAATATGATAATCCTTAAGATTGATATGTCTCCACCTTTAGCATTAATCTATTATATCTTTTCTCCCCTTTGATATAAAATTGGTAGTGCAACCTCTCCCCCTGAATCTCAGCATGTAGATATTGGGATCGGAAAGGGTGAGAAAAGTAATCCTTTGATCTCATGAAACTTTTTCTACAAAAGTAGTTTTCTCCCCCTACATTGTTGTTCCTCTCCTTGATTAGATAGGTGTGAACTTTTGATATATTCCTCTCCCCCTAAATCATATCTCCCCCTTTGCATAAGAATGTAACTCTACCTTAGCATGAAGCTTTGATATTCTCTCCCTTTGGCATAAAGTACCAAAAAGGTTAAACTAGGGAGTAGTGATAGGGATCATTGACAAGGACGGGATCCTAGAGATCAAGGGTCATTGAAAGTAGGGTCCATTAAGAGACTAAGGGAATCATTGAATGTAACTTCTCTTCCTTTGACAAATTTGACTTTTCTTCTCCTTGGAGCTAGGGATCCTTGAATAAAGAATTTCTCCCCCGAAGTGTTGTTTGTTATTCTCCCCCTAAAATTATTTTTTTATAAGAAGGGGTCATCAAAGGAACAAGAATATCACAAGAACAGAAACAACTAAACAATATCAAAGAAACACAGATTTTCAAAGCAAAGAAAATCGATGATTCCGGAATAAATAAATCGATGATACGGAGATTGTGTAGTGCAGCTTATCTGCAAATTCGGTAGAACCGAGTTATCTATATCGGTGACTCCGAAAGATAAACCAAGTTTCTGTTTTCAGAGAGACAAACGAAATTGTTTAAAAAAGAAAAATGCGAAAGATTTACAAAGGTCATCAAATAGATAAGATTTGAGTGGTTACAAGAAATCATGCAAATAGAGAGCAAACCACGCAAGATTCTTAACTAAATGATGGGTGGTGACTATGTCACCTATATTAGAGTATATTGACTTATGAGCCAAGCAAGAATGCTTGATCATAGGTCATACTCATCGTTTAAGCTCAAAATGGGGTTGCCATTTTTTGATTAAGCATTTTGATGTCTTCATATCACTTGAGTTGCTTTAGCTCATGACTTGGAGTAAAGCCTTTTCAACGATATGAGTACATACCTTTGAATGATGTTGATGATGCTGCTTGACGGGGATATACCCCATGGTATGACCCGGCCTGGCGACTCACAGGAGACCCGGCTGAAGACATGACATCTTATTTATGACCCGACAAGCGGGTCACAGGATGACCAAGCCCAAGACCCGGCGGGTGAGCCAGCGCCAGGTGGCTCACAAGAGAAGGCCCACAGGAGAAGGCCCACAAGAGAGAAGGATTCCCTTAAAAGGAAATAAGACCCGGAGTAGGATTCGTGAGAGACTAGTCCTAATCCTACTCCAAGTAGGACTCTAATTGTAAACCTACCCTCTCCACTTATATAAGGAGGGGTAGAGCACCCCTAGAGGGGGAAGTTCTCAAGAGACACAAGTCTACAAGTTTAGACAACACAAGAGATTAGAGGCACAAGAGATTAGAGGTAGCAATTAGCACCCTTGTAACCGAGAAATCTTCATCATCATCAATACCAGACAAGCAGGACGTAGGCTTTTACCTCCATCGGAGGGGCCGAACCTGGGTAAAACTCCATGTCTTCTCGATTCCGATCAACCCCTTCAAGCCGCCACGTCGTTGCGTCTCGCCCAGAACCTAAGTCCGTTCACCCGGACATCTGCCGTGACAAATCCACGACAGTTGGCGCCCACCGTGGGGCACGTGCATGGTGGTATTGTGTTCTTGAAGGGATCTCTCCTAGGGATCAAGAAGCTTATGACCCGCCGGATCTGCAAGAACCGACAAGGAGGAATCTATATTAACTCTGAGTTCATCAATCAAGATGAAAGAAGTTTTAACAGCAGCCTACGCGATGACGGGAGGTAGATCCGACCTCTACTACAGCCGCCAGTCAGATCCGTCTACGCGGTTAGGGGACTCATGGTAGCAAAAAACTACACTCGTGATGACAGCCGTATGAGAACTACAACATCATGACAATTAGCGACAGTCGCGGCGGCTGATTTTCACTCGAATTGGTATGCAACTCCCCCTCCAATCAATAAAAAAAGACATACAGGCCATAGACACGACAATACGATATGCTACGGAGTCCAGGTCAACAAAGAAAAGAGAAAAGTCACGACCTGGGAAGGACACGGACTGGACAAGGCTGGCTCCGACCCGGAAACAGCAAAGACCGCCGGCCTCCGCTCTTGCCTCCATCGCCGCCACTGCGTCACCTCGCCCGGTGCGCCCTGCATCTCCTGTCGTCACCTTGCAGCACATACGAGCCGTCGTGGGCCGGTGTGCCTGCTGGCCCTTCACGATGCCGTCGCGGCCTCCCTCGCCTCAAGCCTCCGACCGGTTCGCCGTTCCGCAATGGGCCACCGCAAGCTACATGGAGTCGACCTTGCCGTGCCTTCGCCAAAATTGTATGAGTCGCCGCCGCCATAGTTCACCCTCATGCGCACGGCCGACTCGTCGCTGCCGTGACCCGCTTGCTCGCTCCCATCCAGCCGGTTCTGCTCACTCGAAAGTTGGGTCGGGTTCCACCTTGTTGTGGCATTGAACCACCTCACCCTCGCCTCCACCACAGAGCCACGCTTCCGGCTTTCCCACGTCCGCCTCAATAGAGGCCAGCCTCCGCGCCGCTGGCTCTCCCGCGGCCTTCGGCTCCCTCCACGGCCTCCGGGTCTCGCACGCGTATGGCCGACTCCCCGCTGCGCTGTTGAGCCACCCCGGCCACGCTCCACCTCGCGCTGTACGGGTGGTGGGAGGATAAGAAAAAAGGGAGTGGTGGGGAACGGCTGAAAAAAAATTATAAAAAAATATTAAAAAAATTAGAGGTGGGGCCTGGTTGGATGAAGGACAATTGTTTCATCCGATTACATCCGCACACGGATCATCGGTAGTTTCTACAAAGATCATCAGGTGACATGTATTTTTCTATTTTTTCAGTATATATTAATTTCTGTGAAGAGCAGTTACTTTGGCCTACAATGTTTTACGCAGGACAATTACTCAAGTGGCATCATACCGCGGAGATGAAGCGCATGGCGAATATCTGGTGTTCGTCTGTGGCGCGTTGCTCAACAGACACGTGCAAGCCACCGCTATCGCGGTCCGATTTACATCAACACGTCGGTACCACGCATGCTCACCCGCCGGTATGGGCCGCCCAATGACTGCGGCAAGCCGCCGTACCCGCTTTATGGTCTTCACCAACAATTCTGCAGCCGTTTTCTACGTCTACATCAACATATCGGTGCATTGCTCGCCTATACGAGCCGCCCAACGGGCGTGTGCAAGACGCCACCCACACTGTGATCTACATCAACATATCGGTGCAGTGCTCGCCTATAAGAGCCGCCCAATGGATGCGTGCAAGACATCACCCACAATTTGATCTACATCAATATATCGGTGCAGTGCTCATCGATATGAGCCGCCCGACGGACAGGCACACGAGTCGCCAACACTACAATTTGGTTCACTTCAACAAACAGCCGGAACGAACCATTGACCGGATCATTGAAGCAATTCATACGGGATCATTTATAACCCGCCACGACCAACTTCAAAAGATTCTCAAGCCACCTCTTCGAGTCAACTTAAGACTCGGGGGCTACAGACATGGCGAGACACATTTGGTCATTTTTAAACGAGACCCTCGGGTCTTTGCAAGAGAAAAACCCAATCCTGGGGGCTACTACATTATTGGCGGATGATTAAAAGTTGCCCAAGAGGACGGACCGCCATGATGCACCATTCAAAGATGGGTGCCCGGATCATTGGATCATCATAAAGACACTTGGAGCTTCTGTCGTTTCTTCATACAAGATGGCGGCTTACAAGATTGATACTACTCCACTACGTGACCCGCCTGCCTTACCGGTTAATCTTGCCTAGAGACCCTAAGCTGGTTCAAGAAATTGACGGCCAATCTCACCTAGAGACCCTGAGCCGGTTCAAGAAATTGACGGCTAATCTCGATAGAGACCCTGAACTAGTGTGAGTTAAACGGTTGATCTATCATCCGGTTTTATGCCCTATAAAGCGTTGTTGCAGGGAGGCTTCTTGCCTTCGGGTATAGCTTACATCTCCCCTGCACAGTCTGCTTTTACGCTATTGCAAGGAGGCTTCTTGCCTTCGGGTATAGCTTACATCTCCCTTGCATAGCCGGCGTTATGCCCAATTAAGCACTATTGCAAAGAGGCTTCTTGCCTTCGGGTATAACTTACATCTCCTTTGCACAGCCAACTGTTGCAAGGAGGCTTCTTGCCTTCGGGTATAGCTTACATCTCCCTTGCACAGTTGGCTTTATGCCTAGTTTGGTTACTTTAAGCGCTGTTGTTGATGGAGGATTCTTACCTTTGGTATAGCTTACATAACCCTAAGACAACAGCGTGTACACCAAATTCCAGTTGCTTATCAACTGCGGCCATCGAAGGGGGCTTTTTTACCGATGGTTATTGCTTATCTCACCCTAATGTGGCCGGCTTTATGCCACTTCCGGTTACTTATTAACCGCGGTTGTCGAAGGGGGCTTCTTACCGACGGGTTCGCTTATCTCACCCTAACAACCGGTGTTTTACGCCAAAACTCAGTTGCTTATCAACTGTAGGTGTTGAAGGAGGCTTCTTGCCTTCGGGTATAGCTTACATCTCCCTTCAAACAGCCGACTTTATGCCATTTCAGGCTAATCATTAGCCACGGTTGTCAATGGAGGCTTCTTGCCTTAGGGTATAGCTTACATCTCCCATCGATAGCCGGCGTCCGCGCATACAACATTTGCTGTTAAAAGGAGGCTTCTTACCGTCAGGTATAGCTATCTCACCCTAACAACCGGCTTTATGCCATTCCGGTTGACATGTCAGTCGTGGATTATTCAAGGGAGCTTCCCACCTCCAGATAACATGCCGGCTTATCAAGCCGGGTCAGAGCAAGATTATGATAAAAGGAGCAATGTTATGAAAGGTATAAACATCTCCGGGTTGAGATTTTTCAAGCCGCCCTCACAACAATGCAGAATATATTCTGTCTTGTTCATTTTTGCAGGTTTTATCTCTTAAGATGAGCCGCCGTGAAAGTATTCTGCAAAAGCAAATGGATTTTTTAATAGCCAACATGGCTGGATCTTCATGGTTTACCATAACCAGTAATAAATGATTGGGATTTTTTCAAACCAGCTCGGAGAGATTATTATCTTTCAAGAGCCGCCCTATCAAATATAATGTCATGTCATCTAATTGGCCGGTTCTCGGATTTCTTTAATTGTGCTCTATAGTAATCTACAACACTCACGGATTTCTCAAACTTATATTTGCCGGGTTGCACCGCAATCACGAGCAGGAATTTCATGTCAAAGACAAAGGAATTATTCTAGGATATTCATTCCGGGTTATATTACGACCACGGTCAAAGATTCATTCAACAAATTATGGTGAGACGTATTATTCTCACATAGTCCCGAGTCGCCGCAGGCAGACGACCCGACACTTGGGGGCTACATTATCCAAGTCCAAATTTATATCAATTATGCAAGTCCCATGTCGCTGCAAGCATGCACGACGACACTTGGGGGCTAATGCAAGCCGGTTTTCAAACCATTACATTGTTAGCAAGACCATATTATTTCAAGGAGATGAGTCGGCCCTTCTATATTTTAATAAAGTCCCAGCCCAGTAATTTTTACTGACCCGGCACTTAGGGGCTACAGTATTCAGCTGTTCCAACAGATTAAGGGATTCAAATTGAAGACCCGGCGCATCACATTCTAATGAGCCGACCCTTGGGGGCTACACCCGCTGAAGCATACTGATGAGCCGGCCCTTGGGGGCTACACCCGCTTTAGCTTTCTGATGAGCCGGTCCTTGGGGGCTACACCCGCCGAAGCATTATAAGATATAAGGCAATTATAAGTCCTAGGTTGCTGCAGGCAGGACAACCCGACACTTGGGGGCTACACAGTCCAAAATGTTATTTGCAAAGCACCAAGTTATCATGGATAATATCGGAGCTTGGGGCTACAGGTAATATGGACATATCAAAAACTTTGAGGAGATTTTTCAAGATATTAAATATGGAGTTCAGTTGTTAGACCCGACGTCACCAACACTTATGACCCGGTGTTATCAAAAGATCACAAACCCGCCAGAGTTTATATAAGCCGCCCTGCTTCACAACAGTGGAAGTCCGGTTCTACATCAGATGGATTTTCATCCCAATATTTATCAAGTCAGCATGATTCTAGTTATTTAACCCGAAGTCACCAACGATAATGACCCGACATCATCAATGATTATGACCCGACGGAGATGACCCGCCAAGAGTATTGGAAGCCGACTCAATGGCATGTGGGTGTTCTATTCTCAATATTTTTCAAAAGACATTGACAAGCAAGATGATTATCAAGACGACTCATTCATATGGAGAAAAGACCCGAATTTTTGAGAAGCCATTTTATAAGCCGGCCAAAGGAGCAAGCCGGCCACTTAACACATTTGTTACTCTTATTTCAGGAGCTTACCATGAATAAATTCAATCTAACCTAGGGGCTAATGACGGGGATATACCCCATGGTATGACCCGGCCTGGCGACTCACAGGAGACCCCGTTGAAGACATGACATCTTATTTATGACCCGGCAAGCGGGTCACAGGATGACCAAGCCCAAGACCCGGCGGGTGAGCCAGCACCAGGCGGCTCATAAGAGAAGGCCCACAGGAGAAGGCCCACAAGAGAGAAGGATTCCCTTAAAAGGAAATAAGACCCGGAGTAGGATTCGTGAGAGACTAGTCTTACTCCTACTCCTAGTAGGACTCTATTTGTAAACCTACCCTCTCCACTTATATAAGGAGGGGTAGAGCACCCCTAGAGGGGGAAGTTCTCAAGAGACACAAGTCTACAAGTTTAGACAACACAAGAGATTAGAGGCACAAGAGATTAGAGGTAGCAATTAGCACCCTTGTAACCGAGAGATCTTCATCATCATCAATACCAGACAAGCAGGACGTAGGCTTTTACCTCCATCGGAGGGGCCGAACCTGGGTAAAACTCCGTGTCTTCTCGATTCCGATCAACCCCTTCAAGCCGCCACGTCGTTGTGTCTCGCCCCGAACCTAAGTCCGTTCACCCGGACATCTTCCGTGACAAATCCATGACACTTCTCATAGGTGAACTTGTTGAGGATGCTCAAGGTTGATGAAGATCATCTTGAATTTGGAGCAGTCCTTCTCGTTCTAGTACAATCATCACCTACAAAGGTTAGTCATGCAAGTAAGAGCAATGGATATATCCAATTGACATGATACTACTTAATATTTTGCAACTAAGATCAAGTATATGTCAAGGATATGTTTTTGTTGTCTTCTTCCTTCCATCATCAAGAGGGGTTGTGGATACTTGGTAACGACAAGATTTCTTATGATTGGAGTTGATGGCAATCTTGTGGAATGAAGTTCTTCCAAGTACCTACAAAAGGTTAGATGCAATACAAAGGGAGCATAGAACTCCATGGCATATGATGACGAGTTACGAGAACATGGAGATAATAAGAAAGCTCATGCCCTTGCTTGCAACCGAGTGAGTCTAGCTCAAGTTTGAAGCATTAATGATGTTCAACTCACTCCTCAAACAACAAAATGTTTTATCATCAAGTGGCTTGGTGAAGATATCGGCCAATTGTTTGTTAGTATGAACATGCTTAAGATTCATATCTCCTTTGGCAACATGATCACGAATGAAATGATGTCGAACTTGAATATGTTTGGTTCAAGATGTTGCACGGGATTATGTCCAATTTTAATAGCACTTTCATTGTCACAAAGTAATGGAACATTTTTAATGTGAATACCATAATCCTTAAGCATTTGTGTCATCCATAGTAATTGCGCACAACAAGATCCAACAACAATATACTCAGCTTCAGCAGTGGATAGAGATACTAAGTTTTGTTTCTTGGAGGACCAAGACACAAGAGATCTACCTAAAAATTGACAAGTACCTGAGGTGGACCTTCTATCAACCTTGTCACCGGCATAGTCCGAATTGGAATAGCCAACATGATTAAAAGAAGATCCCTTGGGATACCAAGTGCCAAAGTCTGGTGTTTGTATCAAGTACCGCACAATACGTTTCACAACCAAAAGATGACACTCTTTAGGTGCAGTTTGATATCTAGCACACATGCAAACACTGAGCATAATATCGGGACGAGATGCACATAGATATAGCAATGAGCCAATCATAGATCGATAAACCTTTTGATCAACCGGTTCATCCTCCCTGGTAAGGTCAACATGTCCACTAGTGGGCATAGGAGTTTTCATACCTTTGCAGTCCTGCATGTTGAACTTCCTGATCAAGTCCTTGGTATACTTAGTTCGAGAGATGAAAGTTCCTTCTATTGATTGCTTGATTTGCAATCTAAGAAAGAATTTCAGCTCACACACCATTTTGTTGAGGTGTGTACGTAGCCGAGAACTCATGTGAGACACCTTCTTCGTCAAGAAAGGTATCCACATGGGTGTTCTTGAACTCCGATCCGTTATTGCTCCGAACCTTCTTGATCTTCACTTCAAACTGATTTTGCGCTTTGCGAGCGAAGTTCTTGAAGATCTTTTGAACCTGCGACTTATCATCAAGAAAGAATACCCACGTAAATCTGGAAAAATCATCAACTATAACTAGACCATAGGAATTTCCGCCGAGACTCTTGTAAGCATTGGGACCAAAAAGATCCATGTGAAGTAACTCGAGTGGTCTCCTAGTAGTCATGATATTCTTAACGAGATGACTTCCACCTACTTGCTTTCCAGCTTGACAAGCACTGTAAAGTCTATCTTTGTCAAAGGTAACATCTTTAACACCAAGTATATGATCACCTTTGATTATCTTATCTAGATTTCGCATGCCTACATGTCCAAGTCTTCTATTCCAAAGCCAACCTTTAGAAGATTTTGCAATTAAACAAGTGCGAGGCTTGGATCTTTTAATTAAATCAACAATGTATAGATCACCTCTACGAAAACCGATAAAGACCATTTTATGATTATCTTGACGAAACACTTGTCATTCTACTTTCATGAATAAAACATTGAAACCGAAGTCGGCAAGTCTAGATACGGAAAGAAGATTGTAGCCAAGGGATTCAACAAGCATAACATTTTGAATAGAGCTATCATGGGATATAGACACCTTACCAAGGCCAAGTACTTTACCCTTAGAGTTGTCTCCAAAGGTCACGTACCTTCGAGGACCTTGATTAGGCGTGATCTCTTGGAACATGTCTTTATCACCAGTCATACGATCCGTACATCCGCTCTTTTCCTCCGGACATGTAATCCTTAAAGTTTGCCATGAGGCTCAGATTCTTCATGATCTTCTCATGCTCGATGTCGAACAACTCATCTTCTTCATAGTAGCCATGTTCCACATTGTCATCATCAAGTGGGAAATCCTTGTCATAAAGAACAAGAGATTCGTTAGAATAGTGATCATGACAATGTTCAAGTTTATGAATGTGAATGGCTTCAAATATAGTGTTGTTGATAGTGGTGACATCTCTTTTAGCACACATAAGATCACGGAGCTCAAATATGCATTTATCAAAGTTTGGATCACTAGGCTTCATTTTGTGAAAAGCAATGGTTTTATGAAGAATTTCATCAAGATTCCCTAAGGAAATATTTGGATATAATTTCTCCAAATCAGTCCATAAGGTACAGGCACATGCAAAGTTCTTCATTTGAGAAATCATGAATCTTGGTAAACCTCTAACAATAGGATTGACAGTCCTTAGGTTACCAAGCATGTTAATTTCCTCTTCGTGTGTGGGATGCAATTCATCAATAGGGAGCACATAGGATTTTTCAATATATTTAGTTAAGTGAAATCTGTTGAATCGATCAACCATGACATTCTTCCATTGACTATAGTACTCTCCATCAAGAATGGGCACTCTACAACTCAAACTCTCCATTCTAGACACATCCATCTTCCTCCATGGTGATTAAACTGAAGCAATGGAGACCAAAGCTCTGATACCACTTGTAGGATCGAGAGAGGGGTGTCTAGAGGAGGGTGAATAGACTACTTGCAGTAATTTAAAACCTAGCCTTTTCCCAAGTTAATTGGTTGGTAGATTTTAACTATTTTAGCAAGTTTAGCAAGTCTAACAGCCCTACACATGCATGTCTACAAGTATGGCAGTGGAAAGTAAAGACATTGCACATGTAAGTAAAGAGATGTGGTAGGAAGATCAAACGCAATAGGAGACACAAGGATTTTTCCCATGGTTCCGATAGGTGGTGCTATCGTACGTCCACGTTCATGGAGTCTTCAACCCATGAAGGGTAACGGTCGCGAGAGTCCATGGAGGGCTCTACCCACGGAGGTTTCCACGAAGAAGCAACCTTGACTATCCATGCGGCTTCCGTCCACGAAGGACTAGCCTCACTATGGGTAGATCTTCACGAAGTAGGCAATCTCCTTGCCCTTACAAACTTCTTGGTTCACTCCACAACACGAAGGAGGAGGCTCCCAAGCGACACCTAACCAATCTAGGAGGCACCACCCTCCAAAAGGTAATAGGCTCGGTAATGACGATGAACTCCTTGCTCTTGTGCTTCAAGATGATAGACTCCTCAACACACAATCAGTCTCTCACATATTTGGCTTGGTAGAAGAGATGGGATTGGTGGAAAGCAACTTGGGGAGGCTAGAAATCAAGATCCATATGGTTGGAGTGGAAGATCTTGACCTCAACACAAGGGTAGGTGGTTCTCTCTCAGAAAACTTAGTAGGATAGGTATGGAATAGTTCCGAGTGCTTCTCTTTCGAGTGGGTGGTGGTGAAGGGGTATATATAGGCATCCCCAAAAATCCAACCGTTACACACAAAATGACCATCTCGGTGACACCAATGTGTAAATCTCGGTGGTACTGAAGTGAACAAAAGTGGCAACTTTTGAATCTCGGAGGGACCGATATACAATTCTCGGTTGCACCGACATGGTGACCAACTGTCAGATTTACCAATCTCGGTGACGTCGATTCACCATTTTCGGTCAGACCGAAAATGAGAACTTGACTAACAAAATCTTGGCAACCCAACTTGGTGGCGCCGAGTGCAGTGTCGGCTGCACCGAAGTGTTAGGGTTTGGCTGAGTCTTTCTATGGGTTAGAATCGGTGGCACCGGGATAGGAATGTTGGTTGCACCGATTTTGCATATTTGGCTTAGGACAGACTTTGGTGGGAGAGTTTGTGGATCTTTTGGTGACTGTCACTTGTGCACGTTTGAGCATATTGTTCACCATCAAAACTTTACCCCCTTTTAACAGTATTGGCTTTCCTATGGACTCAAAGTGATTTCTCACAAATGTAAAATGTAGAGTCCTCTTGCTTGAAGCTTGGCCAACCTATTTCCTTGCATCTTGGGGTAATTCCACAATCTCCTCAATCCTTTTGCCAACTCAACTCTCCATGGACTATTATCTGAAATACACTAGATAGAAGTGTTAGTCCAAGAGACAATGTATGTTGTCATGAATTATCAAAACCACCAAGGGAGCATGTTGTGCTTTCACACACCACAACTGCTGGGTGTTTAAACAAGCTGGTAAGATACAACCCAAAGACCAGGGCAAAAGCTCACGCAGCAAGGACGAAGATGAGCCTCAGGGTCCAATGGCTGGCAGTCAGAAGAAATTCCCCCCGAAGTCAAAACGGTGAATATGATATACGCCACCCACATACGTAAGAAGGAGAGGAAGCGGGCCCTTTGGGAGGTCTATGCTGTGGAGCCTGTAGCTCCAAAGTATAATCCATGGTCAGCATACCCGATCACCTTTGACCGGCACGACCACCCGACCAGTAATCCGTCATGGGGGCTCGGCTGTCCTCGTCCTAGATCCCATTATAGATGGGTATCACCTCACTAAAGTCCTAATGGACGGAGGAAGTAGCCTCAATCTAATTTACTCAGATACGGTGAAAAAGATGGGTATAGATCCGTCAAGGATCAAACCCAGCAACACTACCTTAAAGGGAGTAATCCTAGTGTTGAGGCCCAATGTACGGGCTCTGTAACCCTGGAGGTTGTGTTAGGCTCACCTGATAACTTCCGCAACGAGGACTTGATCTTCGACATTGTGCCCTTCCACAGCGGCTATCACGCGCTGCTAGGCCGGACGGCGTTTGCTCGGTTCAATGCAGTCCCGCATTACGCATACCTCAAGCTCAAGATGTCGGGCCCCAAGGGGTTCATTACTATCAATGGCAATACAGAGCGGTCCCTTAGAACAGAGGAACATGCATTGACACTGGCGGCCGAATTCAGCTACAAAGACGACCGACAAGTTTCGCATTCGTCGTAAAGGCACGAAAGGCTGGGAAGCGAGTTCGGATTCAAACCGAAAACTCCGACCCTCCCTCCTCTCCTCAATAGGGACTCGCCCCCCCATCGCACAACCTCAGGACCAGCGAAGTACGTGCCGAGAAGGCACAACTTCGCACTTAAGATTCCATGGGTAGCTGTGGGGAACTTACGATGGGCGTTCAGTTGCCCCGAATTGTTACCATCAACACGTCTTCGGACAAGATGCAGGCGCTCCTAAAAGAACCTGCCCACGGCGTAAAGCTCACCTTTAACACTGCGACCCCTCAAGATTTTGTTCGCAAGATCCGCCCACACTAACACCCATCAAGGTGCATCTAAAAGCAGGAGTCAACTAGCAACAGGGCATATCGAAGACATCTGGTCACCAATTGAAGACCCCTGGTACAACAGCTCCTGTAGGACTTGATTTCTTATTTTCTTTCGCATACCTGTAAACAGTTGCTTCAGCAATCCGAGTTATAAGAGTTGTTGAGGAAATGCCAAATTGCATGGCACAAGTATGCCTCATTTGACATGTTTTTAGCGCATACCTTTTTCTTCCCTCCCTCTTCTCGTGAACTTGTTCGGTATGACTCGAGGTTACCGACTAATAGATTGGGGGCTCGACTTCAAACACAAATCGCCTTAACCATTTTGTGTTCGGCGTCTTGGCATTCGCTTTATATGCATCGGTTCCGAACTATGTCTTTGGTCATTAAGTTGGGTTGCCCGGCTCCTGTGCTTGCCCCTTTATATTCCGCTCGTTCGACTAAAAGGGCAAAGGGAGCACCCCTGTAATTGTGCTTCCGGATAGTCCGGTCAAGCACCTCAGGGGAGAAAGCCAAAAACAGACTGCCATAGTATGTGTGATCCGATCTGTGAACTCCAAGTTAGAAGTATTATATTTCAACCCTCGTAAGCGGTTATTCCGTGTTATACGAGGAATTTGCCCTTTGTGCAAATACTATGATGTCAGCTTCGGCCTCGGTTCGTCCGAACATCGCAAATACTCCGGTGGATAATCGTACGCTTCCCGCAGTCCTTTTCGTGCACCTTAGGTTAAGTGAAAGAAATAAAGCACAATAGTCCGATTGCCTAGTCTGCCGCACTAAACTGCCTTCGGGTTCCTATAATTCGTCTATGGGACATAGTGCATTGGCATAGACACCCCATGTAGTATCTACGTGGGGGCTGAAGCCGACGACTCGCATCTTTCAGTATTAAACAACCATACAGGAGTTATATAGGAATGCAAAACCATATAAGAGCGGATATTAATATCATTGAAAGTTATCACAAGTCTTTGGACACATTACAAGCTCATTCAAATAATTTTTCACCCGAACACTGCGACGCTAAAACCCGCACACTCTCCATCACTCCATTTAAGTAAAGCTCGGGGCGTCGGTGCTCCTTTCCGGGCGGCAGGTGGGTCGGTAGCGACCTTTGTCGGATTGAGCCCCGGCAAGTGCACTTTGGCCTTGGCAAGGGCCATCCAGCCTCCTTCAATCTAGGAGGATTGCTTGACGTCATCGAGGCAGGGCGTGCTAGCAATCAGTCTTTGGACCAGGCCAAAGTAGTTGCCTGGGAGTGGCTCGCCGTACCATAACCAGACGCAGAGGTCCTTGATGGCCGTCTCCGCCATCTGGTGCATTTCCATTAGCTGTTTCAGCTGCTCCACCAGAAGAGGAGGACGCTCGGGGGCTCTGAACTGTGCCCAGAACGTCCGAGCTTCGTCTTCGTCTCCCCGCGAGGCGAGCAGCTGATTGTCATCCACCACGCTCTTCTAGAGATCGGCGGATGTGCCTGAGGATCGGCGGATGCGCCTGAGGATCGTCAGCAATTCGAATCTGCTATCCCCGAATACGCACTTTCGGGAGTATGGCTTACCATCGGCTATCTTCTTGGCTTGGCGAACTTGTTGCCCGAAGAACCGTCTGTCCACCCGCTCCTTCTAGAGATCGGACTTTATGGTGGACAGTTCGACCGGGATCGCCTTATTCTGTTGCTCCAAGGCCTCGCACTTGTTGCTAGCGTCCTTGAGCTCATCCTGTATCTCCGCCACACGAGCCTGGTGTTTATCACTGGTGGCTCGTAGGGCGGAGAGTGTGGTGACTGCTTCTTTGGCCGCCGCCTTTTCCACGACCGCTTCATCTTTGGCATGTTGAAGCTCGTGTTGGGGAACGTTGCATGGGAAACAAAAAATTTCCTACGCACACGCAAGATCTATCCATGGTGATGAGCATCTACGAGAGGGAGAGTGGATCTACATACCCTTGTAGATCGCTAAGCGGGAAGCGTTAAGAAACGCGGTTGATGTAGTCGAACGTCTTTGCGATCCAAATCGCCGAGCGTCCCACGATCCCATCACGATCCGTCCCGTGATCTGATCACGATCCGTCCCGCGATCCAATCACGAATCATCTTGCGATCTTGATCACGGTCCTTCCGATCTAGCACCGAACAGACGACACCTCCGCGTTCAGCACACGTACAACTCGATGACGATCTCCACCTTCTTGATCCAACAAGAGGGAGCGGAGTGGTAGATGAGTTCTCCGCAGCGTGACGACATTGCGGCGATGGTGGTGGAGCAATTCCAGCAGGGCTTCACCTAAGCACTGATGAAACCGATCTAGAGGAGAAACTACGAACTAGAGGAGAGGCAGCACGTGGCTTAGGGTTTCTTGATGTGTTCCAAGTGCTAGCCCCTCCCCTTTATTTATATGCTGAGCCTTGGGGTGGAAACTTGGATAAAAATCCTCCTCAAGGTCGGTTTGCCCGCAAGGCAAGAGTCCTTATCGGACTCTAGGACCAGACGCCAAGGTCCTCGGCGTCTGGCCCCAGACGCCAGGGTCCCTAGCGTCTGGCCCCTGGCCTCCGCAAAACATCTTTTGCACCTTCCTAAAGCCTCATGGGCTTTACCCCTTGGCCCAAATAAAGTGTCCTTGTACCCCGAACATTTTGGGAAACATCCAAAACTATTTCCGATGAATTCCGGAACCCTTTCGGAGACCAAACACTATTATCCCATATATCAATCTTTACCTCCGGACCATTCCGGAGCTCCTCGTGACGTCCGGGATGTCATCTGGGACTCCAAAGAACCTTCGGTCACCACCATACATAACTCTGTACTACCGAAACGTCACCGAACCTTAAGTGTGCAGACCCTGCGGGTCGAGAACTATGTAGACATGACCAAGACACCTGTACAGTCAATAACCAATAGCGGGACCTGGATGCCCATATTGGTTCCTACATATTCTACAAAGATCTTTATCGGTTGAACCTCTTTGTCAAGGATTCAGTTAATCCTGTATGCTGTTCCCTTTGTTCTTCAGTATGTTACTTGCCCGAGATTCGATCGTCGGTATCTGTATACCTAGTTCAACCTCGTTACCGGCAAGTCTCTTTACTCGTTCCGTAATACAAGATCCCGTGGCTAACACTTTAGTCACATTGCTTGCAAGGCTTGTTGTGATGTTGTATTATCGAGTGGGCCCTAAGATACCTATCCGTCACACGGAGTAACAAATCCCAGTCTTGATCCATGCCAACCCAATAGACACCCTTGGAGATACCTGTAGAGCACCTTTATAGTCACCCAGTTACGTTGTGACGTTTGATACACACAAGGCACTCCTCTTGTGTCAGTGAGTTGCATGATCTCATGGTCATAGGAACAGATACTTGACATGTAGAAAACTGTAGCAATAAACTGACACGATCATATGCTACATTTATAGTTTGGGTCTTGTCCATCACATCATTCTCCTAATGATGTGATCCCGTTATCAAATGACATCTCATGTCCATGACTAGGAAACCATAGCCATCTTTGATCAACGAGCTAGTCTATTAGAGGCATACTAGGGACATGGTGTTGTCTATGTATCCACACATGTATCTAAGTTTCCAATCAATACAATTATAGCATGGATAATAAACGATTATCATGAACAAGGAAATATGATAATAACATATTTATTATTGCCTCTAGGGCATATTTCCAAGAGTCTCCAACTTGCACTAGAGTCAATAATCTAGTTCACATCACCATGTGATTCACATTGTTATGAATCTAACACCCAATGAGTTCTGGGGCTCGATCATGCTTTGCATGTGAGAGAGGTCTTTTAGTCAACGGGTCTGCGACATTCAGATCCGTGTGTACTTTGCAAATCTCTATGTCATACTGTAGACACTGCTACCACACTCCACTTGGAGCTATTCCAAATGGCTACTCCACTATGCGTATCCGGATTGCTACTAAGAGTCATCCGGATTGGTATTTAAAGCTGGCATCGACGTAACTCTTTACGATGAACTCTTTATCACCTCCATAATCGAGAAACATTTCCTTATTCTTTTAGTTACTAAGGATAATCTTGACCGCTGTCCAGTGATCCACTCCTGGATCACTCTTGTACCCCTTGACAGACTCATGGCAAGGCACACACAGGTGCGGTACACAGCATGGCATACTATATAGAGCCTATGGCTAAAGCATAGGGGATGACCTTCATCCTTTCTCTTTCTTCTAACGTGGTCGAGCTTTGAGTCTTACTCAACTTCACACCTTATAAATCAGGCAAGAACTCTTTCTCTGACTCATCCATTTTGAACTCTTTCAAAATCTTGTCAAGGTATGTACTCATTGAAAGTCTCATCAAGCATCTTGATCTATCTCTATAGATCTTGATGCCCAACAATTAGGTAGCTTTATCTAGGTCTTCCTTTGAAAAACTCTTTTCAAACAACCGTTTATGCTTTCCAGAAATTCTACATCATTTTCGATTCACAATATGTCAACCACATATGCTTATCAGAAACGCTATAGTGCTCCCACTCACTTTATTGTAAATACAATTTTCTCATAAACTTTGTATAGACTCAAAAACTTTGATCACCTCATCAAAGTGTATACTCCAACTCCGAGATGCTTGCTTTAGTCCACAGAAGGATCACTGAAGCTCGCACACCTTTTAGCATCCTTAGGACTGACAAAACCTTCTGGTTGTATCACATACAACCTTTCCTCAAGTAAACCGTTAAGGAAATGATGTTTTGACATCCATCTGCCAGATTTCAGAATTGAAAAATGCAGCAACTGCTAACATAATTCCAACAGACTTTAGCATCGCTATGAGTGAGAAAGTCTCATCGCAGTCAACTCCTTGAACTTGTCGTAAACTTCTTTGCAACAAGTCGAGCTTTACAAATGGTGACATTTACCATCAGCGTATGTCTTCATTTTAAAGATCCATTTGTACCCAACGACCTGCCGTCCAACGAGCAAGTCTACCAAAGTATATACTTGGTTTTCATACATGGATCCTACCTCGGATTTCATGGCCTCTAAGCATTTTTCAGAATCCGGGCCCATCATCGCTTCTCCATAGTTCGTAGGTTCATCATTGTCCAACCACATGACCTCTAAGATAGGGTTGCCATACCACTCAGGAGTAGTATGCGTCCTTGTCGACCTATGAGGTTCGATAGTAACTTGATCTGAAGCTTCATGATCATCATCATTAACTTTTTTCAACTAAAGTAGGCTCCACAGAAACATCTTTCTGCGCTGCGCTACTCTCTGGTTGAAACAAAAGGCTTAACAACCTCGTCAAGTTCTATCTTCCTCCCACTCAATTCTTTCGAGAGAAACTCTTTCTCGAGAAAGGACCCATTTTAGCAACAAACACTTTGTGCTCGGATCTGAGATAGAAGGTATACCCAACTGTTCTTAGGGTATTCTATGAAGACGCATTTTTCCGCTTTGGGTTCGAGCTTATCAGACATAAGTGTCGCATTCCCAAACTCTAAGAAATGACAGCTTAGGTTTCTGCCAAACCATATGGTGTCATCTCAACGGATTTAGATGGTGCCCTATTTAAAGTGAATGTGGTTGTCTCTAATGCATAACCCCAAAAAATGATAGTGGCAAAACGATAAGCGACATCATAATTCGCACCATATCCAATAGAGCACGACTACGACATACAGACACACCATCACACTATGGTGTTCCAGGTGGCGTGAGTTGTGAAACAACTTTCACATTGTCTTAAGTTGTATACCAAACTCGTAACTCAGATATTCACCTTCATGATCATATCATAGATATTTTATCTTCTCATCATGATGATCTCAAACTTCACTCTGATTCTGCTTGAACTTTTCAAACACTCCAGACTTGTGTTTCATTAAGTAAATATACACTATGTCTACTCAAATCATCAGTGAAGGTAAGAAAATAACGATATCCACCGCATGCTACAACACTCGTTGGATTAAATACATCAACACGTATCATTTCCAATAAGTCAGTTGCCCGCTCCATCAAACCGGAAAACGGGGTCCTTAGTCATCTTGCCCAAGAGGCATGTTTCACATGTCTCAACCGATTCGAAATCAAATGAGTCCAAAGATCCATCAGCATGGAGTTTCGTCATGCGATTTATACCAATATGACATTTAGCGGCAGTGCCACAAGTATGTGGTATTATCATTATTAACTTTGTATCTTTTGGCATCAATGTTATGAACATGTGTATTACTACGATCAAGATTCAACAAACCATTCTCACTGGGTGCATGACCATTGAAGGTATTATTCATGTAAATATAATAACCATTATTCTCTAACTTAAATGAATAACTGTGTTGCAATAAACACGATCTAATCACATTCATGCTCAATACAAAACACCAAATAACATTTATTTAGGTTCGTCACTAATCCCGAAGGTAGAGAGAGCGTGCGATGTTGATCACATCAACCTTGGAAACATTTCCAACACACATCGTCACATCACCCTTAGCTAGTTCTCCGTTTAGTTCATAGCTTTTATTTCGAGTTACTAACATTTAGCAACCGAACCGGTATCCAATATTCAGGTGCTACTAGGAGTACTAGCAAGGTACACATTAATAACACGTATATCAAATATACTTCTGTCGACGTTGCCAGCCTTCTTATCTACCAAGTATCTAGGGTTGTCCCGCTTCAGCGACCGCTCTCCTCATAATCGAAGCACTTAGTCTCGGGTTTGGGTTTCAATTTTGGGTTGCTTCACTGGAGCAGCAACTGACTTGCCATCCATTAAGTTTCCCTCCTTGCCCTTGACCTTCTCGAAACTAGTGGTTTTACTAACCATCAACACTTGACGCTCCTTCTTGATTTCTACCTTCGCGGTGTCAAACATCGCGAACAGCTCAGGGATCATTATTTCTATCCCTAGCATTTTATAGTTCATCACCAAGTTCTAGTAGCTTAGTGACAGTGACTTGGAGAACTATATCAATCACCATCTTATCTGGAAGATCAACTCCCACTCGATTCAAGCGGTTGTAGCACCCAGACAATCCGAGAACATGCTCAACGATTGAGCTATTCTCTTTCATCTTGCAGGCAAAGAATCTTGTTGGAGATCTCATATCTCGCAACACGGGCACGAGCCTAGGATCCTAATTTCAGCTCTTAGAACATCTCATATGTTTCGTGACGTTCAAAACGTTTTGGAGCCTCAATTCTAAGCCATAATTCATGACGCACTAAACTATCAAGAAGTCATCGGAACATGCGTGTCAGATGTTCACAACATCTATAGACGACGCTAGAGGGGGTGGCGCACCGAGCGGTGCATTAAGGACATAAGCGTTCTATGCAGCAATGAGGACAATCCTTAGATCACGGACCCTGTCCAGAATATTGCTACCATCATCTTTCAACTCTATTTCTCTAGGAACATATAAAAATTTAAGGGAGCTACAGCGTGAGCTACAACATAATTTGCAAAGACACTACTGACTATGTTCATGTTAATGAGTTCAGTTAATCATATTACTTAAGAACTCCCAATCAAATTGACATCCCTCCAGTCATTCGAGTGACACATGATCCAAATTCACCAACTCAAGTCCGATCATCACGTGAGTTGAGGTGGTTTCAATGGTGAACATTATCATGTTGATCATATGTACTATATGACTCATGTTCGACCTTTCGGTCTCTTGTGTTCCGAGGCCATGTCTGTACATGCTAGGCTCGTCAAGTTTATCCCGAGTGTTCTGCATGTGCCTGGCTTGCACCCGTTGTATGTGAATGTAGAGTCTATCACACTCGATCATCATGTGGTGTCTCGACACGACGAACTTCCGCGATGGTGCACACTCGGGGAGAACACAATTCACCTTGAAATTTAAGCGAGGGATCACCTTATAATGCTACCGCCGTCCTAAGCAAAACAAGGTGCATAAAAGTATTAACATCACATGCAAATCATAAGTGACATGATATGGCCATGAACTTGTGCTTTTGATCTCCATCTTGAAAGCATCAACATGATCTCCATCGTCACCGGCATGACACCATGATCTCCATCATCTTGATCTACATCAACGTGTCACCATCGTGGTTGTCATGCCCACCATGCTTCTACTACTATTTCTACCGTTTAGCGATAAAGTAAAGCATTACATAGCTCTTAATGATTGACATGCATGTCATACAATAATTAAAGACAACCCTATGGCTCTTGCCGGTTGCCGTACATCGACATGCAAGTCATGATATTCTATACAACACATGATCATCTCATACATCACATATATCTCATCATGTAATTGGCCATATCACATCACAACATACCCTGCAAAAACAAGTTAGACGTCCTCTAATTGTTATTGCATGTTTTACGTGGCTGCTACGGGTATCTAGCAAGAACAATTCTCACCTACGAAAAACCACAACGGTGATACATAAGTTGCTTTTCAACCTTCTCAAGGACTGCCTTTGTCGAATTCAATCCAACTAAAGTAGGAGAAACGGACACCCGCCAGCCATCTTTGTGCAACGAAGTTACACGTCAGTCAACGGAACCGGTCTCTCGTAAGCGTACGAGTAAGGTTGGTCCGGGCCGCTTCATCCCACAATACCGCTGAACCAAAACACGACCAAGGGAGGAAGCAATCTAAGCATCAATGCCCACAAACTCTTTGTGTTCTACTCGAGATCTCATCTACACATAGACCTAGCTCATGATGCCACTGTTTGGGAACGTTGCATGGGAAACAAAAAATTTCCTACGCACATGCAAGATCTATCCATGGTGATGAGCATCCATGAGAGGGAGAGTGGATCTACATACCCTTGTAGATCGCTAAGCGGGAAGCGTTAAGAAACGCGGTTGATGTAGTCAAACGTCTTCGCAATCCAAATCGTCGAGTGTCCCGCGATCCCATCATGATCGGTCCCGTGATCCCATCACGATCCGGCCCACGATCCAATCACGATCCGTCCCGCGATCCAATCATGAATCATCTCGCGATCTTGATCACGGTCCTTCCGATCTAGCACCGAATGGACGACACCTCCGCGTTCAGCACACGTACAGCTCAATGAAGATCTCTGCCTTCTTGATCCAGCAAGAGGGAGCGGAGAGGTAGATGCGTTCTCCGGCAGTGCGACGGTGTTGCGGGGATGGTGGTGGAGGAATTCCAGCAGGGTTTTTCCTAAGCACCGCTGAAACCGATCTAGAGGAGAAACTACAAACTAGAGGAGAGGCAACACATGGCTTAGGGTTTCTTGATGTGTTCCAAGTGCTAGCCCTGCCCCTTTATTTATATGCTGAGCCTTGGGGTCGAAACTTATAGAAAAATCGTCCTCAAGGTCGGTTTGCCCGCAAGGCAAGAGTCCTTCTCGGACTCTAGGACCAGACGCCAAGGTCCTCGACGTCTGGCCCCATACGCCAGGGTCCCTGGCGTCTGTCCCCTGGCCTCCGCAAAACATCTTTTGCACCTTCCTAAAGCCTCATGGGCTTTACCCCTTGGCCCAAATAAAGTGTCCTTGTACCCCGAACATTTCGGGAAACATCCAAAACTATTTCTGGTGAATTCCAGAACCCTTCCGGAGACCAAATACTATTATCCCATATATCAATCTTTACCCCCGGACTAATCTGGAGCTCCTCGTGACATCCGAGATCTCATCCGGGACTCTGAAAAACCTTCGGTCACCACCATACATAACTCTATACTAACGAAACATCACGAACCTTAAGTGTGCAGACCGTGCGGGTTCGAGAACTATGTAGACATGACCGAGACACCTCTACGGTGAATAACCAATAGCGGGACCTGGATGCCCATATTGGTTCCTACATATTCTATGAAGATCTTTATCAGTCGAACCTCTATGTCAAGGATTCAGTTAATCCCGTATGTTGTTCCCTTTGTTCTTCGGTATGTTACTTGCCCGAGATCTGATCGTCGGTATCTGTATACCTAGTTCAACCTCGTTACCGGCAAGTCTCTTTACTCGTTCCGTAATACAAGATCCCGTGGCTAACACTTTAGTCACATTGCTTGTAAAGCTTGTTGTGATGTTGTATTACCGAGTGGGCCCTGAGATACCTCTCCATCACACGGAGTAACAAATCCCAGTCTTGGTCCATGCCAACCCAACAGACACCCTCGGAGATACCTGTAGAGCACCTTTATAGTCACCCAGTTACGTTGCGACTTTTAATACACACAAGGCACTCCTCCGGTGTTAGTGAGTTGCAGGATCTCATGGTCATAGGAACAGATACTTGACA
Source organism: Hordeum marinum (assembly GCA_022496015.1). Taxonomy (NCBI): domain Eukaryota; kingdom Viridiplantae; phylum Streptophyta; class Magnoliopsida; order Poales; family Poaceae; genus Hordeum; species Hordeum marinum. Next base: position 146,227,927 of record CM039676.1, read on the forward strand.
TGCAGAAAACTGTAGCAATAAACTGACACGATCATATGCTACATTTATAGATTGGGTCTTGTCCATCACATCATTCTCCTAATGATGTGATCCCGTTATCAAATGACATCTCATGTCCATGACTAGGAAACCATAGCCATCTTTGATCAACGAGCTAGTCTATTAGAGGCATACTAGGGACATGGTGTTGTCTATGTATCCACACATGTATCTGAGTTTCCAATCAGTACAATTATAGCATGGATAATAAACGATTATCATGAATAAGTAAATATGATAATAACCAATTTATTATTGCCTCTAGGGCATATTTCCAACAGCTCGGCCTTGATATTTTTGATCTCTTTCGACGAAGCTGCAACACGATGCAACTTTATTTAAAAGGAATCTGCATTGACAATATTCGGGGGAAAGTATCCAGATTTAGTTCATACTTACCCCGCACCTCGTCGAACCTCTCGTTGAGGGCTTCCACCTCATCCTTGGAGCGCTTGAGATTCTGATGCAGCTCGTCCAGCTTGGCACCGTTTTTAGCTGTCGCTGATGATGAAGCCTACGTTACACACACAATGCATACATTACATCGGTCCCGAATTGTAGATATGACCCCTAGGTGAGCTTGTTCATCTCACCTAGGGCTCGGGGGCTGCCATGTATACAATACGAATAAATAAAAATCTTAGCAAAAACATCGGGAGACTTACTTGAAAGCCCGCAAGGAGACCTTTGAAGGCCTCCTTCAGTCCGCTGTCACCGGACTAGACGCTTTGTAGTACCGCACCCATAAGGGTGCGGTTATCCTCGGGGATGGAGGCGCTTGATAGAACCTCCTCCATGGACGATCGCCTGTTGGTTGGCGGTGCCGGGGATGATCGGATTTCCCAATCATCCACCGGGGATTGGACCGGTGCCTCCGAAGGCACAATGCGCTCCGGAGATGTCCTCAGAGGGGACTAATTGCCCATCCATCCGGCCTCCTCGATGTCTGGGCGGGGGATTGTCCCCTGGTCTTCGGGTGCCGAAGCGTTAGCCTCGGCCACGGTGATTTCTCCCTTGCCCCTGTGTCCGCCTCCATTGGAGTAGGCTGGGACGACACCTCCATGACGTCCTTCGTAGCGCCTGGAGTGGTGGGGTGCGAGGCGTCCCCGCTCTCCGCCAGTTCGGCGGGCAGGGTCTCCCCATTCGATACCACCTCGGTGGGGATGATGCATGGGGGGCTATAGGACCAATAACCTACGTGTTAGAAAACTCTGAATTTACTAGTTATAGGAAGGAGGGTCTTAGGATCCTAACCTGGATGGAGGGGGCTTGACCCTTAGGCTCCTTCGTGGAACCTCCTCGGGGTCTTCGGACGCGGCGCTCGAGTCCGAGCTGTCGTCGGACAGGATCATCCGCACTTGTCGCGCCCTCTTCGCGGCAGGAGAAGCTGCGTGCCCCGGGGTGTCCGAAGACGCCGCTCTCTTCTTGGTGTGGGGGAAATTGCCTCCCTCTCGCTCTCAACATCCTCCTCCTCTTCTTCCTCCTCTTCGGCCTCCTCCTGATTTGAGGAGGCGGGGGTGTCTTCGGATGTAGCATCAGGCTGGTTCTTGATGCGAAGGCCAGCCTGACCTGGTTTCTTCTTCTTCTCCTTCTTTGTGAGAGCCTCGTAAGGCTTCTCCACGAGTATCCTGGCTAGCAGCCTGATCCTCTCATCTTCAGGCTAAGGAGCCGGACTGCTGATGTTGATGGCTTTCTTTAGCCATCTCTGCATAAACAGATCGGACACAGGGTTATATATGTTTTATGTAATAAGGCCGACCAAACTAGGGTGTATCATACCTCGAAATCTGGCTTGGTGACGTGTAGGCCCTTGTCCCCCTCCTTGGCTGGCCAGCTCTTCATTGATTTGAAGAACTCCTTCCATAGCTTCTCCCGCGTAGTGCGGAAGAGGTTCTGAACTGTGGGCTCGGCTTCGAGTTTCCAAGCGCGCAGGGGAGTGTCCCGGTGCTGTCAGGGGAGGATGCATCTTCGGAGCATCACCTGGACCACATCGGGCAGCATGGTGCCATCCTAGACCAAGGAACGGATGCGCTTCTGCAGATCGGTCACCTCCTTGCTCGACCCCCAGGCAAGGCCCTTTTCGAGCCAGGAAGCCAATCGGGTCGGGGGACCGGATTTGAATGCGGCGGCGGGGCACTGACCTCCTTCTTGTGGTTCAGTGACATAGAACCACTCCTTTTGCCACCCCTTGATGGTGTCGATGAGGGTGCCCGACAGCCACCCGACGCGGGTGAGTTTGCTGATGACGGACTCGCCATAATCAGCATGCTTGCCGCCGACGCACTTCAGCTTGATGTTGAATACCTGCAGCCAGAGCCCGAAATGCGGCTCCACATGCAGGAAAGCCTCACAAACAAGGATGAAGGCTGAGAGGTGCATGATGGAGTTCGGCGGGAGGTCATGGAAGTTGAGGCCGTAGAAGAACATTAACCCCCTGACGAAGGGGTGGAGGTGGAAGCTCAACCCCCTGATGAAGTGGGGGATGAACACCACCCGCTCACCTAGCTTGTGGGTGGGGATCAGTTGGCCCTCCTCCGTCGCGCGATGAGGGATGTTGGTGGGGAGGTAACCGACCTTCTTGAGGTCGATTATGTCTTGATTGGTGACCATGGAAGCTTCCCACTAGCCATTGGAGCCCGCCATTGCTGAGCTCGGGAGCGAGGGTGGAGAAACCTAGATCTGTGATCTAGAGGCACAAGGGAATAGGAGGCGGAGAATTCAAATGGAGAGCGTGAAAGGCCTTTGGGGTTTTCTTTCTCCTTTTATGAGGTCTGCCGATTCGGGCTCCCCCTGCTGCGCCATGAATCCCTCCACTTCCCGAGACGCGCGAGCCATTGTGAGCGTGTGATTAAGTATATCCCGTATAAAATGGGACACGATCGACATGTTGATAGATCGTGTGGATGGAACGACCTCGAACCGCGCACCGAGTGCCTGCAACTGGCCTATCGATCGTGGAGGGTTATGACCTTTCGTCAGAAAGGTCATCAGGAAACATTACCTTTTTTCCCTGACGCTTGGCCTTCAAAGCCAACATATTATACAGAATTCGGACGTGCAACTATGCGGAAAACTACTTATCGTCGTAGGCCAAACTATGGTTCGGCGGGAAGGAACTCACCTCGCAAGCCGAAGACTCTGTTCGCGAAGCTATTGGAGCTGAAGATCCTTGGTGTTGGAGGCAAGTTTGGGGGCTACCGAGGGAGTCCCCGATTAGGGGGTCCTCGGATAGCCGACCTGTTGTTTATGGGCCGGACTGTATGGGCTAGTTACCGAACACCGGATGATTTGAAGGCCCAGTTTCCAGGATGGAAGTTTCGAGGAGCACGGCTTGCGCTCCATGTTTGATGTAGTAAATAGGCATGTTTATCTCTTTGGCATGTAACCGACCATGTATAAACCCTAGGCCTCCTTGGCATCTATATAAGACGGAGGGTTTTAGGGTATAGAGGTAGAACAACTCATCTAGGGTTAGACATACGATCTCGAGGTAGATCAACTCTGTAACCCCTTCACCATCAATACAATCAAGCAGGACGTAGGGTATTACCTCCATTGGAGGGCCCGAACCTGGGTAAACTCGTAGCCCCTTTGTCTCCTATTACCGTCGATCCTAGTCTCACAGTTCGGGACCCCCTACCCGAGATCTGCCAGTTTTGACAACGATAGCTAGCACTCCTCCTCATCATTCGTGATGGTCCGACAATACCTATGCATGCACACGAGAGGAGTGTCAAATAGTATGCCATCCACAAAGGGGTCAAGTGAACACATGTAAAGGAGATGATTCACCTTTATGTATGTGAAGTAGATGTCACACGTGTCACTTGCTAAAGGGACTCTTGCCATGATTATGTCCGTAGGATGCTCCGCATCATCCCCTCCCCCTTGGGAAAGATCCATCCTCAGATCAAGATCCAAATCACCATGGGAAAGAGATGGCGATGCCGTGTAGAGGTGGACGATCACCAAGCGCTCATCATCAAGCTCTAAAGGGGAACTCTCCAATGTCTCACCGTCCAGGGATTCCTTCAAAAGGAGAAAATATGACAAACACTTGGAAAACAAATGTGGTTAGCGTTAGTGCAAAACCAAGCATTCAAGTGGTGAATCACCGCACAAGTGTTGTCATCATGCATAACATATTGTGTGACAAGGGATTGTGGCATGGCATGTAAGCATATAAATTGAGCACAAGCAATGCAATCATGGAAATAAGTATGCAAAGGTGAGGTAGGGATGCAAATATGTGTGACAATATAACAAGCGTCTACCTCATGATCATAGCAATCATGCACAAAGCAATCAATGAAAGGTCTATGTTAAGCATAGGAATTATTCACAACACCAAATAAGATGAAGTGTCTAGACACATGGTGCAAACGCAAGAAAATCCAAGCATAATGTGCATGCGGCGTAGTGAAGATAGTGAGGCACTCAACACAATAGAAAGAGCAATTGGTCATCATGTGTAAGGCAAGCAAGTCAAGTATGTAGCAAGCAATGCGGCATGGCAAATGTGAATAATGGACATTGTTGCAACCAAACATATGATAGGAGCAATCAATCCACAAGATGGATGCAACACACAAGGTATATATGTCATGAGGCATGGAATGATGGGCATCATGAGTGAAAGCAATATCTCTAACATGTGTGCAAGTAAGTGGTCCAGGATGACCAATATGTGTCATGATACAAGCAACACAAGTAGGATGAGCCACAATATCCATGCTCAAGAAGGATATCATCTCAAAATCGTGACCTTGTGAGTCCGTCACAATGCCGATGTGCAAGCAAGTGCAATGTAGAAACACGTCGGTGTAGCATGGCTCGCTCTCAAGAGCTCGAATCATCAACTCCGTGAAGTGGAGGTTGACATGTAGTCGAAGTATCCTACACATACACACAACAAAGGAAAAAATGTATGTGCATGATAGACAAGCACATCATCCATCATGATGGTTCTCTTCTCTTGCACATAACAGTTAGGATCACAAGTACATGAATAAAAGGGTGCAACAATGGCAATATTCAGGACATTAGGCATATGGTGCAAAGAAGGAAGATATGCATGCTTCACATGAAATATGTCAAAAGCTCCAATAATACGTGAGAAAGCTATGTGGGCAATCTCATTAGCAATATTAAATGCATTGTTGGACTCAATACATGGCAAATATATCATGAGAAAGGCAACACATGGAGACATATGACAAAATTCAATAGCAAGCACGTGCAAAGCATGAAAATGGTTGTCATCAACCGCGTGATAGGGGCAAGTAGTAATCATCGGTGATGAAATACAAGCAAGACTAGTGATCATGTTGTGCAAACTAGTAGTGAAAAAATGCAACATACTATAGGAAATCATGGCAATCATGTCATGTGAGCAAATAATAGGCATAGACAATGTGCATGACATATCACAAGCACGGAAACAAAACATGATCAAGACATCATCATAGGCATGGGGCACAAAGCAAACATGGAAATATCAAGTAATATCTCCACCAAGCTTGTGAATACACATACAAGTATGAGAATCTTGTGTCGTGTGAGATGCAAGGCATGGGTCACAAATGCATGGCAAGGGCATAGAAATGAGCATATCATGCAAAGTGAACATGGTAGTATGGGCAAAGGATATCTAATGGACAATAACCCATAACCATGCGAGGGCCATGTAGAAGAAATGTGCGAAGTATTTGCACAAAGGGGGTGGGTGTAGGGTAAGCACTCCATGGTGGTGCATGTCTTCATTGCTCTCTAGAGTTCTTTTCGTCAACTCGCGCGCTTGCGAGGTTGACGAAGAATCCTGTGTACCTACACGACAAGGAGACACACGAAACAAAGTGTGTGCGTGGTAAATATAAACATCATCCATCATGATGTGTATGTGCACGTGAGAGTTAGCACAAGATAAGAAATGCTCAAAGAAATTTGAGGCATGGTATAGGAATACATCATCCATCATGCAATGATAGTTATTATGCTCAACATGAGTGGGACGCAAATTATATCCAGTATGTGGCACATGCATATTATTCATGTGGAGCATATTGTGCACACAAGTATGGGTATAATGCAAGGGATGGGATGGAACAAAATCTCTCAAAATATATGAGGAAACTATGGGGTCTCCTCATGTGCAACAGAGGTAGCATAACATGGAGAATATGTACAACATCCCAAACAATGCATATCCAAAAGCATGGTGGTCATGGAATGGCAATAGTGAATAATTGCGCAAGTGATGCAAAGGGAGCATGGCAATATCATAACAAGAAAAGCAAATGCCAATAACCATGTGCTTGTCATCTATGCCATATGTGCAAATTGAGTTTATTTTAATGGCATATGCATAGTTACTATGATCATATTGCGAAGATGCAATATGGGTGATCTCATGCATAGCATATGACAAGTCAAGCGGATTGTCAAACGTGATGTGACCTATAGAGTTCTCACAAAAAATCCTATGCAACATGGCATCACAAGTAATAGACTCCACATGAGAATCGTGAAACACATCATAAATGGGCAATTCATCACATGAGGAAGTCGCATAATCATGAAGCATGGCAATAGGTGGATCGACATCATGCAAGCAATCAATGTCCACTAGTGGGACAAGAGCATCACCTTCACCTATGTTAGCTTTTTCATTCCACACATGTGGTGTAGGTGAGGTGATAAAGACCAACCCATGGTCATGTTCATCGTAATGGAACCATGTAATGCCGAAGATGCGACCCTATCCTTATTTTGGCTCGAGGGCCTCAATAGGGGTAGGAGCACATCTCGTCATTTAGCAAGAATGGATATCATTACAAGTACATGTACAGAAGAGATGAGTACATGGAATTGACTTACACTCGCCATTAGCTACATCAAGATCACATCAATACAACAACATATTCAAACATCATACATAAGAGCAGGGTTTGTCTACGGACGAAATCAAACATAAGATGACATCCATCCTTGATATCCCAGGCTGCCACCTGGAACCCATCCTAGATTGATGATGAAGAAGAACTCCAAATCAAAACAAGCATCACTCTCACGTCAAAGCATTGCATTATCTATACCTGCACTTTTGTTGTAGTAATCTATGAGCCACATTGTAACAGCCCGGGACCGACGCTCCAGAAGATTCCCCTTTTATTTCCATTCTTGTCTGTGTTTCGTCTGATTATCACATTCAACATCGCATCATTCGCATCATCTGCATAGCATCATCACTCGTTTTCAAAACTTGCATCCGTTCGTAGTTGCCGGTTTTCTCCATTCTTGTCGCTGACCATTTGAGACCAACCACACACGCATGCGCCCGCGACATCATTTAAAAAGAACCATTTTTAAGGCACGCGAAAAATATTCTTGGATTGGGTCGAAACTTGGCGTGCGGTCTTGTTATATTGTAGGTAGACCGCCTGTCGAATTTCGTCACGTTCTGAGTTTGTTTGATACCCCTTCGGTCATCCGTAGCAGTGCGGTCATCGGTTTATTATCGAACGTTTTCGGTGTTTTAAAACTTCGTGTGATGGGCCGCAAACCTCCCTCTCATCTCCCCATAGCCGGTCTACACAGCCCCCGTGCCCGCTTGCTAGACCCTCCGCTTCCGGACCGCCCGATCACGATCGGAGGGTTCGAAATCGATGCGAAACCCCCCAACCCTAGCCACTAAACCTATAAATAGACCCCCACCTACCTAATTTGGCCTAAACCCTAATCCCTCCTCGATTTCCATGCCACCCAGCCTCCACCCGCGCCTGTCTCCCTCCTCCAACCGCCGCGGCCCGCCCAGGCCATCCGGGCCCGCTCCGGGCCCGAAGCGCCGCCGCCGCTCCCCGCAGGCGCCCGAGCGCCCGTGCCCGCAGCTTCCCCTGAGCTCCCGCTCGATCTGCTCCTCCTCACTGTGCTTCTCTGGGCCGCCCCGCCGGAGCACCGCCGGACCGCCGCCGCTGGCGAGCGCCAGGACGACCTCGCCGGACCTCCTCCCTCCCTTCCTCTCTTCCTCCTCTCCTGCTCCTCTCTCTCACCTTGCCTTTCTCTCTCGCATGACCTCGCCACTGCCCGGAGCTGCCGTCGACCAGATCCTGCAGCCCCCTCGCCAGATCCGCCTCCCCATGGTCCGTTCCCGCCGCCGCCTTGCGTCCTCGCCTCCTCGTGGCGCCTCCCAGACCGGCAACCGCCGCCGCCGTGGCCCCCTGCTCCTGGAGAGCACGGGAGGGCGACGACCGTGCCTGGCCTCGCTTGCCCGCCCGCAGCGCCGCGTGGGCCGGCCCAACTCCCTTCCAGCACAGGCCCAGCCGCCTCCCATCGAATCGGCCAAGGCCCACGAGGTGAGCAGCCCCCCCTGTGTCGTTTTCTTTTTTTCTGTTAGGCCGTTGCATTTTCTTTAATTTTAGTAAATGACATATTTTAAAATCGCTAATATTTAATTAACCGTACGTCGTATAAAAATGTTTTATATATGAAAAATGCTTAGAAAAATGTGTAGATTAAGTATATGCCATTTTCATCCATGTCAAAATACTTAAACTTGTTGTTTGCATCATTCGCATAGATGCCACATTTTGCATTGCACATATACGTTTAACCGTGCCTCGAATTAATCAAACCCTATATCTAAAATGTGTAGAATTGGGTGGAGTTTCATAATATAGCATTTTCATGCATGACAAAAATGTTGGCATGGTGTTTGCATTTATTTTGCATAAATGACCTTGCTAATAAATTATGTCATAACTTGCATAATTAATTGTGACTTATTTTTCCACATGATCCTATGCATTTTATGTATATTTCCGAGGTAAAAAAATCCATAGAATTTATCTGTGCATTTAGTTTTGTCATGTGAGCATTTTTGTTGCATATCATTTTGCTGTGATGCCCTTTTATTATTTTCGTGTGATTTAATACATGCAAGATTTGAAATAATTTTGAACATGAGTTATGCCCTTTGATATGTGTCCTAGCCCGTGGACATTTTGCCTGCCATAGAAATGCATGTATTGATGTTATTTTCTTGGTGACAATATGCTATAAAAATTCTGCTGTTTTGAGGGTCCAAAATATTTCTAAGTCTGGAATCTATAATATTTTGTTGCTGACTTGCCATGTGTTTTGCTAGTGGTCTAGAACTCCTTTGGGGTTGGTGTAATGGAGTTATTTGTAGTAGATAATGTCCTTTAGTATGCTGTTAAGTTTCATGCCATAATATGACCTGTAGCATATAGTTTTACTGCTTTCAATATGCCTTCGTGATAAAAACTGCACTGTCAGAACTGCTATTTTCACCAAGTCTGAAACTGTTTCCAAGTAGCCACCTTGTGAGCTTCCTACCATGTGATCCGTGCATGTTTTGAATATGATATGTGGAGATGAAATGAATTATGTGTTGTATGCTACCGCCCCATGCTTAATTTGTGCATTTTAGAATAGGTAACTTGTTGTTTTCATGTGTGCAAACTGCTAAGTTGCTGTTTTGGGCAGATTACAAGTAAAACTTGTTTTGGTGTTTGTGGTTGAAGCGTAGCTCCGCTTTGGACATGCCATATATGAAACTTGCTTAGAATCTCATGTAGTTTTATAATAACTTGCTGCATTCATGATTTGAAATGTTTGTGATTGTATTTTCCATGCATTTGCATTCATGACATGTGCATCTTGTGTTGCTCATATCTTTTAGGCTGTAGCTCCGTTTGAGATGTTCCATATATGCAAATCGACTAGAATGACGTGTAGAATGACATGGTATATTTTATTTTGTTGTTTGACAAATATAAAATATGATTAGTTCATATCTGGACCAATTTCGAAATTAACATATGAGGTCGTTTCAGAAATACTATAAGTTATTTCCGACCTCATTTAAAATGCGTAGATAGTGTAGTTTACTTATGCTTCACCTCTTGCCATGCCTAACAACATTTAACATTGATGTGTATCTAAACGAGAATGAACTAAATAATTCGAACGTGGAGTTTCGTCAATATGCAACTCGTTGCATATTGAGCTTCACTTTAATGTGTAGTAGTTGTTTGATGTGAATTGTCATGCCTTGCATATTTAAACCGGTCATGCATCATATTTGTTTGCGCATCATGTAATGCATGTGTTGTGGTGTTATGTGTGTAGATTGTTGTTTCCATATTGCTTCTTCTCGATAGAGTTCCAAAAGTGTTCGGAGTGTGAGGATTCGTTCGACTATGCTGACTCGTCTTCTTCATGGACTCGTTCTTCTTCCGAGCGGGATCTCAGGCAAGATGACACATTTCCCTGGATACCACTACTATCATTGCCATGCTAGATGTCTCGTTTTTATTGCTATGTCACGCTACCTACCACTTGTTTGACAAGCCTCCCAATATTGCCATGAAAAGCCTCTAACCCACCACATCCCAGCAAACCTTTGTTTGTCTATGTTACCGCTTGCTCAACCCTTCTTATAGCGTTTCTAGTTGCAGGTGCAATTGCTTCCATGTGTCAATATGGACATTCTATTGTTATCACAATATTATTTCTATTTATTTAATGCACTTATACACTTGGTAAAGGGTGGAAGGCTTGGCCTTTTGCTCGGTGTTTTGTTCCATTCTTGCCGCCCTAGTTACTTGTGAACCAGTGTTATGTTCCATAATTGAGCGCTCCTAACATGCTCGGGGTTGTTATGGGGACCCTCTTGATTTTTGTTTTAGGATAAAGCTTGTCTGGCAAGGCCCAACATTGGTACTAAATTTGCCTAATGACTAATAAAATTGCATAGGGACCCGCCGGCACCCGCGGATAATTAATCAACCCTCGGACGAGTGCTCCTCATGAGTGTTGGTCCAAACTAGAACACTGTGTGGGGCCAACCTGGGGCAACTCGGGAGATTTCTATCAGGCCACAATACGCGTCGCTCATCTGCCGTGCCCTGAGAACGAGATACGCGGCTCCTATCGGGATTGCCGGCACGTCGGCGGCCTTGCTGGATTTGTTTTACCTTTCTTGAACGTCTTGAGTGAGGAACTCTGATCTTCTTCGGGCTATCTCGAGGTGTCGGATTTCCTTTGGAATTGCCTAGGATGATCACGAGATCCGTGGTCGAGGTTATTCCCGTTGCGTGTGGTTAATTTATGATGGATGAGTTGGAGCACCCCTATAGGGTTAAATCTTTTCGAGAAGCCGTGCCCGCGGTTATGTGGCAAACTTGGAAACTTTGTTTAACACCCGGTCATAGCAAACTTGAAGTAAACTCAAATAAAATACACCAACTGTGTGTGTAACCGTGACTGTCTCTTCTCGTGAGTCCTTATCCGAGAGAGAACATGGTGGGGTTATGTTTGATGTAAGTAGGTGTTCAGGATCAGTTAGTGATAATTACTAGTTCACGTCTGTTATGCGTAGACCACCATACCTTAATTTTTGTACTTGTAAGTTATCCACTCAAATAAATGCTTAGTCGCTTGCCGCAGCCTCACCACTTAACCATACCTCACCCATTAAGCTTTAATAGTCTTGATACCCTTGGAAATGAGATTGCTGAGTCCCTGTGGCTCACAGATTACTACAACAACAGTTGCAGGTACAGGTAATGCGATGATTGACGTGAGAGCGATGTTTGATTTGATTTGGAGTTCTTCTTCTTCTTCATCAATCTTGGATGGGTTCCCGGCGGCAGCCTGGGATAACAAGGATGGATGTCATTTTATCGTTTGATTTCGTCCGTAGTCGGACCCTGCTCTTCTGTATGATGTTTGAGTATGTTATTGTATTGATGTGATATTGAGGTAGCTTGTGGCGAGTGTAAGCCAATTCCATATACTCATCTCTTCTGTACATGTACTTGTAATGATATCCATTCTTGCAACACGACGAGATGCGCTTCTATCCCTGTCGAGGCCCTCATGCCAAAATAAGGATAGGACCGCATCTTGGGCGTGACACACATGGACTCATCAATCTCATTTTCAAGGGTATCAAGACTAGCAAAGCTTAATGCGTGAGGTATGGTTAAGTGGTGAGGCTGCAGCAAGCACTAAGCATTTATTTGAGTGGCTAACTTACGAATACATAAAGTAAAGTGGGTGGTCTACACATAACGGATGTGAAGTAGTAATGATCACTATGTGATACTGAACACCTACTTACGTCAGACATAACCCCACCATGTTCTCTCTCGGATAAGGACTCATGAGAAGAGAACCCTCCAGGGGTGCTCCAACTCATCCATCACAAATTAACCACACGCAACATTGGAATTCCTCAACCGCGGAATCACCTGTAGTATTTGCAGAATCCCGATGGAAAATCTCAACTTCGAGATAGCCCGAAGTATCATCGAAATCCCACACGCAAGACGTTAGAGAAAGGTAAAACAAGTCCAGCAAGGCCGCTCGGCAGGCCAGATCCCAATAGGAGCCGCGCGTATCTCTGTCTCGGAGCACTACCAGATGAGCAGTACGTATGGTGGCCTGATAGAAATCCCTCGAGTTCCCTCAAGTTGGCCCCGCAAGTGGCTCTAGTTTTGGACCAGCACCAGCAGCACTGGCCCCCTGTATTATGTTGAATTACGAACCTTGGGTAGCGCTAACTCCCTATGCGTAAAATTAATAATTAGTGTTATTATGTTGGGCAAATGTAGTACCAATGTAGTACCAATGTTGGACCTTGCCAGACAAGTTTTATCCTAAAACAAAAATCAAGGGGGTCCCCATAACAACCCTGAGCATGTTAGGAGCGCTCAATTATGGAACATAACACCGGTACACAAGTAACTATGGCGGAAAAGGTGGAACAAAACACCGAGCAAAAGGCCAAGCCTTCCACCCTTTAACAAATATATATGTGCATTGAATTAAAGAGCAATAATATTGCGATAACAAAGAATGTCCATGTTTACACATGGAAGCAATTGCACCTGCAATTAGAAATGCTATAAGAAGGGCGGAGCAAGCGGTAACATAGCCAAACAAAGGTTTGCTGGGATGTGGAGGGGTTAGAGGCTTATCATGGCAATGTTGGGAGGATTGACAAACAAGTGGTAGGTAGCGAGACATAATGATGGAAGCGAGACAACTAGCATAGCAATGATAGTAGTGGTATCCATGGAAATGTGTCATTTTGCTTGTTGGGTCTTCAGGGGGATACAGAGTGGGGTCCTCGTAGTCGTTCTTTCCAGGACCCTCTTACTCAGTATCGACAACCGGGTAAACCCAAAGACAAACGATGCCAAATAAACATACAAACCAATATGCAATGCACAATCAAGATGATGCATGTCCAAATTAGTGCATATGGCATGGCAACCTAAGCTAGTCATATTCCACATGCAAATATTAAGTTGTTTAGTATTCTGGACAGAACCACATGATTAGTTGTACGAACATGCATGAACATGGCACATATGGACGTGTCATGCAAAATCGATGCAAATGCATATGTAGAACATTGTAAACGGAGTAACGTAGCTCACGGTGCGCTCACGACAAGTTGCGAACCTTAACAGGTACAATGGCAAAGATGGTGTCGCACCCTGTGGTGGTATCACCTTGATATGTTTGGGTTTATAAAATTTTAAGCCAACTAAAACTTTTTCAAAGTGCTTGTGCTTGTTTGCAGTGATGTTTGCTTGCTTGATGATTGTGTTATATGGCACTCCTAGATTCTATTCCACTTCATATTTCATCTTCCTTGACACAAACCTCTTGCCCAATGATCATGCCATGTGAATAATTCCCAAAACTATTTTTATCAAATTTTTTTAACCAAAAATGATTTATTCAAATTAGGTTTTCAAAACCCCCTGAAATGAGGTTTGCACTACAAGTCCTCAAATTGGGTGGAGTTTTCTTCCCCAAAGACTTTATTTCAAATCTACTATATATGAGACTTTTCAAAACCACCAATTATTATTTTTATAGATTATCCTCATATTTTATTTAAAGGCTTTTTCTTGAGACCAGAAATGATTTTTCTTAGGGAAAAATTATTTAAATACTTTGAAAATATTTGAGAAAATTTAGGGAAACTCAGTGGACATATATTTTCCATATATACGAGTTTAAACACAAGGGGATGTTCAAATCATGGGAAAACCCCCTCAAAACCCTTTTTGTTCAAATCATACTTTTGAAATATTTCTATAAGAAATATTCTCAATAAATTTCAGGAAAATTCCAGCAAGTCAGCACTATCATAGGTGATGATCTTGCAAAGTTTCGTATCAATACAAGTTGAATTGATTCATCAAACCATCCCAAAACCCTTCCTGTCCAGATTCAAATCTGAGCAACTTTGCATCGTGAAGTTTTTCCCCTTGACCCCAAACTTTGTGGGAATGATCTAATGACCAAATAGTGATGCTACACTAATTGGTGCATCAAGGGTTAAAGCCTAGCATCAGTAGATCTATAGTAACCTGATTCTGTTAGTTTCTAGGGTTTACCAAGTCTCCATTGTCAACTTTTCTCACTTGAGCTCAAACTTGGTGAATCCTCTCATTTTTACCTAGCCCTTGACCCTGTTGAATATCTCGGTAAGATGGTAAAGTTTTCTTGCCCAAAACCTCATCAAACACCTTCTGGTGAAATGGTAAAGTCATTATTTCCACCCCTTCCTCTTTTACCCTTGCCCCCAAATCTTTACCACACCTTCTGGCAGTGCCCAAGCACCTCCAGTAAAAAAACCAAGTCGTCAGGTCACTAGGAGGTGGGGTAAAACCCCCATTTTCACCTCTAAATCACCTTGACAGAAGCTTTCTCCCTCCCTTTTCTTTTCTTCCTAGCTCTCCCTAGCCTAATAGCATACAAGGGGCATCTCGAGGCCCTCCAAAGGCTACTGGACAAGGTGGGGCACCCTAGAGCATGCAGGCAACGACATAGCCGACCATATGCATGCTCTGGAGCATGCTACAGTGCGCTCCCGCACTATAGCCGCCACCCAATGGCCGCCCCCGACCACCTTGGGCCTCCCCGTGTGTCCCCCGACGAGCCCTCGGCGTCCGTGACACGCTATGCGGTCGGCCTCCTCCTCTCTCTCCTTCCTTCGACCCTTCTCGCGCGTGCCTGACACCGCCGAGCCGGCCAACGCGCGAGCTCACACGCGCGGGTGCCAGGCCCCTCCTCCGCTATCTCTCCCTTTCCCTGGGCCTAGACCGCATCCATGAACTCCCTGGACTCGAATCAGAGCCCCCCTGTGCCCTGTGGCACTAGCCTCGCCCTTGCCGGCGCACCGCAGTGTGGTGGACCAGTTCCCCCCTATAAAAAGGGCCTCCCCTGAGCTCCCTCCTCTTCTCTGGCCCCCTCTCCTCCTCCATTGACCGTCCACAAAGCCCCCGCTCCTCCCCGTGCTCGAAGCGCTCGGGATCAACCGGAGATTGCCGCGGCGTCGCCAGCGTTGATCTCCTGGTAGCGGCCTCCTCCATCCTCCTTCTTCTCCGTCTAGTCCCCCCTCGCCATGCTGACGCGTTTTCCCCTTCTCCCCATTCTCTTTCAGCTTGAATCAGCCCCGGCGACCACCTCCCTAAGTCTACTCCACTGTGGGTGCTCGCCGTCGGTGACCCCGGCCACCTTCGGCTTCCCTTCGACCTCCCCTGGACCGACGACTCCTCCCCGAGCCCGTTCCCGCCATCGCATGTCATCGCCGTGCCCCGTTTTGCCATCGGTGAGCCTTTCCCCTCTCTGCCACGAGGTGGGAGAAGGATCCGACAGGTGGGACCCACCTGTCGGCCTCTCTCTCCCTCTCTCGCGCTCTCTTCCCCCTCTTGGTCACTGACGGCCTGGCCCCGCACGTCAGGTTTGAACCTGGCTGCGCGCGAGGCCGGCCGGCTGGCCAGCTGGGCTGGCCCAGCCATTGGCCTCCTCTGGCCTGGGTTTCCCGTGCCTTTTTCTTTTCTTTTTCCGTGGGGTTTTGCAAAAATCCCACAGAGCCCAATAAAATTCCCATGAAAATAATTTTTGCACCTAGATTCTTAGAATAATCCATAGAATTTATTAGTGCCATTTGTAAAAATGTTTGAAAACATTTTATGTACTGTTTTAATTTAGAAAACCCTACTTGGCATTATCTGCCTCTGTTTAATAGTTTTGAAAAATGTTTTTCATAATAAAATATAAAACAAACATTTTTGCTATAGTCTCTAGTATTTATCAGAGCAGGGTAGCATTTTTGATAGTGGCTTGTGTGCTCTGTTTTGTGCGATGCTTATTTTTATCGCTATTTTATCACAACGATAGATTGCGCTGTTGACGAGGAAGTTGGACCCGAATTGCGCTGTTGACGAGGAAGTTGGACCCAAAGACTTCCAAGACCCTGGAGACTTTGTTGAGCCAGGCAATGATGAGGACATCCCTACTAATGCTACACCCACAACTCCGACTGCTATACATATAGGACCAATTACTAGAGCTCGCGCACATCAATTGAATTACCAGGTACTTTCGTTTCTTGCAAATCCTTCTAATGTTCATGAACATATGATGCTGCCTAAATTAGATACTTTTATTTTACTTGTGAATGAAGGACCTAGCATGGACAAGAAGGATGACCATTGGAGCAGGATCAAGCATGGAGAAGAAGGTGCGCGCGCGGGAAAGAACAATGGAGCTTCTAGTGATGATTTTCGCACTTTGAAGCCACCATAATGGGAGCAAGAAGCCTTGGACGAAATATGCATGATGCCACTTTATAAAATTCGTCCCTAGGCTAATATAGGTGTTGCGCCACCTTATTTTTGGGCCAGGCCCATGTAATTTCGAAATACCATATTGTAGGCTATCTTTAGAGTCCAGATGTATGGGGAAACTGAGTTAGGGTCGGTTTCGGACCCCTCCTCCAAGGGCCCACGAAATTCCCCTCTATTCCCCCATATATACAGCCCTTAGGGCGTCGTTTTAGGTTTGGGTTTTGTTTAGATTATAAGTTTGCCATAGCTGCAACTTCGTGTTCTTCGTTTGTGTTCCACGACCAGACAAAGGCGTCACAGAACCCCACTTCATCAATAAAGCTTTCCTCTTATATTCGCAATATCCAGATTGCAATCTTAGTTTCTTGCTTGTTCTTCGTTTGCGTGCAGGAAACAGACCCTCGTGGTCAGGTTGATCGTGCTCCGGCGTGGTCAATAACCTCTCGGAGTTGGTTTAGCGATTGCTAAGGCGCAGTGTCATCACACGTTCGTAGTCGGATCGTCAAAGTCTACTCCACCAAAACGATAGCCATCATCTCATCGAAAGACAGGGACAACTTTGCCTCTATCAAGTGGTATCAGATTTCCAGGTTGCTCGGTGAGATTTTATCAGTTTTCGTAGTTTAGATCGCATCTGTTTCTTCATACCTTTAGTCCACGAAAAAGCCAAAAAAAATTAGGGTTAGATCATCATATCTGAACCAATCTGAGCCTTTGCATAGTCTTTTCAGTATTTTGCTTTGTTGAATTTGCGGTTACATCGTCGTGTCGAGTTGCTGGTCTTAGTGTCTAGTCCTTTAGAGTTTCGAGTTCTATTCACAGGTTGTCACGCCGCCAACGCATCGTCTTCATAGTCGCCATATACCACCACCATCATCACCGCTACTAGATATCACCACCCACTATCCATTGGTGTCCATATATACCACCACCAATCCGAGTCCAGCTCGTTTTAGATTTTGTTTCGAGATCTTTTTGATTTCGGATTTGCGTTTTGCTACCTGCGTAGGTGTCGGAAAAAAAAGTCTGGCACACTTTGCAGAGCATGTTTTGGCCCAAAAAAAATTCGGCCGAAAATATTTTTTCCCTATCTTGATTTTAGGTTCTCCGGAGCGTTTTGAGCCACTTGCTATCATAGTGATTTTTGTCGAAATTTTTGGTCGTCGCAGCCCCCGGATTGCTCCAGAAAAAAAAAATAGTCCAAAAACATTTCGTGCCCATCTAGCTTATACGACGTGGCAAGAGTTTTGAGACACTCGCCATTGTAGTGATTTTTTGAGCAAAAAAAAGGCGCCGACAAAAATAAAAAATAAAAAAAATCAAAGTGTGCTCTTCCCTTGATTACGTGTAGCGTCGTGATTTTGTTGGTGCTTTAGGCTCGCGTCTCTAGTACGGATCTAGCCTAGGACCAGCACAGTACCGTCGTTGAGCGTTTATTCAACCTTGCATCTCTGAATTGATTATTGCTAACCCTTTTTGCTACCATATTATAAGCCATCCCAGCTCCACATCCATCTACGTCGTGTGTTTGACACCACCTGGCAATCACTCTATCCAAGCTTTGAGAGTTTTGACTACAACGGTTGCCGATCACCGCCTGCTGCTGGGTAAGAACTGGTAAGAATTTGAGATTCGCGTAAAGGATTTGTGACACACCTCCACCACCACCACCACCACGTCCCAGTAGTCCGTAGGTTTCATATTCTTGTGTGTTTCCTATTTGCTAACCATGCCAGGATCACACGACAATGAGATCGACTGGGAGAGCATGACCAACAAAGCGCTATATGATAAATTTCAGCAAATGATGGCTGATCAGGTACAAGACTTCGTGACCAACTTTGGAGAGGCCATGGAGAAGCTAGATGGTTTGGACAAGACCTTTGACACCAAGATGGACGCCAAGTTCAATGAGGTGCTTGCCCGTCTACCACCACCAGCTGCAGCTCCTATTCCTTTCGGACGACGAGCACGACGTGTGCCTCTCGGCCAAGCCCAACACACTGGTACTGTTGATACTGCTGCTATTTCTATGGCTCGTGCTGCTACTGTCGTTGAGCAGGTTGACGATTATGATGGTGATTACGATGATGAGGGAGAGGTTGCTCCCGATCAGCCTCAGGGGCAACCACCACCATACGCACCAGGTCGACCATATGGCTACAACCGTAACGGTAGGGCTGCCCCACCCCCTCAGGTACGGGATCATGACCATCTCCCTAAACTTAAATTGAATATTCCGACGTTTGAGGGTAGATATGTTCCTGATATATATCTTACATGGGAGTTAGAAACAGAACAATGTTTTACATGCTTACAATTTCCTGAGGATAGACGTGTTGCTGCTGCTGTTTGTTCATTCACTAGTTTTGCTTGTGTTTGGTGGTCAGAACATTGTAGAATACACCATGCTAATATTCCAACTACTTGGGCTGCTTTGTAAACTGCTATGCGTAATCGTTGGGTGCCACCTTATTATCAACGTGAATTGCTTCAAAAATTGCAGCGGTTAAGACAAGGGAAAAATTCTGTAGAAGAATATTATGAGGAATTACAAACTGGTATGATTAGATGTGGTATTGTTGAGGAGAATGAAGCTATACTTGCACGTTTTATGGGTGGATTAAATAGAGAGATTCAGACTATTCTGGAGTATAAGGAGTATAACACTATCACTCGTTTATTTCATCTTGCTTGCAAAGCTGAACGTGAAGTGCAGGATCGACAGGCAATGGCGAGAACTACTTTTTCTACAGGTCGCACTTCATCATGGACGCCACGTACCTCATCTACTTCCACACGTCCTACTGCAACACCACCTACTTCAACCTCCAACTCCAACCGCGATACCAGGAAACAGGCTCCTACTCCACCCTCTACGAAGAGCACACCTTCTGGGCCTACACAGAGCTCTTCTTCATCTATTGCATCCACAGGGCAAACACATGAGGTTATATGCCATCGTTGCAAGGGTGGAGGTCACTTTGCGAGAGAATGCCGTTCCAAGCTTGTCATGATTGTTACTGAGGATGGTGGATATGCGTCTGCTAGTGATTATGATGAGGAGACTTTGGCTCTCATTGCAAGTGAAGAACACGATGGCGACGATGCAGAACTAGAAACACACTACATGGCTGCTGATTACGCGGACAGGTATGAAAGTTTAGTTGCTCAACGTGTTCTCAGTGTGCAGGTTACACAGGCTGAACAAAATCAGAGGCACAACTTATTCCACACAAAGGGAGTTGTGAAGGAGCGTTCTGTTCGTGTCATCATCGATGGAGGGAGTTGCAATAACTTGGCTAGCATGGATATGGTGGAGAAGCTGTCTCTAACCACCAGACCACATCCTCATCCTTATTACATCCAATGGTTCAACAATAGTGGCAAGGTTAAGGTAACATGTACTGTTCGTGTGCATTTTAGCATTGCTACATATTCTGATTATGTGGATTGTGATGTGGTACCCATGCAAGCATGTACTGTTTTACTTGGTAGACCATGGCAGTTTGATAGAAATTCTGTACACCATGGTAGGACAAATCAGTATACTCTTGTTCATAAGGATCATAATATCACTTTGCTTCCTATGTCTCCCGAACATATTATGAAAGATGACATTGCTAGAGCTAGTAAAGCAAAACAGGAGAAAAATAAGAGTGAAAATCAGATTGTAGCACAGGAATTTGAGCAACACCATAAGCATATTAACCATCATCTACTGTTGCATCCGAAATAAAATTGAAGAGTGGATGTTTACTTGCTACTAAATCTGATATTAATGATTTGGATGTTGCTACATCTGTTTGCTATGCTTTTGTATGCAAAGAGGTATTATTTTCATTCGAGGACATGCCTCCCTCTTTGCCTCCTGCTGTCATTAACATTTTGCAGGAGTTCGCTGACGTCTTTCCACAAGACATGCCACCGGGATTACCGCCTATTCGCGGGATTGAGCATCAGATTGACTTAATTCCCGGTGCATCCCTACCCAACCGTGCGCCCTACCGTACCAATCCCGAGGAGACAAAGGAGATTATGCGTCAAGTACAGGAGCTGCTTGACAAAGGTTATATACGTGAATCCCTTAGTCCTTGTGCTGTTCCTATTATTCTAGTTCCTAAAAAGGATGGTACTTCGCGCATGTGTGTGGATTGTAGAAGCATTAATAATATTACTATTCGTTATCGTCATCCTATTCCTAGACTAGATGATATGCTTGATGAATTAAGTGGCTCTAGAATTTTCTCCAAAGTTGATTTCCGTAGTGGATACCATCAAATTCGTATGAAATTGGGAGATGAATGGAAAACAACATTTGAAACTAAGTTAAGATTATATGAGTGGTTAGTCATGCCTTTTGGGTTAACTAATGCACCTAGCACTTTCATGAGATTAATGAACGAGGTTTTACATGCTTTCATTGGACGATTTGTGGTAGTCTATTTTGATGATATATTGATTTTTAGTAGATCTTTGGAGGAACATTTGGAACATTTACGTGTTGTTTTTACTGCGCTACGTGATGCACGTTTGTTTGGTAACCTTGGGAAGTGCACCTTTTGCACCGACCGAGTATCTTTTCTTGGCTATGTTGTTACTCCACAGGGAATTGAAGTTGATAAAGCCAAGATTGAAGCTATTGAGAGTTGGCCGCAGCCCAAAACGGTCACACAAGTAAGGAGTTTTCTTGGCCTCGCTGGTTTCTATAGGCGCTTTGTGAGAGATTTCAGCACCATTGCTGCGCCTCTCAATGAGCTTACAAAGAAGGACGTGCCTTTTTCTTGGGGTACCGCACAGGAAGAAGCCTTCACGGTCATGAAAGATAAGTTAACACATGCTCCTTGACTCCAACTTCCTGATTTTAATAAGACTTTCGAGCTTGAATGTGATGCTAGTGGAATTGGGTTAGGAGGTGTGTTATTACAAGATGGTAAACCTGTTGCATACTTTTCTGAAAAATTAAGTGGGTCTAGTCTGAATTATTCTACTTATGATAAGGAATTATATGCTCTTGTTCGGACTTTGGAAACATGGCAACATTATTTATGGCCCAAAGAATTTGTTATACATTCTGATCATGAATCTTTGAAACATATTAAAAGTCAAGCAAAACTGAACCGTAGACATGCTAAATGGGTTGAATTCATTGAGACTTTCCCTTATGTCATTAAACACAAGAAGGGTAAAGAAAATGTTATTGCTGATGCTTTGTCTCGTCGTTATACTATGCTTTCACAACTTGACTTTAAAATATTTGGTTTGGAGACCATCAAAGATCAATATGTGCATGATGCTGAATTTAGAGACGTGTTACAGAATTGTAAACAAAGGGAGAACATGGAACAAGTTCGTTATTAATGATGGATTTGTATTCCGTGCTAACAAGCTATGCATTCCAGCTAGCTCCGTTCATCTTTTGTTGTT
Organism: Hordeum marinum; assembly: GCA_022496015.1. Taxonomy (NCBI): domain Eukaryota; kingdom Viridiplantae; phylum Streptophyta; class Magnoliopsida; order Poales; family Poaceae; genus Hordeum; species Hordeum marinum. Next base: position 146,250,072 of record CM039676.1, read on the forward strand.
TTAGGAGGCGCACGGAGGAGGATTAATGGGACACTTTGGCGTGAAGAAGACGGATGACGTACTTTCTACACATTTCTTTTGGCCAAAGATGAGACGAGATGTTGAGCGTTTTGTTGCTCGCTGCACTACATGTCAAAAAGCTAAGTCACGACTCAATCCTCATGGTTTATATATGCCTTTGCCTGTACCTAGTGTTCCTTGGGAGGATATATCTATGGACTTTGTTTTAGGTTTACCTCGAACAAAGAAGGGGAGGGATAGCATATTTGTTGTCGTGGATAGATTTTCCAAAATGGCACACTTTATACCATGTCATAAAAGTGATGCTGCTGCTCATGTTGCTGATTTGTTCTTTCGTGAAATTATTCGATTGCATGGTGTACCAAATACAATTGTTTCAGATCGTGATGCTAAATTTCTTAGCCATTTTTGGAGATGTTTATGGGCTAAGTTGGGGACTAAACTACTTTTTAGTACTACATGTCATCCCCAAACTGATGGCCAAACTGAAGTAGTCAATAGATCATTGTCTACTATGCTTAGGGCTGTTTTGAAGAATAACCTGAAAATGTGGGAAGAATGCTTGCCTCATATTGAATTTGCTTATAATCGTTCGCTACATTCTACCACTAAGATGTGCCCTTTTGAAGTTGTGTATGGTTTCTTACCTCGTGCACCTATTGATTTGTTGCCTCTTCCATCTTCGGAGAAGGTTAATTTTGATGCTAAAGAACGTGCTCAATTGATATTAAAGATGCATGAGTTAACGAAGGAAAACATTGAGCGTATGAATTCTAAATACAAAATTGCGGGAGATAAGGGTAGAAAACATGTTGTGTTTGCACCTGGAGATCTTGTTTTGTTACATTTGCGTATGGATAGATTTCTTGATTTGCGCAAGTCAAAGCTAATGCCACGTGCTGCTGGTCCTTTTAAGGTGTTAGAGAAAATAAATGATAATGCATATAAACTTGAGCTGCCTGCAGAGTTTGGGGTTAGCCCCACTTTTAACATTGCAGATTTGAAGCCTTATTTGGGTGAGGAAGATGAGCTTCCGTCGAGGACGACTTTAGTTCAAGAAGGGGAGGATGATGAGGACATCCCTACTAATGCTACACCCACAACTCCGACTGCTATACATACAAGACCAATTACTAGAGCTCGCGCACATCAATTGAATTACCAGGTACTTTCGTTTCTTGCAAATCCTTCTAATGTTCATGAACATATGATGTTGCCTAAATTAGATACTTTTGTTTTATTTGTGAATGATGGACCTGGCATGGACAAGAAGGATGACCATTAGAGCGGGATCAAGCATGGAGAAGAAGGTGCGCGCGCGGGAAAGAACAATGGAGCTTCCAGTGATGATTTTCGCACTTTGAAGCCACCATAATGGGAGCAAGAAGCCTTGGACGAAATATGCATGATGCCACTTTATAAAATTCGTCCCTAGGCTAATATTGGTGTTGCGCCACCTTATTTTTGGGCCAGGCCCATGTAATTTCGAAATACCATATTATAGGCTATCTTTAGAGTCCGTATGTATGGGGAAACTGAGTTAGGGTCGGTTTCGGACCCCTCCTCCAAGGGGCCATGAAATTCCCCTCTATTCCCCCATATATACAGCCCTTAGGGCGTCGTTTTAGGTTTGGGTTTTGTTTAGATTATAAGTTCGCCATAGCTGCAACTTCGCGTTCTTCGTTTGTGTTCCACGACCAGACAAAGGTGTCACAGAACCCCACTTCATCAATAAAGCTTTCCTCTTATATTCGCAATACCCAGATTGCAATCTTAGTTTCTTGCTTGTTCTTCGTTTGCGTGCAGGAAACAGACCCTCGTGGTTAGGTTGATCGTGCTCCGGCATGGTCAATAACCTCTCGGAGTTGGTTTAGCGATTGCTAAGGCGCAGCGTCATCACACGTTCGTAGTCAGATCGTCAAAGTCTACTCCACCAAAACGATAGCCATCATCTCATCGAAAGACAGGGACAACTTCGCCTCTATCAGGCAAGCAGCCCTTTGACCATGTTAAGAAACTTTTCCATGCATGACATATAGCACTTGTTGTTTCGATTATTTGATCATGATGTGGTAATTCCCCTTCGGTGGGATACCTCCGATGCTTTTGCCATTGACACTGGCATCGTGCATGACCCTACCACCTTATGAGGGTTGTGCGGGTGGGAGTAGTTAGGTTGCTAGTAGATGCTACGCAAGTGGGATGGGATTTATGCATAGTGATGGGAAGGATGAAATGATTTCAAAGGCTTTTCGAAAAACCCCGTCAGGTGCCACTAATGCCCGAGGGAGATGATGATAAGTTGGGTGACCACTTGAGAAAGAAGTGGTGTGCGAGAGCAAATGAGTATGTGTGTTTTCGAAAATGGATTAGATTTAAGGTCTGCTGACCGTCCCAACCTTACGTGCGCATCCATGATACCCCTTATGGGACGGGGCTTTGTCGATTACCATGGTTGGTACTAGCAAGTAGCCCGCATTACTAGTGGCGAGAGTGAAGTGGTCACTCTTGAGACGGGGTCGTCCCAGAAGTGGAAGGTCATGCACTGTCTTTATAGGAACTGGGCACACTGTTGCGTGCCCTCATGGACGATACGAGTGATGTATGTCATGTGGGATGGCACCAACGAGTGGACTCTTTGTTTAGTATCACCATGGGAAAGGCATTGTTCGGGTGCTTACCTCGGGTATGTGATATACCGCGAGTCGTGGATGACACAGAAGTTCCCCGAGTCTTGTGGGTAAAGTGTGCAACCTCTGTAGAGTGTAAAACTATTCGAATAGCCGCGTCCGCGGTCATTAACAGTTGGAGGTCCTTCTTAAACTACGTCCGGATGTTTTTGCAAAACTTGGTGTGAGTATGGATGTGATGGTGACAAGAGGTCACATGAGCTAAGTCCGATGACTTAGCATGGGAATTGAACTAAGTCCGATGACTTAGCATGATGAATGAACATGAGGTGTTCAACCCCTACTTATGATGACATCTATAACTTGTTCATATGGATATCTGCCATTTGTTGATGCATGCTTACTAGTTACTTGATCATGTCATTGCATTTAAAACTAGCTTTCCACAAATTACCTGCTTAGTGCTATATCATGCATCATTGTTACGTTGTTCCACAACTTGGGTTGCTTGCGAGTACATTCAATGTACTCATTGGCTTGCCACTGTGATAGAGGCAAAGTTGTACCTGTCTTTCGATGAGATGGTGGCTACCGTTTTTGGTGGAGTAAACTTTGACGATCCGACTACGAACGTGTGATGACGCCGTGCCTTAGCAATCGCTAAACCAACTCTGAGAGGTTATTGACCACGCCGGAGCACGATCAACCTGACCACGAGGGTCTGTTTCCTGCATGCAAACGAAGAACAAGCAAGAAACTAAGATGTCAATCTGGATATTGCGAATATAAGAGGAAAGCTTTATTGATGAAGTGGGGTTCTATGATGCCTTTGTTTGGTCGTGGAACACAAACGAAGAACGCGAAGTTGCAGCTATGGCGAACTTGTAATCTAAACAAAACCCAACCCTAAAATGACGCCCTAAGGGCTGTATATATGGGGGAATAGAGAGGAATTTCATGGCCCCTTGGAGGAGGGGTCCGAAACCGACCTTAACTCAGTTTTCCCATACATACGGACTCTAAAAACAACCTATAATATGGTATTTCGAAATTACATGGGCCTGGCCCAACAATAAGGCGGCGCAGCACCTATATTAGCCTAGGGACGAATTTTATAAAGTAGCATCATGCATATTTCGTCCAAGGCTTCTTGCTCCTATTATGGTGGCTTCAAAGTGCGAAAATCATCACTGGAAGCTCCATTGTTCTTTCCCACGCGCGCACCTTCTTCTCCATGCTTGATCCCGCTCCCATGGTCATCCTTCTTGTCCGTGCCAGGTCCTTCATTCATAAGTAAAACAAAAGTAGCTAATTTAGGCAGCATCATATGTTCATGAGCATTAGAAGGATTTGCAAGAAACGAAAGTACCTGGTAATTCAATTGACGTGCGCGAGCTCTAGTAATTGGTCATGTATGTATAGCAGTCGGAGTTGTGGGTGTAGCATTAGCAAGGATGTCCTCCTCATCCTCCCCTTCTTGAACCAAAGTCGTCCTCGACAGAAGCTCATCTTCCTCACCCAAATAAGGCTTCAAATCTGCAATGTTAAAAGTGGGGCTAACCCCAAACTCTACAGGCAATTCAAGTTTATATGCATTATCATTTATTTTCTCTAACACCTTAAAAGGACCATCAGCACGTGGCATTAGCTTTGACTTGCGCAAATCAGGAAATCTATCCTTACGCAAATGTAACCAAACAAGATCTCCAGGTGCAAAGACAACATGGTTTCTACCCTTATCTCTAGCAATTTTGTATTTAGCATTCATATGCTCAATGTTTTCCTTTGTTAACTCATGCATCTTTAATATCAATTCAGCACGTTCTTTAGCATCAAAATTAACCTTCTCCGAAGATGGAAGAGGCAACAAATCAATAGGTGCACGAGGTAAGAAACCATACACAACTTCAAAAGGGCACATCTTAGTGGTAGAATGTAGCGAACGATTATAAGCAAATTCAATATGAGGCAAGCATTCTTCCCACATTTTCAGGTTATTCTTCAAAACAGCCCTAAGCATAGTAGATAGTGATCTATTGACTACTTCAGTTTGGCCATCAGTTTGGGGATGACATGTAGTACTAAAAAGTAATTTAGTCCCCAAGTTAGCCCATAAACAGCTCCAAAAGTGGCTAAGAAATTTAGCATCACGATCTAAAACAATTGTATTTGGCACAACATGCAACCGAATAATTTCACGAAAGAACAAATCAGCAACATGAGCAGCATCATCACTTTTATGACATGGTATAAAGTGTGCCATTTTGGAAAATCTATCCACGACAACAAATATGCTATCCCTCCCCTTCGTAGTTCGAGGTAAATCTAAAACAAATTCCATAGATATATCCTCCTAAGGAACACTAGGTACAGGCAAAGGCATATATAAACCATGAGGATTGAGTCATTACTTAGCTTTTTGACATGTAGTGCAGCGAGCAACAAAACGCTCAACATCCCGTCTCATCTTTGGCCAAAAGAAATGTGTAGAAAGTACGTCCTCCGTCTTCTTCACGCCAAAGTGTCCCATTAATCCTCCTCCGTGTGCCTCCTATAACAACAAAAGACGAACGGAGCTAGCTGGAATGCATAGCTTGTTAGCACGGAACACAAATCCATCATTAATAACGAACTTGTTCCATGTTCTCCCTTCTTTACAATGCTGCAACACATCTCTAAATTCAGCATCATGCACATATTGATCTTTGATGGTCTCCAAACCAAATATTTTAAAGTCGAGTTGTGAAAGCATAGTATAACGACGAGACAAAGCATCAGTAATAACATTTTCTTTACCCTTCTTGTGTTTAATGACATAAGGGAAAGTCTCAATGAATTCAACCCATTTAGCATGTCTACGGTTCAGTTTTTCTTGACTTTTAATATGTTTCAAAGATTCATGATCAGAATGCATAACAAATTCTTTGGGCCATAAATAATGTTGCCATGTTTCCAAAGTACGAACAAGAGCATATAATTCCTTATCATAAGTAGAATAATTTAGACTAGGCCCACTCAATTTTTCAGAAAAGTATGCAACAGGTTTACCATCTTGTAATAACACACCTCCTAACCCAATTCCACTAGCATCACATTCAAGCTCGAAAGTCTTATTAAAATCAGGAAGTTGGAGTAAAGGAGCATGTGTTAACTTATCTTTCAAGACTATGAAGGCTTCTTCCTGTGCGGTACCCCAAGAAAAAGGCATGCCCTTCTTTGTAAGATCATTGAGAGGCGCAGCAATGGTGCTGAAATCTCTCACAAAACGCCTATAGAAACCAGCGAGGCCAAGAAAACTCCTCACTTGTGTGACCGTTTTGGGCTGCGACCAACTCTCAATAGCTTCAATCTTGGCTTTATCAAATTCAATTCCCTGTGGAGTAACAACATAGCCAAGAAAAGATACTCGGTCGGTGCAAAAGGTGCACTTCCCAAGGTTACCAAACAAACATGCATCATGTAGAGCAATAAAAATAGCACATAGATGTTCCAAATGTTCCTCCAAAGATCTACTAAAAATCAATATATCATCAAAATAGACTACCACAAATCGTCCAATGAAAGCACGTAAAACCTCATTCATTAATCTCATGAAAGTGCTAGGTGCATTAGTTAACCCAAAAGGCATGACTAACCACTCATATAATCCAAACTTAGTTTTAAATGTTGTTTTCCATTCATCTCCCAATTTCATACGAATTTGATGGTATCCACTACGCAAATCAACTTTGGAGAAAATTGTAGAACCACTTAATTCATCAAGCATATCATCTAGTCTAGGAATAGGATGACAATAACGAATAGTAATATTATTAATCCCTCTACAATCCACACACATGCGTGATGTACCATCCTTTTTTAGGCACTAGAATAATAGGAACAACACAAGGACTAAGGGATTCATGTATATAACCTTTGTCAAGTAGCTCCTGTACTTGACACATAATCTCCTTTGTCTCCTCTAGATTGGTATGGTATGGCGAACGGTTGGGTAGGGATGCACCGGGAATTAAGTCAATCTGATGCTCAATCCCGCGAATAGGTGGTAATCCCGGTGTCACGTCTTGTGGGAAGACGTCAGCGAACTCCTGCAAAATGTTAATGACAGCAGGAGGCAAAGAGGGAGGCATGTCCTCGAATGAAAATAATACCTCTTTGCATACAAAAGCATAGCAAACAGATGTAGCAACATCCAAATCATTAATATCAGATTTAGTAGCAAGTAAACATCCACTCTTCAATTTTATTTCGTATGCAACATTAGATGATGGTTTATTATGCGTATGGTGTTGCTCAAATTCCTGTGCTACAATCTGATTTTCACTCTTATTTTTCTCCTGTTTTGCTTTACTAGCTCTAGCAATGTCATCTTTCATAATATGTTCCGGAGACATAGGAAGCAAAGTGATATTTTGATCCTTATGAACAAGAGTATATTGATTTGTCCTACCATGGTGTACGGAATTTTTATCAAACTGCCATGGCCTACCAAGTAGAACAGAACATGCTTGCATGGGTACCACATCACAATCCACATAATCAGAATATGTAGCAATGCTAAAATGCACATGAATAGTACGTGTTACCTTAACCTTGCCACTATTGTTGAACCATTGGATGTAATAAGGATGATGATGTGGTCTGGTGGTTAGAGACAGCTTCTCCACCATCTCCATGCTAGCCAAGTTATTGCAACTCCCTCCATCAATGATGACGCGAACAGAACGCTCCTTCACAACTCCCTTTGTTTGGAACAAGTTGTGCCTCTGATTTTGCTAAGCCTATGTAACCTACACACTAAGAACACGTTGAGCAACTAAACTTTCATACCTGTGAGCGTAATCAGCAGCCATGTAGTGTGTCTCTGGTTCTGCATCCTCGCCACCCTGTTCTTCACTTGCAATGAGAGCCAAAGTCTCCTCATCATAATCACTAGCGGACACATATCCACCATCCTCAGTAAAAATCATGACAAGCTTGGAAGGGCATTGTCTCGCAAAGTGACCTCCACCCTTGCAACGACGACATATAACCTCATGTGTTTTCCCTGTGGATGCAATAGATGAAGAAGAGCTCTGTGTAGGCCCAGAAGGTGTGCTCTTCGCAGAGGGTGGAGTAGGTGCCTGTTTCCTGGTATCGCGGTTGGAGTTGGAAGTGGAGGTAGGTGGTGTTGTAGCAGGACGTGCGGAAGTAGAGGAGGTACGTGGCGTCCATGATGAAGTGCGACCTACAGAAAAAGTAGTTCTCACCATTGCCTGTCGATCCTGCACTTCACGTTCAGCTTTGCAAGCAAGATGAAATAAACGAGTGATAGTGTTATACTCCTTATACTCTAGAATAGTCTGAATCTCTCTATTTAATCCACCCATAAAACGTGCAAGCATAGCTTCATTCTCCTCAACAATACCACATCTAATCATACAAGTTTGTAATTCCTCATAATATTATTCTACATAATTTTTTCCTTGTCTTAAACGCTGCAAATTTTGAAGCAATTCACGTTGATAGTAAGGTGGCACCCAACGATTACGCATAGCAGTTTTCAAAGCAGCCCAAGTAGTTGGAATATTAGCATGGTGTATTCTACAATGTTCTGAGCACCAAACACAAGCAAAACTAGTGAAAGAACAAATAGCAGCAGCAACACGTCTATCCTCAGGAAATTGTAAGCATGTAAAACGTTGTTCTGTTTCTAACTCCCATGTAAGATATATATCAGGAACATATCTACCCTTAAACGTCGGAATATTCAATTTAAGTTTAGGGAGATGGTCATGATCCCGTACCTGAGGGGGTGGTGCAGCCCTACCGTTACGGTTGTAGCCATGTGGTCGACCTGGTGCGTATCGTGGTGGTTGCCCCTGAGGCTGAACTGGAGCAACCTCTCCCTCATCATCGTAATCACCCTCATAATCTTCAACCTGCTCAACGACAGTAGCAGCAGGAGCCACAGAAGTAGTAGAAGTATCAACAGTACCAGTATGTTGGCCTTGGCCGAGAGGCACACGTCGCGCTCGTCGTTCGAAAGGGATAGGAGCTGCAACTGGTGGTGTTAGACGGGCAAGCACCTCATTGAACTCGGCGTCCATCTTGGTGTCGAATGTCTTCTCCAAACCATCGAGCTTTTCCATGGCCTCTCCAAAGTTGGTCACGAAGTCTTGTACCTGGTCAGCCATCATTTGCTGAAATTTATCATAGAGCGCTTTGTTGGTCATGCTCTCCCACTCGCTCCCGTCGTCATGTGATCCTGACATGGTTAGGAGAAATAGGAAACACACAAGAATATGAAACCAACAGACTACTAGGACGTGGTGGTAGTGGTGGTGGTGGTGTGTCACAAATCCTTTAAGCGAATCTCAAATTCTTACCAGTTCTTACCCAACAGCAGGTGGTGATCGACAACCGTTGTAGTCAAAACTCTCAAAGCTTGGATAGAGCGATTGCCAGGTGGTGTCAAACACACGACGTAGATGTATGTGGAGCTGGGATGGCTTATAATATGGTAGCAAAAAGGGTTAGCAATAATCACTTCAGAGATGCAAGGTTGAATAAACACTCAACGACGGTACTATGCTGGTCCTAGGCTAGACCGTACTAGAGATGCGAGCCTAAAACACCAACAAAATCACGACGCTACACGTAATCAAGGGAAAAACACACTCTGAATTTTTTCCCCTTTTTTTGCGCTCTTTTTTTTGCTTAAAAAATCACTATAATAGCGAGTGTCTCAAAACTCTTCCCACATCATATAAGCAAGATGGGCACGAAATTTGTTGGACTAATTTTTTTTCTGGAGCAATTCGGGGGCTGCGACGACCAAAAATTTCGACAAAAATCACTATGATGGCAAGTGTCTCAAAACGCTCCGAAGAACCTAAAACCCAGAGAGGGTAAAATATTTTCAGCCAATTTTTTATGGGCCAAAACGTGCTCTGCAAAGCCTGCTAGACTCTTTTTTCCGACACCTACGTAGGTAGCAAAACACGAATCCGAAATCAAAAGGATCTCGAAACTAAACCTAAAACGAGCTGGACTCGGATTGGTGGAGGATTTGTGGTGGTATATATGGACACCAATGGATAGTGATGATGGGTGGTGATATATGGCAGCGGTGATGATGGTGGTGGTATATGGCGACTATGAAGACGACGCGATGGCGGCGTGACAACCTGAGAAAAGAACTCGAAACTCTAAAGGACTAGACACTAAGACCAACAACTCGACACGATGATGTAACTGCAAATTCAACAAAGCAAAATACTGAAAAGACTATGCAAAGGCTCAGATTGGTTCGGATATGATGATCTAACCCTAATTATTTTTGTGGATTTTTCGTGGACTAAAGGTATGAAGAACAGATGCGATCTAAACTACGAAAACTGGTAAAATCTCACCGAGCAACCTGGAAATCTGATACCACTTGATAGAGGCGAAGTTGTCCCTGTCTTTCAATGAGATGGTGGCTATCGTTTTTGGTGGAATAGACTTTGATGATCCGACTACGAATGTGTGATGACGCCACGCCTTAGCAATCGCTAAACCAACTCCGAGAGGTTATTGACCACGCCGGAGCACGATCAACCTGATCACGAGGGTCTGTTTCCTGCATGCAAACGAAGAACAAGCAAGAAACTAAGATTGCAATCTGGATATTGCGAATATAATAGGAAAGCTTTATTGATGAAGTGGGGTTCTGTGACGCCTTTGTCTGGTCGTGGAACACAAACGAAGAACAGGAAGTTGCAGCTATGGCAAACTTGTAATCTAAACAAAACCCAACCCTAAAACGACGCCCTAAGGGCTGTATATATGGGGGAATAGAGGGGAATTTCATGGCCCCTTGGAGGAGGGGCCCGAAACCGACCTTAACTCAGTTTCCCCATACATATGGACTCTGAAAACAACCTATAATATGGTATTTCGAAATTACATGGGCCTGGCCCAACAATAAGGTGGTGCAGCACCTATATTAGCCTAGGAATTTTATAAAGTAGCATCATGCATATTTCGTCCAAGGCTTCTTGCTCCCATTATGGTGGCTTCAAAGTGCAAAAATCATCACTGGAAGCTCCATTGTTCTTTCCCGCACGCGTACCTTCTTCTCCATGCTCGATCCCACTCCCATGGTCATCCTTCTTGTCCACGCCAGGTCGTTCATTCATAAGTAAAACAGAAGTATCTAATTTAGGCAGTAGCATATGTTCATGAACATTAGAAGGATTTGCAAGAAACGAAAGTGCCTGGTAATTCAATTGACGTGCGCGAGCTCTAGTAATTGGTCCTGTATGTATAGCAGTCGGAGTTGTGGGTGTAGCATTAGCAGGGATGTTCTCATCATACTGGTTATTTAATTGGCCAGGCGTGGAAGAACAGGAGTATGTTGAAAAGTTTGTTGGTGACGAACATGCGAACTAGGACACTTCCCAGTCAGAATGCATGTAGGTTAAGGCAGATGGCATGGGTTCACGCTTTCGACCAAGATTTCTACTGCTTGTTCTATTTAAGTGTTTGGACCTCGTGGCCCTATCTATGAAAGACTAGACCTTCATGGTCTTTATTTGTGTAGGACGCTAAATGTGGATGTAAGACTCTTGTATTTCAGCTTCTGTGTGTTTAGTGAGCATTGATCTCTGGGATCACTATACACGTGCATTCGGTGATCACGACTTATGAGTCGGGGTCCCCACAGAGCTGGTATCAGAGCCATCCTGACTGTAGGAAGCCCTTAGTTAGCATGGACGTTAGTCAGGATAAAACCGTTTTAAAAACTACACCTAGCATTTGTACTTAGGAATTCTGCACCAATTACCACTAAGCATGAGCTAGAACACAACACATCACTTGGTAGCATCCTCTAAACATGTAGCGACCCGACTCAAAACGAGTCAAGCCTCTGTGTGTTCCGTGCCATCCCTGGATCAGTATGCTGGCACACATAGTACATCAATGTATATATCAAAGTGCAATCACATGTAATAACGTAAAACTGATATATACCTTAAAATCTCAGTGGAAACAGTCAACGGGAGTGGGGTCCCAATAAACACCAACGACAGGTTGAGTGTAGACCGTAACCCTGAATCGTACTCTTACTCGTCAAAGAAGAGTATCTGCAATATGAGACGTTGCAGCCGTGTAGGTCAGTACATTGAATGTACCGGCAAGATCACCATAGTAGAACAGAAGATAAAAACTATTCTATATGCAATAAGGCTTTGTGGCTCTGTGTCTGAGTTTTTGCATAAAAGCTGATTTTATTTTCTTTTCCTACAACAATGGAATATCAGAAGTTTTCACTATAGAGTTACCTAACATGACATGGTTCCGCCAACCGATGTCATAATGCCCACAAGTATCAATAGTTGCCCACAATTAATTATCAGTCCAGTGTTGAGAGTTCAGAGATAGATCCAAGTCCAGAGGCTCAAATTGTCCATAACCGGGGACGCGACTAATCGATTAGGTTTAACTCTGCAGAGTGTTGTGTACTTTACCCACAAGATTCGTTCCCTCCTGGTAAGTCCTCGCACTGCCTGGTGTTTGAGAACAGGACGAACGAAACATGGTCTTTCAGAGTGTTTCCCTGACTACTGTCAGTGCCCATCCAATCCTAACGTCGACTACATCTCGTAGCACTGCCCAGCCAGAGTCCCAACAAAGATCAACCAAGCCAGAGCCCATAATGACTTGTGGCTACACAGGTAAGCTTCCGGGCATGAAGTATTCATCCGTCTCTTTGAGTCTGGGTGAAGCTTTCCGCAAGATGTCATGGCGCTTCTCCAGGCATCCCGGCCATCCACTGGTTACTCCAGGGATGCCCAATCAACCATCCTTCACCCAGTAGTGTGTATTGAAAACTTGTTTTTCGAGTCTCGAAGTCTTGAGGTCTTGAAGATGCAGGACTTGAAGATGCCTTAATGAATTTGTCGTCTTGACGTAGAGTCCTCCTTCTCACACCACTCACGAACACTCATACCAAACCCCGTCTACTTTAGCATAGCATTAAAATAACTAACATTCCCGGGGCTTTAGTAACAAGTGGTGGGTTCCTACCGCATGCATTCAACTTGACTACAAGAGTTTTCAATAACACTACTGGAGGGATTTGTTGAATGATATCACTACATGCAATAAAACATAGGTATGAAATAGATGGTCAAAGTGAACTTGCCTGTACTGTTGATGAAGAATAATATCGCTCTCAGAAATTTACTTGATAAAACTATTCGTCACTCTCCGAGGGAAATCTATATAATCAAACATTGCATTCATATAAGCAATCATACTAGCAATCAATTCTAACAATCAAAAAGTAACACAAAACCAAAAGCCACAAGGTTGTGATGAAGGAAATACTTAAGACAAAACTCAAAACAACAAAGATTCATCAACACAACTAGAATTGGTTTTCTCTACAAATAATCTTATTTTTCAAAAGTAAAAACACAAAACAAAGACAAAGTAAATATAACAAAAGTATTTTAGTAAATATTTTACTTAGCAAAAAGAATTACTTTTGAAGAACAACTAAGAACTAAGAAAGTAATACTATAAACAACATAGATTTTTTTGCCTAATAAACCTAACAATAAGAAAAAAATGAAATATTAAAATAAAATAAAACAAAATATATAACACTAAGTTAACAGAAAGTATATTTTATAAAACAATTTTATTAAAGGTATTTTCAATTAGCAAATCAAACTAGCAATGAAATCAATTTGCAAGTTATGATTTAACTTGAATTGATTTCATGCAACCAATTAATAAAATGACCTAAAATAACTTGGCTGAAATAATATTGCTAACTAATAGAATACAAAGTAGAATTTTTTTCAATTAATATAAAATAAAAATAGATTAAACAAATTTAAAACAAAAGAAGTAGAAATAAACCTAAAAGAACTAAAACAGAATTTGTTTTGTTAAAAATACTAATTTAAATTATTCTAAAAATTCTAAAATTTTACCTACTGATAAATAACATCACTAGTGACCAGTAGCAAAAAGAATCAACCAAAAATCTATTTTTAAACTCAAGATATTCATAAAATAAGATTTGAAACAAATCTGTTTGAAATCAATTTTAGATTATTCAAACATGGTCAAACATTATATCTACAGAAACTAGATGAAATTTGTGACATGATGCAAAAAGAATCAAATTAAAATAGCTTAAACATAAAAGATATGAATAAAACAAAAACAGAACTAAATCTGTAAAAGAAACTAAAATAGAAAAAGAAAAAAACTAATCTAACGGACAGGGGGTGACATGGCGGCTTCTGATTGGCTAAAGGGTGTGCGCGATCTAACGATTCGAGCGGACGACCAATACTTAAAAAACGCTTCGGCTAATCTAAACTAAGAAAAAACCGGCCGGTTCATTTAAAATAAACTGAAGGGGTACGCACTATCTAATCGGGGCCGTTGGAATGAGATCTGACGGAGGGAAGAGAGAGAGGGGCTCACAGGGGGTTGCCGGCGAGGTCAACGTCGATGACATGGGCTTGGCTCGATGCAGGCAGCGTCTCCGGTGGTCCTTCGGTGCCAGGGTTTGCTCTGATCGATGCAGGCGAGGATGGCGTTGAGGTAGGTGGCGTCGGCAAGGCTCGAGTTGCACGGGCGTGACTGCGGCGAGCTCGGAGGCAGCAACGGCGCTCGGGTGTCGATGGGGATAGGGGCTCCGGTGGCTCGAGAGCTCAAGCAAGGGCATTGGGAGGTGCACGCGAGGGAGGAGAGCTCGGTGGTGGTGGCGATGGTGGTCGAAGGTGTCGGGAGCGAGCGGGATGGGGCAATGGCATGGTGGCGGCGCTCGGGCTCCGGTGAGCAATGGCGGCGAGGAGAGGCATCGGGCAGAGGGATTTGGGGGGGAACGGGTGCGGGAGGGGTCGGGGGTTTTATAGGTGGCCTTGGCGTCGTCTGAAAGGAAGGAGAGGGGAGATCTGGTGCGGTGATCTCGCCGGCGAGGAAAGGGGAGGAGACAGAGGAGAGAGGCGACCGCGGTGATGGCGCAAGCAGTCGGTGGGGCTGCGCGGTCAGCGAGAGAGAGAGAGAGAGAGGGCGCGGCGTCGGTGGCCGATTCGGAGCGGTTTCGGGGAATTAAGGTAGGTGGGCCGACCGGTTTTTTAATTAAAACGTTAATTCCTTTCCTTTTCGAATTTCCAGTAAAAGGAAAACTCATTTATAGCATTCAAAACACTTTCAAAATTGAAGATATACATATCAAATTGACCAGGGGAATAAATGCTAGTTAATGAACATTTTTCCACGGCCAAAATAAATACTTTAGAAAAATTATTTTTAGAAAATGCCTAAATTGATTTTAATGCTTTTGCAATAAATTTTCAAATAACCCCCTAGGTTTTTATGGTTCAAAACTTCACAAAAATAACCCTAGTGTGGAGTGTCATGTTACTCCTCTCAAAATATTGTCAAGGGTATTGGAATTCTTTCAAATTTCAAATTGGAAATCAAAATATGAAAAGAACTCCATATCAGAAAATTTCAAATGTTTTCAAACTCACTCTTCGAATCTTTTTATATTGAAGAAGTCATGTCATCTTATCTCACTAATTTGAAATGTAGAAAATTTGAATTCCAAAAGCATATGGGAAAGTCATGTCATTCCCTCTCATTCAAAAGTTTTCAAAAAGTTTCAAATTCCACTCAAATTCAATCACTCAATCAAACAAACAATCATTCTAATATTTAGTATAACATTCCAAAATTTGGGATGTTACAAAACATGACATAGAAAATAACTACAGAATCTCAGACTTAAGAAATATTTAGCATGTTGAAATCAACAACTTACTTAGCTACTTTGGAGCAAGAAACCCACTAATATACAAGCTCATCATGGCAAAATTAAATACCAGGGCCCAATGCCCACAAAACACTACCACATACATGTTGACAAGATCATCATAACATGATAGGATTAATTCATACAAAAATAACAAAAGGCCACCTTCGCACAAAATAGCAATTTTGTCAACTTGCTCAAAAGTGTAAACTAACACCATCATTGGATTCCTTGGGAAATTCTACCCCAAATTCATATATCACACTCATATGTTTTTGTAGAGAAAATACACACAAACCTAGCTCAAAAATTGCACTAGAAACCTATATGACTTATAAGTCAAAACCTTCCCTATTTAGCTACTGCACAAAATGGCCATGTACAGATCTGGACATAGTCCAAAAATGGAGTAACACACAAAATCACAGAAAAGAAAAAAACAGGAATATATAAGGAAAATAAATAAATAAAAGGAGGGGGACCCACTTGGTAGTGAGTCAGGGCCCCCTAAGTATGACAAGGTGGCCCCATGGCCCACCTGTCACACACACGCACACAGGAGCACACACACACGCACGAGGTCCCACCTACACAACCACACGGGATCCCAGCTACACAAAACAAACCGAAAATAAAAAGGGCAAGGGGGATTCGAACCCATGACCTCTTGGTTGCTCCCTGGGTGCGCTACCACTGCGCTAGCGAAGCGGGCTTGACAGAGGAGGGGCTCGATCCTATTTATCTAAATACACAGGACTGGGTGCTCTCTTCCCTATGACAGAGAAGACATTGATGGCGCTGGTGGCCATTCCGGCGACCATCAGGGGAGCTGGACTGGCGGCGGGGTCACGGAACCAAGGAAGGGTCCATCCCCATGGTTCGGACGCGACGCACGCAGCGGCAGGTGGGGTTGCTCGAGCTTTCTCTGCTCGGGGCCATGGCAAGGCGCGGGATGCAGACAACGGGGCAAGGGTGCAGCTTGCAAGGCTGCAAAGCGCGCGCGTGAGCATGGTAGAACAGAGGCGAGGGCACGCACGGGCGCGAGCTAAGGCGCGACATGATGGGGGGGTCTTCTTCTCTGAAGAGAATTGCAGCTATCTTCCGAAGCATGGGGAACACGGCAATGGCGCGACGAAACCGAGCCCTACAGGGTTCTACTGACGACGACAAACGGCAGGGAGGGAGAGAGGAAGGTACGTAACTACCATGACATGGCAAGATGGTCGGGGACACATTGGGAAGGCGGCGACGAGGCGAAGAACGACGACGATGTTCCTGATCCGGGGCTGTAGGAAGGAGGAGACGATGGGGAGGAAGCCCAGAGCTTGCTGGCGCCACACACGAAAAAGAAGAGAAGAAAGCAAGGACTCCAGGGCATAGTTCCACAGTGTCAGGGAGGCCGGATAAAGTGTGGAGGGGCTACCCTGGGCACGAGCTCACGCTCGGTCGGAGCACGACGGGCACCGTGGCGACATGGCACTAGGAAGCTTACCTCTGCGGTGGCGAGGGAGGAGAAGGAGGGAATGGATCAAGGGAGGCTAGGGCACCTCGGGGGACAGGCTATAAAGGTAGCTAGGGCGTCCGTCGGCCGTTAAATCACTTGGAAAGGTGACGTGTCCTTGCTGGATGCACGCCATACAGGAGGAGGAGGAAGCGAACGCGAGGAGGCTTGGCTGGGCTATGGAAGCTCTAGTTGGGCCACAGGGGTGGACGAGGCCTAGGAGGGTTGTCCTCTCTCTCTCTCTCACTTAAGAACAAATATGTTTTCTTTTATTATAAAACTAAAACAAAACAAAAATCGCAGAGAATAAAAGAGAGCGTTTTGGTCATACTTAAAAATACGTTTGGACTCACAAAATTGGGACCTATTCAATAAAAATAGAATTGGGAATTTTAAGGCAAAACAAATATCACTTATTAGAAGCATATGCATTTGGTGTTGCAAAGTTTACAAAATAAATATTTACAGACATGTATATGAGCTACTCCACAAATCTAAACAAAACATATGGAAGAGGTGCAACATTTTTATAGACATTTAATAAGCAAGTAAAAATACCACATGTGCATATATTTGAAATGAGAGAGTTGGGAATAGTTTTTTTATAGAAATTGTGGATAGGCTTCACACCAAAGCTTGCACACCAAAGCAACACACACACACTCACAGCACAACATCACCACATGCAAGTCATGATGCAAAACATGAATGCTGCTATGATGCCATGATGCAAGAAATGAAATGAAGCAAAAATATATTCTCAAATCCCATGATGGCATATCATAGAAGGTTCACACATGCATATATTACAAATAAGTCAAGGGGTGCACTTGGGCTGTTACAAACCATATGTGTGTGTGTGTGGGGGGGGGGGGGCGCATCATATTCCACCATGGCCATTGCCTTGTCCAAAGGGAGGACGAAGTCGTCGAGGATCGGCGCGTCATCGTGTATGGTACCTAGCACCAAATGAGAATACACAATAGAGGTAGAGGTTAAGTTGTTAGCAAGCAAAATGTCCTCTCATGCCCTATCAACTACCTCACTCTCTCTATGTGGTGGTGGATCACTCACTTCCTCTAAGTAGGTGCACTCAATATCACATGTGGTGGAGTCACTCATCTCACTCAAGTGGTGGGGGGTTGTGGCTCTCCTCACATGGGAATTGGGGCAACTCATCATATATGGGACTAGTGGTGAAGGCACTCTCACTCTCAATATGGTGGCATAAGTCGCTCATCTCATCTCCAAACGCCGCCGTGGGCGAAGGGAAACTCCCATGCTCAACCATCTCATCATCGCCGACGTGGATGAAGTCCGAAGATGGCATATCATCACTCTTGCCTCCAAAGATGGAAGCGTCATCCTTGCTTGCCACCTTATTGCTCGCCTCCAAAGCATGTTCCTTGAGTGGCTCCATAGTCGTAGTCGTCGCTGCACCGTCTTCAAAAAGAGCCGTGGTAGACTCGACATCGTCAATGCCACAAAGAGGGGCGGAGGCGAATTAAAACTTAGGAGCGTCGTCTTGGAGTGCTTGTCGGCGAAGATGCCACATATCCAAAGGCGAAGATGCCTTGAAGTTGCTTGGCAAAGATACCAAGGTAGGTGGTGAAGTCATCGAGCGGTTTTTGGTGTCGAGCTCGTGACCTTCACATTTGTTCTTTGTTGGAAGCCTTGATGTTGGCATCATTATTTCTTCATATCTTTGATGGTGTCGATGCCGATGAGATCTTGCCAGAGATGGTAGCTCGGGAGTATGTGCACTTGTGCGTCTTCTCGAAGATGAGGAAGACCTCTTGCGGTTCTTGATGAGGATCTTGAGCTCCTCCATTTGAGCATCTATCTTGGCATCAATGAAGTTCTTCATGGCATCGAACTTGTCGTCGTGGTGGTAGACCGAAGTAGATGTACCGTCCCTATCCATGGAAACAATCAAGAAGGTGTGAGAACGAGATGGAACGAACATACCAAAGTTACCACTTTCCGAAGTTGTAGATGGATCTCAAAGACCACAATATATGCAAGGAAAAGAGTGCACTTGGTGAAAAACCTTGTCCAATTCTCACAACCTACACAAATGGCTTATAGTGGAGCTCGATGGTCTTAGTGGCACAAAAATCAAGAAAAATGAAGTCCAAGACATTGGAAATGTTAAAATAAATCCAATGGACTCAAAATGCAAAGCAAGTGATCACAAATATAGAGGAGGGCAATAGAGAAACATAAGTGGCATGAGAATGGGGCTTGTGCAACTATATGAATGAGCAATACAAAATTGCCTAATGAAGACTAAGCTCGCGTTGCACAAACACAAGGAGAGATGCTAGCTTTCATGTTTGGGCACGATTCACCACTTGGCACCAATCCTATTTATGCAAGAAAAACGTTTCCTATTCCATGTATCCTCATGTACAAGTATCTCTTTTCATGCTCAACTCTCTTTGCTTATAAGCTTATGATCTTTCTTGCTTAGAAGCTTTTTTTCTCTTTTTTTGACTATGCTCTTCCTTTCCACTATTCTTCTTGATCATCAAGTTACTATATTAGACAAGCATCACAAGATATGCACGGGAGCAAGCAATTGCACCATATGATATTTCCAATGATGCAACAATATGGTATCGTATCACTATGGTGCACAAGTTTTCTCGAAGCTCACAATACTCGGATAGCTAGTCTCAGTAGGTATGAAGGTAATCACAAAGATGGTGGGGCTATCAAGATGTAATGGCAAGGAAGGAAAAGTATATGACAGAATGTATACCTTCCTCATACTTAACATTTCACGAAGTCGGGGTAAACCGGCCTTGCTTCCAGTTGAAGATGGTCTCAAAGGATGGATGGCCGTCGTCCATGTCGAACGTCGGTGGTCGATATAGATGATGGACCGATACAAGTCACCGGTGGTTGATAAGGAAGTAACCATCCCTAATTAGCCAAAACACCTTAGGAGACTCAAATCACAACTCAAGCAACCACAAATCCAATGGGAACCAAAAAGGGTTAGGTTGCAGAAGTGTATGGTGGTAATGCAGATGGTATGGTGGAGGGCCTAGGAAAACTTGCCAAAATTTGAACAATATGATCGTGTCAAATGGTGTTGGAACTAATTTTGTGGGATGGTGGATGCCAATAGCTACAAAATGAGCTAAAAAACGCCAAAATCAGAGTTCGGATGAATTAGTTATGGACAAAACAAGAAATCAGCCGTGTCAGTTTTGGGGTTACCCGGACATCCGTAAGAGGCTCCGGAGGATCCGGGTTCAGCTTCCGGATTTCCAATGTCCAAGTTACCCGAACGTGTGTGCGAGGGTCTAGCTGATCCGGTTGATGCCCGTGCGAGGGTCCAGCTGATCCGGGTGATGCCTGGATGATCCGGGACCTTGTCCGGATGATCCGAGCAGGTCAAACTGCTTGGGATTTCCTCTCGGAGACACGATTTTGGGCGAAAAGTTTGATTTCGGGGGGCGAATTTGATGGGAAAAAGAAAAATGAGGCCTAGGGAACGCCAAGGAAAGTAGATCCACTTGCCAAACACTAGATCCACGGATCAAAATCAACGAAAACTCATAAGAACAACAAAATGCAAAAAAAGAAAAATTAGGGCTCTTTTTGTGGAGATTTTCGAAATTGGGAAGAAAAATTCGAACTAAAGCAAGAAAAGTGAAGGGGTAGGGCTCCAAATTCGTGGCAACGTGGCTCTTGATACAAATATGATATGGGGAAAACCCAAGGGTGAACCGATCTTCATGAATTGGGGGTGGATTCAGGGAAGAACATGAAGAAGAGAGGGGGGAAACGTGGAGAAATCAAAGGAAAAACACTCTATTGGACAAGTGAAAGTGCAATCATGCCCTTACATTATATTTTGCTATTGATGACAATGTACACGTGGAGGACTAATAATGTCTGTCAAGTAAATCTGAGGTATTTGTTGAAAATATCAGGGCCTAATGCCCACAAAACACTACCACATACACGTTGACAAGATCATCATAGCATGCAAGGATTAATTCATACAAAAATAACAAAAGGCCACCTCAGCACAAAATAGCAATTTTGTCAACTTGCTCAAAAGTGAAAACTAACACCATCATTGGATCCCTTGGGAAATTCTACCCCAAATTCATATATCACACTCATATGTTTGTGTAGAGAAAATACACACAAACCTAGCTCGAAAATTGCACTAGAAACCTATATGACTTATAAGTCAAAACCTTCCCTATTTAGCTACTGCCCAAAATGGCCATGTACAGATCTGGACATAGTCCAAATGGAGTAACACACAAAATCAAAGAAAAGAAAAAAACAGGAATATACAAGGAAAATAAATAAATAAAAGGAGGGGGACCCACCTGGCAGTGAGCCAGGGCCCCCTGAGTATGACAAGGTGGCCCCACGGCCCACCTGTCACACACACGCACAGAGGAGCACACACACACACATGGGATCCCACCTACATAGCCACACGGGATCCCAACTACATAGGACAAACCGAAAGTAAAAAGGTCCGGGGAGGGGGGATTCGAACCCATGACCTCTCGATCGTTCCACGGGTGCGCTACCACTGCGCTAGCGAAGCAGGCTCAACAGAGGAGGGGATCGATCCTACTTGTCTAAATACACACGGCTGGGTGCCCTCTTCCTGGCGATAGAGAAGACATCGATGGCACTGGTGGCAACTCCGGTGAACATTAGGGGAGCTGGACTGGCGGCGGGGCCGCGGAACCAAGGGAGGGTCTATCCCCATGGTTCGGATGCGACGCACGCAACGGCAAGAGGGGCTGCTCGAGCTCTCTTTGCTTGGGGCCATGGCGAGGCACGGGATGCAGACAACGGGGCAAGGGCGGCTTGAGAGGCTGTAGAGCGTGTGCGCGAGCGAGGCAGAACAGAGGCGAGGGCACGCACAGGCGCGGGCTAAGGGGCGGCACGCGCAGGGGGGATCTTCTTCTATAAAGAAAACTACAGCTATCTTCCGGAGCGCGGGGAACAAGGCAATGGCGCGACGAAACCGAACCCTACGTGGTTCTACCGACGGCGAGAAATGGCAGGGAGGGAGAGAGGAAGGTACCTAACTACCTTGACATGGCGAGATGGTCGGGGATGTGTCGGGAAGGCGGCGACAAGGCGAAGAATGATGACGACGGCCCTGATCCGGGGCTGTAGGAAGGAGGAGACGATGGGGAGGAAGCCCCGAGCTTGCTTGCACCGCACACAAAGAAGAAGAAGAAGGTAGGGACTCCAGGGCGTCGTTCCACGGTGCCAGGGAGGCCGGAGACGGGGCAGAGGAGCTACGCCGGGCACGAGCTCACGCTCGGCCGGAGCACGACGGGCACCGCTGAAAGCACAATGTGCTCCCTTGGTGGTTTTGATAATTCATGACAACATATATTGTCTCTTGGACTAATACTTTTATCTAGTGTATTTCACATAAAGTCCATAGAGAGATGGGTTGGCAAAAAGGAGTGTGGAGAGTATCCACATGAAGAAGAAGGAGAAGGAATATCATTGGCCAGGCTTCAAGCAAAGGACTCTACATTTTACATTTGTGAGAAATCACTTTGAGTCCATAGGAAAGCCAATACTATTAAAAGGGGGTAAGGTTTTGTTGGTGAACAAAATGCTCATACGTGCACAAGTGATAGTCACAACATACACCCACAAGCTCTTCCACAAAAGTATGTCCAAAGCCAAACACTCAAAATTGGTGCAACCAACATTCTACACTCGGTGCCATCGATTCCAAACCCTAGACAGACTCAGCCAAACCCTAGCTTTTCGGTACAACCGATACTGCATTTGGTGCCATCGAGTTAGGCTGCCAACTTTCTGTTACGCAAGTTCACAGTTTTGGTCCCTCCGAGATTGTCAAATCGGCATCACCGAGATTGGACATTCTGACCATTGGTCACCTTATCGGTGCAAATGAGATTCATATATCGCACCGAGATTCAAAAGTTGCTAACTTTAAGTCACTTCGGTACAACCAAGATTCACACATTGGTTCGACCGAGTCTGACTTATTGTGTGTAATGGTTGGATTTTTGGAGATGCCTATATATACCCCTCCACCACCACTCACTCAAAAGAGAAGCACTCAGAACAGTTCTCCACTCATACATACTGATTTTCTGAGAGAGAACACCCTACCCTTGTGTTGAGGTAAAAATCTTCCACTCCAACCATATGGATCTTGATTTGTAGCCTCCCCAAGTTGCTTTCCACCAATCCCATCTCTTCTACCAAGCCATATTTGTGAGAGAGTGATTGTGTGTTGAGGAGTCTATCATCTTGAAGCACAAGAGTAAGGAGTTCATCGCATTACTGAGCATATTACCTTTTGGAGGGTGATGCCTCCTAGATTTGTTCGGTGTCGCTTGGGAGCCTCCTACTTCATGTTGTGGAGTGAACCAAGAAGTTTGTAAGGGCAAGGAGATCGCCTACTTCGTGAAGATCTACCCTGAGTAAGGCTAGTCCTGTATGGACATAGGCCGTCATGGTATAGTCAAGGTTGCTTCTTCGTGGAAACCTCCGTGGTTAGAGCCCTCTATGGACTCTCACAACCGTTACCCTCCATGGGTTGAAGACTCCATGAACGTGGATGTACGATAGCATCTCCTATCGGAACCATGGGAAAAATCTTGTGTCCTTCATGATTTTGATCTCTCTATCTCTACTCCTTACTTTCATGTGCAATGTCTCTACTTTCCGCTACTATACTTGATGACTTGCATGTGTTGGGTGTCATAGACTAGTTATGTATGCTAAAACTACCAACATCTTTTCTTATGCTTGTGGTAGTTTTAAATTCCTGCTTGTAGTCTATTCACCCCCCTCTAGACATACACTTCTAGTGACCCCACAATTGGTATCAGAGCTTTGGTCTCCATTGCTTCGGTTTCAACACCGTGGAGGAAGATGGATGTGTCTAGTGTGGAGAGTTTGTATTGTAGAGTGCCCATTCTTGATGGAGAGTACTATTGTCAATGGAAGAATGCCATGATTGATCTATTTGATAAATTCCATTTGAGAAAACATATTGAAAATCCCTATGTGCTCCCCATTGATGAATTGCATCCCACACACGAAGAGGAAATTATCATGCTTGGTAACCTAAGAACCGTCAATCTTATTGTTAGAGGTTTACCAAGATTCATGCTTTCTCAATTGAAGAACTTTGCATGTGCTTATACCTTGTGGACTGATTTGGAGAAATGATATCCAAATTTTTCATTAGGAAATCTTGATAGAAATTCTTCATAAAACCATTGCTTTTCACAAAATGAAGCCTAGTGATCCAAACTTTGATAAATGCCTATTTGAGCTCCATGATCTTATGCGTGCTAAAGGAGATGTCACGAGTGTCAACAACATTGTTATTAAAGCCATTCACATTCATAAACTTGAACATTATCATGATCACAATTCTAACGAATCTCTTGTTCTTTATGACGAGGTTTTCCCTCTTGATGATGACAATGTGGAACATGGCTACTATGATGAAGATGAGCTGTTCGATATCGAGCATGAAAAGATCATGAGGAATCTAAGTCTAATGGCAAACTTTAAGGATTACATGGCCGGCGGAAAAGAGTGGATTCTTGATAGTGCATGCATGGATGACATGACTGGTGATAAAGACATGTTCCAAGAGATCACGCCTAATCAAGGTTCTCAGAGGTACGTGACCTTTGGAGACAACTCTAAGGGTAAGGTACTTGGCCTTGGTAAGGTGGCCATATCTGATGATAGCTCAATTCAAAATGTGATGCTTGTTGAATCTCTTGGCTACAATCTTATTTTCGCATCTAGACTAGCAGACTTTGGTTTCAATGTGCTATTTACTGAAGTAGATTGCCAAGTGTTTCGATTTGATAATCATAAAAATGTCTTTACCGGTATTCGTAGAGGTGATCTATACATTGTTGATTTCACTAAAAAGGCCCAACCTCGTACTTGCCTCATTGCAAAATCATCTAAAGCTTGGCTATGGCATAGAAGGCTTGGACATGTAGGAATGTGCAACATAGATAAGCTTATCAAGGGCGATCACATTATTGGTGTGAAAGTTGTTATCTTTGATAAGGATAGACTTTGTAGCGCTTGTCAAGCAGGAAAGAAAGTAGGTGGAAGTCATCTCGTTAAGAATATCATGACTACTAGGACACCACTCGTGTTACTTCACATGGATCTTTTTGGTCCCAATGCTTACAATAGTCTCAGTGGAAATTCCTATGGTCTAGTTATAGTTGATGATTTTTCCAGATTTACGTGGGTATTCTTTCTTGATGATAAGTCACAGGTACAAAAGATCTTCAAGAATTTTGCATGCAAAGCACAAAATCAGTTTGAAGTGAAGATCAAGAAGGTTGGAAGCGATAACGGATCGGAGTTCAAGAACACCCATGTGGATACTTTTCTTGATGAAGAGGGTATTTCACATGAGTTCTCGACTACGTACATGCCTCAACAAAATGGATTTTTTGAGAGAAAGAACCGAACCCTCATTGAGATGGCAAGAACGATGCTTGACGAATACAAGACGCCAAGACACTTTTGGGAAGAAGCCGTGGAAACAGCATGGCATGCCACAAACCAACTCTACTTGCACAAGCTTCTTGGTAAAACGGCATACGAGCTTCTCACGGTAACAAACCCCAAGTTGTATACTTTCGAGTATTCGGCTCCAAGTGTTCCATTCTCGATAAGCATCGCCGCGCTAAATTTGATCCTAAATCTCAAGAAGGTTTCTTACTTGGTTATGGATCGAACTCTCACACTTACCATGTCTACAACAACTTCAGTAGAAAAGTTGAAGAGATGGTAGATGTGAAGTTTGATGAGTCTAATGGTTCGCAAGTCGAACAGTTGCCAAATGATGTAGGTGATAAAGACCCTTCGAAAGCTATCCAAGACTTGCCCATTGGCAAGATTCGCCCCATAGAGGTGAAGGAAAGTACTTCATCAACCCAAGTGGAAGATCCTACTTCGGACCAAGGCTACCGACAACATGACATGGAAGCATCCACAAGTGGTACACGACGAGATGAAGAGGAGGAGGAAGTACATCCTGAAGATCCACCACAATCTCCTTCACCACCACCTTCAGCAACAACGAAGACGAAGGAGATGATGATGAAGAAGAAGCTCCACCATCCAACAATCAGAAGCTGACCCGAGTTCGAGCACAAGTGACCAAGAACCATCTCTTAAACCAAATCTTCGGTGATATACAAACCGGGAGAATCACTTGCTCTAAAACTTGCCTGACTAACTTTTGTGAGCATTATTCTTTCATCTCTAGCATTGAACCTTTGAAGGTAGAACAAGCTCTTGAAGACATGGATTGGGTGAACGCTATGTATGAAGAGCTTCACAACTTCGAAAGGAACGAAGTGTGGACACTCGTGGAGAAACCCAAGGACAAGCAAAACGTCATTGGCATGAAATGGGTCTTTCGCAACAAGCAAGATGAATACGGTCAAGTCGTACGTAATAAGGCTCGCCTCGTAGCTCAAGGATATACGCAAGTCGAAGGTATGGACTACGGTGAGACCTACGCCCCTATTGCTAGACTAGAAGCCATTAGAATTCTTCTTGCTTATGCTAATTACCATGATACCACGCTTTACCAAATGGATATTAAAAGTGCATTCTTAAATGGTGAGATTGAAGAAGAGGTCTATGTTAAGCAACCACCTGGTTTTGTAAATCCTAAGAAACCTGACCATGTTTACAAACTTCGCAAAGCTTTATATGGTATTTAGCAAGCTCCTCGTGCTTGGTATAAATGCCTAATGAAGTTTCTCATTGAAAAAGGATTTGAAATTGGTAAAATTGACGCAACCTTATTTACAAAGAGAGTTAATGGTGAACTATTTGTGTGCCAAATTTATGTGGATGATATTATCTTTGGATCTACTAACCCACAATTCAGTGAGGAATTTGGAAGGTTGATGTGAGAGAAGTATGAGATGTCTATGATGTGTGAGCTGAAATTCTTTCTTGGTCTACAAATCAAGCAAACGACAGAAGGAACTTTCATCTCTCAAACAAAGTACACCAAGTACTTAATCAAGAAGTTCAACATGCAAGAGTGGAAAGGTATGAAAACTCCCATGCCCACTAGCGGACACGATGATCTCACTAAGGAGCATGAACCAGTTGATCAAAAGGTTTATCGATCAATGATTGGTTCATTGCTCTATCTATGTGCCTCCCGTCCCGATATTATGCTTAGTGTTTGTATGTGTGCTATATATCAAGCCATCTTAAGGCTGTGAAACATATTGTGAGATACTTGATTCATACACTAAACTTTGGCATTTGGTATCCCAAGGGATCTTCCTTTAATCTTGTTGGCTACTCCGACTCGGACTATGCCGGTGACAAGGTTGATAGAAAATCCACCTCGGGTACATGTCAATTTCTTGGTAGATCTCTTGTGTCTTGGTCATCCAAGAAACAAAACTCGGTATCCCTAGCTACCACCGAAGCTGAATATATTGCTGTTGGATCATCTTGTGCGCAATTGTTATGGATGACACAAATGCTTAAAGATTATGGAATTCATGTTAAAAATGTGCCATTACTTTGTGACAATGAAAGTGCTATTAAGATTGGTCATAATCCTACGCAACATTCTCGAACCAAGCATATTCAAGTTCGACATCATTTCATTCGTGATCATGTTGCCAAAGGAGATATTAATCTTAAGCATGTTCGTACTAACAAGCAACTGGCCGATATCTTTACTAAGCCACTTGATGAAAAAGTGTTTTGTCACTTGAGGAGTGAGTTGAACATCATTGATGCTTCAAACTTGAGCTAAGCTCACTCGGATGCATGCAAGGTAATGAGCTTCATTGATTATTCCATGCTATTACCTTGAATATCATTTCTTGGAATTCCATGCTCCCTTGTCTTGCATCTAACCCTTTTGTAGGTACTTGGAAGAGCTACACTCCACAAGATTAACATCAACTCATATCTTATGCAATCTTGTCATGACCAAGTATCCATAACTTCGCTTTGATTATGGAAGGAAGAAGATAACATAACATATCCTTGACATATATCCCTTAATTGCTAAATCTCAAATTGGAATCATGTCATTTGGATACATCATGTTTTTCCTTGCATGACTAACCCATGTAGGTGAAAAGTGAACGAAAACAACAAGGATTGCTCCCAACTCAAGATGATCTTCGTCAACCTCGAGCATCCTCATCAAGTTCACCTACAATCTACGTCAAGAACATCACTCAAAGGTATGTGTTCATATCCTTGAAAAAGGCTTTACTCCAAGTCATGAGCTAAAGCAACTCAAGTGATATGAAAACATTAAAATGCTTAATCAGAAAATGGTAACCCCATTTTGAGATTAATTATGAGTATAACCTATGATCAAGCATTCTTATTTGGCTCCTAAGTCAATATACTCTAATATAGGTGACCTAGTCGATGCCCATCATCTAGTTAAGTTTTTGGTTGGTTCATTCTCAAATCGCAAAATTTCTTGGAACCACTCAAATCATTCCTAGTTGATACCTATATGTAAATATTCGCAGTTGGTACAAATCTTTTGATTCTCTTCCTTGTTTGATTTTCATTTGCAATTTTGTCTGTGATCAATTTTCAAATTCATCCAAGTTTCTGAGTTACACCTCTGAGCCTCCGATCCAAAGAACTCGGTTCTAGCGATGTAGCAAATGAGGTGCATAACATTACCTCGGCATCATCGACAAAACTATATCGAAGCCACCGACTTTCTGTCATATTTCTGTTTGTGCATGTAATTGTAAATATTCCTTGTGTTTCTTTATGTATTTTTTCCAACCTTCGATGATCCCTTTTATTATTAAAAAAGGGGGAAGAAATACATTCAAGGATCCCTAACTGAAAGGAGGAGAAGTTCTGCACGATCTCAAATCTTTTCTTTGTTTTTTCTTTTCTATGACTCCTACATTCCATGACCCTTGTTCTCAAGGATCCCACTTTATTCAATGATCCCTGTATCCGACCCTACATCTGACCTTTTTGGAAATTAATGCCAAAGGGGGAGAGATATACTAAGCTTCAAAGCTAAAAAGGGAGATACACGCTTATGCAAAGGGGGAGATATAATTTAGGGGGAGAGGAGAATATCAATTTTAAACTTACATTTACAAGGGGAGGATACCAAAGTAGGGGAGAAGAATTTTCTCACCCTATCCAATCCCAATATCTACATGCTAAGATTCATGGGGAGAGGATGTCCTACGTTTTCCTATCTAAAGGGGAGAAAACTTCTAAATAATCCTAGAGACATATCAATCCTAAATAATACTATCTTCTACATGTTCTCCATATCTTGGTATCTTTGGGTTCTATTGCCTTTGATTAGTAGAATACTCTTGTGTTTCCTAACATAGTTTTCTCAAGTGTGTTTCTACTACTAGAATGCTCAAGAACTCAAGGTAAGTATATGCATCATATCTTTGATTAGGATTATCTCTTGCTTCTTGCACATATTGTTTGCAAGAGTGAAGTCTTGAACGAGGATACATCTCATTCACATACATTTGATGCATATAGCCAAGATACACATGACTCATTTTTATCCTTTCCACTACATGTGTGTCCATGCATTCCAAAGCAACTATCCTTTAAATGGATTGCACACATTTAGGGGGAGTAAGTCCAAGTCATGTGTCTCTCAAAGTCTTCATTATATACATGCACATCTTTATTTGAAGCTTTGATTGTATGTTGTCATCAATTACCAAAAATGGGGAGATTGAAAGCACAATGTGCTCCCTTGGTGGTTTTGATAATTCATGACAACATACATTGTCTCTTGGACAAATACTTTTATCTAGTGTATTTCAGTTAAAGTCCATAGAGAGATGGGTTGGCAAAATGGAGTGTGGAGAGTATCCCCATGAAGAAGAAGGAGAAGGAATAGAATTGGTCAAGCTTCAAGCAAAGGACTCTACATTTTACATTTGTGAGAAATCACTTTGAGTCCAAGGGAAAGCCAATACTATTAAAAGGGGGTAAGGTTTTGTTGGTGAACAAAATGCTCATACGTGCACAAGTGATAGTCACCACATACACTCACAAGATCTTCCACAAAAGTCTGTCCAAAGCCAAACACTCAAAATCGATGCAACCAACATTCTACACTCGGTCCCACCGATTCCAAACCCTACACACACTCAGCCAAACCCTAGCTTTTCACTACAACTGATACTGCATTCGGTGCCATCGAGTTAGGCTGCCAACTTTCTGTTATGCAAGTTCACAGTTTCGTCCCTCCGAGATTGTCGAATCAGTGTCACCGATATTGGACATTCTGACCGTTGGTCACCTTATCGGTGCAACCGAGATTCCTATATCGGCTTCACCGAGATTCAAAAGTTGCTAACTTTAAGTCACTTCGGTACAACCAATATTCACACATTGGTTCGACCGAGTCTGACTTATTGTGTGTAATGGTTGGATTTTTGGAGATGCCTATATATACCCCTCCACCACCACTCACTCGAAAGAGAAGCACTCAGAACAGTTCCCCACTCATACCTACTGATTTTCTGAGAGAGAACCACCTACCCTTGTGTTGAGGTCAAGATCTTCCACTCCAACCATATGGATCTTGATTTCTAGCCTCCCCAAGTTGATATACACCAATCCTATCTCTTCTACCAAGCCATATCTCTGAGAGAGTGATTTTGTGTTGAGGAGTCTATCATATTGAAGCACAAGAGTAAGGAGTTCATTGCATTACCGAGCCTATTACCTTTTGGAGGGTGGTGCCTCCTAGATTGGTTAGGTGTCGCTTGGGAGCCTCCTACTTCATGTTGTGGAGTGAACCAAGAAGTTTGTAAGGGCAAGGAGATCGCCTACTTCATGAAGATCTACCCCGAGTAAGGCTAGTCCTCCTTGAACGTAGGCCATCATGGTATAGTCAAGGTTGCTTCATCCTGGGAACCTCCATGGGTAGAGCCATCCGTGGACTCTCGCGAACGTTACACTCCATGGGTTGAAGATTCCATGAACGTGGATGTACGATAGCACCACCTATCGGAACCACGGGAAAAATCTTGTGTCCTTCATGCGTTTGATCTCTATATCTTTACTCCTTACTTTCATGTGCAATGTCTCTACTTTCCGCTGCTATACGTGATGCCTTGCATGTCTTGGGTGTCATAGACTAATTATGTATGCTAAAACCGCTAACATCTTGTCTTATGCATGAGGTAGTTTTAAATTCCTGCTTGTAGTCTATTCACCCCCTCTAGACATACACTTCTAGTGATCGCACAACCACGGCAGCATGGTGTTGAGAAGCTTACCTCTGTGGCACCAAGGGAAGGAGAAGGAGGGAATGGATCGAGGGAGGCTAGGGCATCGCAGGGGATAGGCTATAAAGGGAGCTAGGGCGGCCGACTGCCGTCAAATCACTCGGAAAGGCGATGTGTCCCTACTGGATGCCCGCCGTACAGGAGGAGGAGGAAGCAAACGTGAGGAGGCTGGGCTGGGCTGCGGAAGCTCTAGTTGGGCCACGGGGGTGGACGAGGCCCAGGAGGGTTGTCCTCTCTCTCTCTCCTAGTTAAGAACAAAGAGGTTTTCTATTATTATAGAACTGAAACAAAACAAAACTCGCAGAGAATAAAAAAGAGAGTTTTGGTCATACATAAAAATACTTTTGGACTGACAAAATTGAGACCTATTCAATAAAAATAGAATTAGGATTTTTTAAGGCAAAACAAATATCACTTATTAGAAGCATATGCATCTGGTTTTGCAAAGTTTACAAAGTAAATATTTACAAACATGTATATGATCTACTCCACAAATCTAAACGGAACATATGGAAGAGGTGCAACATTTTTATAGACATTTAATAAGCAAGTAAAAATACCACATGTGCATATATTTGAAATGAGAGAGGTGGGGATAGTTTTTTATAGAAATTGTGGATAGGCTTCACACCAAAGTTTGCACGCCAAAGCAATACACACACTCACAGCACAAATCACCACATGCAAGTCATGATGCAAGACATGAATGATGCTATGATTCCATGATACAAGAAATGAAATGAAGCAAAAATATATTCTCAAATCCCATGATGGCATTTCATAGAAGGTTCACACATGCATATATTACAAATAAGTCCACGGGTGCACTTGGGCTGTCACAACTCTGCCACACTACACGAGGATCTCTTCCCGTGATCTAAGAATGAGAAGGGGAAGAGAACGAGCAAGAGGTAAACTTAGCTGCTTCTCTGACAAGTGAGTAAAACAAACGATCATTGAACGTTTCAATGAGATGAAGGATGACACAAGGAATGAGGAAGAATCCATATGAAATTTGGGCAGCACTTTAGTAGAAAAGAGAGGCAAAATTTGATATGATGGAAAGAAATTGAAAGAGAGACACCAAACTTCAGTTGGATTAGAATCAAAACTTCATAAGATGGAAGGATCATGAAAAGATTTCACAGCACTCTGGTTAATGCACAAGCAAGGGAAGAGCTGTTGGAAATATGCCCTAGAGGTAATAATAAATTAGTTATTATCATATTTCCTTGTTCATGATAATCGTTTATTATCCATGCTATAATTGTATTGATCGGAAACTCAGATACATGTGTGGATACATAGACAAAACCATGTCCCTAGTATGCCTCTAATAGACTAGCTCGTTGATCAAAGATGGCTATGGTTTCCTAGTCATGGACATGCGATGTCATTTGATAACGGGATCACGTCATTACGAGAATGATGTGATGGACAAGACCCAAACTACAAACGTAGCATATGATCGTGTCAGTTTATTGCTACTGTTTTCTGCATGTCAAGTATATGTTCCTATGACCATGAGATCATGCAACTCACTGACACCGGAGGAGTACCTTGTGTGTATCAAACGTCGCAACATAACTGGGTGACTATAAAGTTGCTATACAGGTATCTTCGAGGGTGTCTGTTGGGTTGGCATGGATCAAGACTGGGATTTGTTACTCCGTGTGACGGAGAGGTATCTCAGGGCCCACTCGGTAATACAACATAACAACAAGCCTTGCCAGCAATGTGACTAAGTGTTAGTCACGGGATCTTCTATTACGAAATGAGTAAAGAGACTTGCCGGCAACGAGGTTGAACTAGGTATGGAGATATCGACGATCGAATCTCGGGCAAGTAACATACTGAAGAACAAAGGGAACATCATACGGGATTAACTGAATCCTTGACATAGAGGTTCGACTGATAAAGATCTTCGTATAATATGTAGGAACCAATATGGGCATCTTGGTCCCACTATTGGTTATTGACCATAGAGGTGTCTCGGTCATATCTACATAGTTCTCGAACCCGCAGGGTCTGCACACTTAAGGTTTGGTGACGTTTCGGTAGTATAGAGTTATGCATGGTGGTGACCAAAGGTTGTTCGGAGTCCTGGATGAGATACCGGACGTCACGAGGAGCTTCGGAATGGTCCGGAGGTAAGGATTGATATATAGGAAGTCCTGTTTTGGTCACCGGAAAAGTTTCGGGCTCATCGGTAGTGTACGGGGAGTGCCGGTAGTGTACCGGGAGACCATTGGGAGGGGTATTTCGAACCAAGAGGCTACATGGGCTGTGGGAGAGTGAATACCAGACCTTTGTGGGATGGTGGAAGTCCCACACAAGGCCCATGCAGCTGGGAGAGAAAATCTCAAAGAGAAAAAGGTGGAAAGAGTTTCCAAGTGGAAAGGAGGAATCTTACTCCTAATAGGATTGGAGTAGGACTCCTCCACCTCCAATTTCGACCAAACCTTAAGGGTTTGAGGGTGCCTCCTCCACTCCCTCCCTCCTATATATACTAGAGGATTCAGAGGAAAAAGCTAACCCTAATAGCCACGTGCTACCTCTCCTCTAGATCGTAGTTTCTCCTCTAGATCGGTTTACAGCGGTGCTTAGGCAAAGCCCTGCTAGAATTGCTCCACCACCATCGCCGCAACACTGTCGCACTGCTGGAGAACTCATCTACCTCTCCGCTCCCTCTTGCTAGATCAAGAAGGTGGAGATCGTCATCAAGCTGTATGTGTGCTGAACGCGGAGGTGCCGTCTGTTCGGCGCTAGATCGGAAGGACCGTGATTAAGATCGCGAGACGGATCATGATGAGATCACAGGACGGATCGTGATGAGTTCGCAGGACGGATCGTGATGAGTTCGTGGGACGGATCATGATTGGATCACGGGATGGATCGTGATGAGATCGCACGACACTTGGCGATTTGGATCGTGAAGATGTTCAACTACACCAACCGCGTTTCTTAATGCTTCCCGCTTAGCGATCTACAAGGGTATGTAGATTCACTCTCCCTCTCGTTGATGCTCATCACCATGGATAGATCTTGCGTGCGCGTAGGAGATTTTTTGTTTCCCATGCAACGTTCCCCAATAGTGGCATCATGAGCTAGGTCTATGTGTAGATAAGATCTCAAGTAGAACACAAAGAGTTTGTGCTCGTTGATGCTTAGATTGCTTCCTCCCTTGATTGTGTTTTGGTTCAGTGGTATTGTGGGATGAAGCGGCCCGGACCAACCTTACTCGTACGCTTATGAGAGACCGGTTCCATCGACTGACGTGTAACTTTGTTGCACAAAGATGGCTGGTGAGTGTCTGTTTCTCCTACTTTAGTTGGATCGGATTTGACTAAGGCGGTCCTTGAGAAAGTTGAAAAGCAACTTATGTATCACCATTGTGGTTTATGAGCAGGTGAGAATTGTTCTTGCTAGATACCCGTAGCAGCCACGTAAAACATGCAACAACAATTAGAGGACGTCTAACTTGTTTTTGCAGGGTATGTTGTGATGTGATATGGCAATTACATGATGAGATATATGTGAGGTATGAGATGATCATGTGTTGTATAGAATATCACGACTTGCTTGTCAATATGTACGGCAACCGATAGGAGCCATAGGGTTGTCTTTAATTATTGTATGACCCGTGTGTCAATCATTAAGCGCTATTTAATGCTTTACTTTATCACTAAACGGTAGAAATAGTAGTAGAAGCATGGTGGGCACGACAACCCCGATGGCAACACATTGATGGAGATCAAGATGATGGAGATCATGGTGTCATGCCGGTGACGATGGAGATCATGCCGGTGCTTTCAAGATTGAGATCAAAAGCACAAGTTCATGGCCATATCATGTCACTTATGATTTGCATGTGATGTTAATCCTTTTATGCACCTTGTTTTGCTTAGGACGATGGTAGCATTATAAGGTGATCCCTCACTTAATTTCAAGATAAATTGTGTTCTCCCCAAGTGTGCACCGTTGCAAAAGTTCGTCGTGTCGAGACACCACGTGACGATCGGGTGTGATAGACTCTACGTTCACATACAATGGGTGCAAGCCAGTGTTGCACATGCAGAACACTCGGGTTAAACTTTACGAGCCTAGCATGTACAGACGTGGCCTTGGAACACAAGGGACCGAAAGGTCGAACATGAGTCATATAGTAGATATGATCAACATGATGATGTTCACCATTGAAACCACCTCAACTCACGTGATGATCGGACTTGAGTTAGTGAAGTTGGATAATGTATCACTCGAATGACCGGAGGGATTTCAATTTGAGTGGGAGTTCTTAAGTAATATGATTAATTGAACTCATTATCATGAACATAGTCTGTAGTGTCTTTGCAAAATTATGTTGTAGATTACTAGCTTACGCTGTAGCTCCCTTGAATTTCTATATGTTCCTAGAGAAATAGAGTTGAAAGATGATGGTAGCAACATTGTGGACTGGGTCCGTGATCTGAGGATTGTCCTCATTGCTGCACAGAAGGCTTATGTCCTTAATGCACCACTCGGTGCGCGACCCCCTCTAGCGTCGTCTGTAGATGTTGTGAACATCTGACAGGCACGTTCCGATGACTATTTGATAGTTTAGTGCGTCATGCATTACGGCTTAGAATTGAGGCTCTAAAACTTTTTGAACGTCACAGAACATATGAGATGTTCTAAGAGCTGAAATTGGGATCTCAGTCTCATGCCGATGTTGTGAGATATGAGATCTCCAACAAGATTCTTTGCCTGCAAGATGAAGGAGAATAGCTCAATCGTTAAGCATGTGCTCAGATTGTCTGGGTGCTACAATCGCTTGAATGAAGTGGGAGTTGATCTTCCAGATAAGATAGTGCTTGATATAGTTCTCCAAGTCACTGTCACTAAGCTACTAGAACTTGGTGATGAACTATAAAATGCCAAGGATAGAAATAATGATCCCTGAGCTGTTCGCGATGTTTGACACCGTGAAGGTAGAAATCAAGAAGGAGCATCAAGTGTTGATGGTTAGTAAAACCACTAGTTTCGAGAAG
The DNA here is from genome assembly GCA_022496015.1 of Hordeum marinum. Lineage (NCBI taxonomy): Eukaryota > Viridiplantae > Streptophyta > Magnoliopsida > Poales > Poaceae > Hordeum > Hordeum marinum. The sequence goes on from CM039676.1 coordinate 146,286,410, forward strand.
GGCAAGGGCAAGGAGGGAAACTTCATGGATGGAAAGTCAGTTGCTTCTCCAGTGAAGCAACCCAAAGTTGAACCCAAACCCGAGACTAAGTGCTTGTATTATAAGGTGAGCAGTCGCTGAAGCGGAACACCCCTAGATACTTGGTAGATAAGAAGGCTGGCAACATCGACACAAGTGTATTTGATATACGTGTTATGGATGTGTACCTTGCTAGTACTCCTAATAGCACCTGGGTATTGGATACCGGTTCGGTTGCTAAATGCTAGTAACTCAAAGTAAAAGCTACGGAATAAATGGAGAGCTAAGGGTGAGGTGACGATGTGTGTTGGAAATGTTTCCAAGGTTGATGTGATCGACTTCGCACGCTCTCTCTACCTTAAGGGTTAGTGACGAACCTAAATAAATGTTATTTGTTGTTTTGCGTTGAGCATGAACATGATTGGATCATGTTTATTGCAACACGGTTATTCATTTAAGTTAGAGAATAATTGTTATTCTGTTTACATGAATAATACCTTCAATGGTCATGCACCCAGTGAGAATGGTTTGTTGAATCTTGATCATAGTAATACACATGTTCATAACATTGATGCCGAAAGATACAAAGTTAATAATGATAGTACCACATACTTGTGGCACTGCCGCTAAATGTCATATTGGTATAAAGCGCATGAAGAAACTCCATGTTGATGGATCTTTGGACTCATTCGATTTCGAATCGGTTGAGACATGCAAACCATGCCTCTTGGGCAAGATGACTAAGGACCCCGTTTTCCGGATTGATGGAGTGGGCAAGTGATTTATTGGAAATGATACATGCTGATGTATGCAATCCAATGAGTGTTGTAGCATGCAGTGGATAACGTTATTTTTCTTGCCTTCACTGATGATTTGAGTATATATGATTATATTTACTTAGTGAAACACAAGTCTGAATCGTTTGAAAAGTTCAAGAAAATTCAGAGTGAAGTTTAAGATCATCGTGACAAGAAGATAAAAATGTCTATGATATGATCGTGGAGATGAATATCTGAGTTACGAGTTTGGCATACAACTTTAGACAATGTGAAAATTGTTTCACAACTCACGCCACCTGGAACACCATAGTGTGATGGTGTGTCCGAACGTCATAGTCGTCCTTTATTGGATATGGTGCATGCTATGATGTCTCTTATCATTTTGCTACTATAGTTTTGGGGTTATGTGTTAGAGACAACTACATTCACTTTAAATAGGGCACCATCTAAATCCATTGAGATGACACCGTGTGAATTATGGTTTGATAGAAACCTAAGCTGTCATTTCTTAATGTTTGGGGCTGCGACGCTTGTGTGGAAAAATGTTTTCACCTAATGAGCTCGAACCCAAAGTAGACAAATGCATCTTCATAGATTACCCTAAGAACAGTTGGGTGAACCTTCTATCTTAGATCCAAGGATAAAGTGTTTGTTGCTAAAACGGGTCCTTTCCCGAGAAAAAGTTTCTCTCGAAAGAATTGAGTGGGAGGAAGATAGAACTTGATGAGGTTATTGAACCTTTGTTTCAACCAGAGAGTAGCGCAACGCAGAAAGATGTTTCTGGAACCTACGCCAGTTGAAGAGGAAGTAAATGATGATGATCATGAAGCTTCGGATCAAGTTACTATCGAACCTCGTAGGTCGACAAGGATGCTTACTGCTCCTGAGTGGTACGACAACCCTGTCTTGGAGGTCATGTTGTTGGACAACAATGAACCTACGAGATATGGAGAAGCGATGATGGGCTCGGATTCCAACAAATGGTTAGAGGCCATGAAATCCGAGAACGGATCCATGTATGAAAACCAAGTATAGACTTTGGTAGACTTGCTCGTTGGATGGCAGGTCGTCGAGTACAAATGGAACTTTAAAATGAAGACATACGCTGATGGTAAATGTCACCATTTATAAAGCTCGACTTGTCGCAAAGAAGTTTCCGACAAAGTTCAAGGAGTTGACTGCGATGAGACTTTCTCACTCGTAGTGATGCTAAAGTCTGTTGGAATTATGTTAGTAGTTGCTGCATTTTTCAATTATGAAATCTGGTAGATGGATGACAAAACATCGTTTCCTTAATAGTTTACTTGAGGAAAGGATTTATGTGATACAACCATAAGGTTTTGTCAGTCCTAAGGATGCTAAAAGGTGTGCGAGCTCCAGCAATCCATCTAAGGGTTGGAGCAAGCATCTCGGAGTTGGAATATACACTTTGATGAGGTGATCAAAGTTTTGTAGTTTATACAAAGTTTACGAGAAACTTGTATTTACAATAAAGTGAGTGGGAGCACTATAGAGTTTCTGGTAAGCATATGTGGTTGACATATTGTTGATTGGAAATGATGTAGAATTTTTAAAAAGCATAAACAATTGTTTGAAAAGAGTTTTTCTAAGGAAGACCTGGATAAAGCTACCTAATTGTTGAGCATAAAGATCTATAAAGATAGATCAAGATGCTTGATGAGAATTTCAATGAGTACATGCCTTGACAAGATTTTGAAAGAGTTCAAAATGGATCAGTCAGAGAAAGAGTTCTCGCCTGATTTGTAAGGTGTGAAGTTGAGTGAGACTCAAAGCTCGACAATGACAGAAGAAAGAGAAAGGACGAACGTCGTCCCCTATGCCTTAGCCATAGGCTCTATATAGTATGCAATGTTGTGTATCGCACCTGTGTGTGCCTTGCCATGAGTCCATCAAGGGGTACAAGAGTGATCCAGGAGTGGATCATTGGACAGCGGTCAAGATTATCCTTAGTGACTAAAAGACTAAGGAAATGTTTCTCGATTATGGAGGTGAGAAAGAATTCGTCGTAAAGAGTTACGTCGATGCAAGCTTTAACACTAATCCGGATGGCTCTTAGTAGCAATCCGGATACGTATAGTGGAGCAGCCATTCGGAATAGTACCAAGTGGAGTGTGGTAGCAGTGTTTACAGTTTAACATAGAGATTTGCAAAGTACACACGGATCGGAATGTCGTAGACCCATTGACTATAAGACCTCTCTCACATGCAAAGCATGATCGAGCCCCAGAACTCGTTGGGTGTTAGATTCATAACAATGTGAATCACATGGTGATGTGAACTAGATTATTGACTCTAGTGCAAGTGGGAGACTGTTGGAAATATGCCCTAGAGGCAATAATAAATTAGTTATTATCATATTTCCTTGTTCATGATAATCGTTTATTATCCATGCTATAATTGTATTGATCGGAAACTCAGATACATGTGTGGATACATAGACAAAACCATGTCCCTAGTATGCCTCTAATAGACTAGCTCGTTGATCAAAGATGGCTATAGTTTCCTAGTCATGGACATGAGATGTCACTTGATAACGGGATCACGTCATTAGGAGAATGATGTGATGGACAAGACCCAAACTACAAACGTAGCATATGATCGTGTCAGTTTATTGCTACTGTTTTCTGCATGTCAAGTATATGTTCCTATGACCATGAGATCATGCAACTCACTGACATCGGAGGAGTACCTTGTGTGTATCGAATGTCGCAACCTAACTGGGTGACTATAAAGGTTCTCTACAGGTATCTCCGAGGGTGTCTGTTGGGTTGGCATGGATCAAGACTGGGATTTGTTACTCCGTGTGACGGAGAGGTATCTTAGGGCCCACTCGGTAATAAAACATCACAACAAGCCTTGCAAGCAATGTGACTAAGTGTTAGTCATGGGATCTTGTATTACGGAACGAGTAAAGAGACTTGCCAGTAACGAGGTTGAACTAGGTATGGAGATACCGACGATCGAATCTCGGGCAAGTAACATACCGAAGAACAAAGGGAACATCATACGGGATTAACTGAATCCTTGACATAGAGGTTTGACTGCTAAAGATCTTCGTAGAATATGTAGGAACCAATATGGGCATATAGGTCCCGCTATTGGTTATTGACCATAGAGGGGTCTCGGTCATGTCTACATAGTTCTCGAACCCGTAGGGTCTGCACACTTAAGGTTTGGTGACGTTTCGGTAGTATAGAGTTATGCATGCTGGTGACCGAAGGTTGTTCGGAGTCCCGGATGAGATCCCGGAAGTTATGAGGAGCTCCAGAATGGTCTGGAGGTAAAGATTGATATATAGGAAGTCCTGTTTTGGTCACCGGAAAAGTTTCGGGCTCATCGGTAGTGTACCGGGAGTGCTTGTAGTGTATCGGGAGACCATTGGGAGGGGTATTTCGACCCAAGAGGCTACATGGGCTGTGGGAGAGTGAATACTAGACCTTTGTGGCCTGGTGGAAGTTCCACACAAGGCCCATGCGACTAGGAGAGAAAATTCCAAAGAGAAAAAGGTGGAAAGAGTTTCCAAGTGGAAAGGAGGAATCCTACTGCTAATAGGATTGGATCCACCTCCAATTTCGACCAAACATTGAGGGTTTGAGGGTGCCTCCTCCCCTCCCTCCCTCCTATATATACTAGAGGATTTAGAGGAAAAAGCTAACCCTAATAGCCACGTGCTACCTCTCCTCTAGATCGCAGTTTCTCCTCTAGACCGGTTTACAGCGGTGCTTAGGCGAAGCCCTGCTAGAATGGCTCCACCACCATCGCCGCAACGCCGTCGCCCTGCTAGAGAACTCATCTACCTCTCCGCTCCCTCTTGTTGGATCAAGAAGGCGGAGATCGTCATCAAGCTGTACGTGTGCTGAACGTGGAGGTGCCGTCCGTTCGGCGCTAGATCGGAAGGACCGTGATCAAGATCGCGAGACGGATCACGATGAGATCACGGGACGAATCGCGATGAGTTGACGTGACGGATCGTGATTGGATCACGGGATGGATCGTGATGAGATCGCGGGATGCTTAGCAATTTGGATCATGAAGACGTTCGACTACACCAACCGCGTTTCTTAACACTTCCCGCTTAGCGATCTACAAGGGTATGTAGATTCACTCTCCCTCTCGTAGATGCTCATCACCATGGATAGATCTTGCGTGCGCGTAGGAATTTTTTTGTTTCTCATGCAACGTTCCCCAACAAGAGCATGATCTTAATTAAACTAGATGTGAGTTGAAAAGAGCAACACCACAATGCCTCTGGAATAGAAGAATAGAAGCTAGATCTTCGGAGAGAAGAGAACATAGAAGAAAATGACAACTTCTACCACCATTGAATTTGAAAAGCATGGTTGAACGGACTCGATGGAGAATCAACAACGAAAAGAATAGCTTGTTATGGGTTTATGAAAAACATCTCAAAATTATGAGGTGACAACCTGCCACAACAGAAACAATTGATTGCTTGAGAGCAACAAGATGTGCAAAACTTATTTCACCGAGAGGTGGAGGAGACACTTGAATCATTTATAACACCATGATTGCAACAATCCTTAAGAAATGCCTTAGGTGAGATCAAATCTAAGAGAACTTCGAGAAAGAGAAGATGGGTTTAAATATCTCATTCTTGACAAATTTCCTTCGAAACCCTCATAAATCAAGAATGCTACAATCACTACTGGAATCAGACAATTTGCCGTCTGCCAGCTCTTTGCCGTCTGCTGGCAGATGGCAAAGACGAGAGTGGGCCCCACGAGGCATGGCACTGGCTAGGTCAATATGCCACTTCTTTGCCGTTTGCGAGCAGACGGCAATGATTTCTTTGCCGTCCGCTAGCGGACGACAAAGAGGTGAGGAGGGCCCACAATGTCACGGCCGGGGGGTGGACTAACGGTTACCCTCTTTGCCGTCTGCCAGCAGACGACAAAGAGGTGAACTTAATCCTCGGCCCCCGTGCCCCCCCACACCTCTCTCTCTCTCACATCTCTCTCCCTCTCTCTCTCTCAGCGCCGCCACCCCGCCCTCCTGCCGCCGCCCCCTCCCCACGGCCCTTCTCCACCACTGCCGGAGCCAGGCCACGGCCCTCCTCCACCCCCTGCCCCGCCGCCCCCTCCACCCCCTGCCCCTCCGCCTCCCGCCACTCCGCCACATCGTCGCCTCCTCGCCCGCCCCCTCCCTGCCCGCCCCCTGCCGCCCCTGCCCCGCTGCTCCGCCGTGTCGTCGCCCCTCCCCGCGGCCCTCCTCCACCCCCTGTCCCGCCGCCCCCTGCCTCGCCCCTCCGCCGCATCGCCGCCTCGACCCTCGACGACCCAGCTCCGTCCCTCCCCCTCCGCCGCCCCACGCCGCCGCCTCGACCCCCCTCTGGTGAGCTCCACCCTCCCCCTTTATATGTTTTTTTCTCTTTTTTAGTTCATATTAGTAATTAGTTTATATTAGTTAGTTATTAGTTAGTATATATTAGGTAGAAAAGAAGAAAAGAAAAAACCTACAAGAAAAAAAGAAGAAAAGAAGAAGAAAAAAAATAAAAAATAAAAAAGGAAAAGAACAAAAAATAATAATAAGAAGAAGAAACAGAAGAAGAGGAGGAGGAGAAGAAAAAAGAAGAAGAAGAAGAAGAAGAAGAAGAAGAAGAAGAAAAGAGGAGAGGAGGAGAAGAAGAAGAGTAAAAAAGGAAAGGAAGAAGAAGAGGAGGAGGAGGAGAAGAAAAACGAAGAAGAGGAAGAAGAAGAAGAAAAAAGAGGAGAGGAGGAGAAGGAGAAAAAAAAGAAGAATAAGAAAAAAAGAGGAGAGGAGGAGAAGAAGAAGAGGAAAAAAAGGAAAGGAAGAAGAGGAGGAGGAGGAGGAGGAGAAGAAAAAAGAAGAAGAGGAAGAAGAAGAAGAAAAAAGAGGAGAGGAGGAGAAGAAGAGGAAAAAGGAAAGGAGGAAGAAGAGGAAGACCACGACCCCGTCCCCGACACGACACCCCGACCCCGACTCCGACCCCGACCCCGACCCCGACCCTGACACCCCGACACGACACCCCGACACGGCACACCGACCCTGACACCCCGAGACCCCGACATAGCACCCCGACCCCGACACCCTGACACGGCACCCCCGATCACGACACAGCACACCGACCCCGACACGACACCCGACACCCCGACATGGCACCCCCGACAACGACATAGCACCCCGACCCCGACACGACACCCCCGACACCCCGACCCCGACACGACACCCGACACCCTGACACGGCACCCCCGACCACGACACAACACCCGACCCCGACACGACAACCCCGACACCCTGACCCCGACATGACACCCCCGACACGCCGACCCTGACACGACACCCGACACCCTGACACGACACCCCCGATGCCACTAACCCCCAACCTCTGACGCCACCGATCCTCAACCCCCGACGTCACCGACCCCAACCCCCGACACGACACCACGACACCCTAACACCATGACACCCCGACACCCCGACACCCTGACACCCCGACATGACACCCTGACACGGCACCCCGACCCCGACACGACACCCCCCACACCCCGACACGACACCCCCACACCCCGACACAACACCCCCCACACCCCGACATGACACCCCCGACACCCCGACCCCGACACGACACCCCCGACGTCGATGGAACCCTAAATAGCAAGTATCGTTGGTGCGAGATACATGTGGCCGTCGGTGTGGAACACTGCATCCATGTCCCACAAGTTACGCCGGTGTCCGTCGTCCCGCAGCAACAGTTCTCAGGGTCGTTGGCGGTTGAACACCCATGCGAATTTGTCTTGCAGCCTCTGCGATGACGATTAAAAGCCAAGTGTTGAAACTTGAAACACCCTAACTGACTCAAGTCGGTTTGGTTGTTTGAAGTTTCAAAACTTGGCTTTGATCTTCATCGCAGAGGCTGCCAGACAAATTCACATAGGTGTTCGACCGTCATCGACCCCCAGAACTATTGCTACGCGTGGGACACCGGGCACCGGCGTCACTTGTGGGATGTGGATCTAGTGTTCAACGCCGAGCGCCACATGTATCTCGCACCGATGATACTTGCTATTTAGGGTTTCATCAACGTCGAGGAACCCCCTAACTCGACACCACAACACGACACCCCCGACCCCCGACCCTGACACGACATCTTGACCCCGACACAACAACCCCGACACCATGACACGACACCCCTGACCCCCGACACCTCTTCGGCCTCCTGTTGATCAAAAGGGTGCTCTTCGGCCTTCCAGAGGCCGACGGGGTCATATATGTGTGAATTATGAGTTAGGTCATATAATTTCCGATTTTGTTATGAAAAACACCATATATATATATTTGTGTTCATCGGGTGGATTTAAATGTGCAGTTGTTTCGTCGCTGCGAGGGTTTGGTGTTCGACGACCTCCCCGTGCTTTCGACGAGCTCCGCCCCTACGTTCGTGGGTGAGCACAAATGACATCTCCTCCTCCCCCTTCATTTGCTCTGTTCCGGTCTTCGTGCCGATGAAACTTGCTAGCTGTAGGTAGATTGAATCATCAGTATGCGTGAACACTATGCGTCTCCCGTTCGAAAGGGCTGCATCTATAAATATGCATACACGTGCATATTTATAACCTTGATTCTTTCGAATTGTCCAACGTTATCCATGGACAGCCCGAGTATGTGTCGATTAGGTTCGTTTTCCCATATGCTCTGCTCCGGATCCGATGCAGAATTTCGTCAGTGCCTCCCTGTTGTTCTTCGGGTACACATCCTCTTTGCTTATTGCCAAGACGTGTATCAGGAGAACAATGGGGAGGTTTTGCCGAAATTTTGCATCGGACCCGGAGCAGAGCATGGGAAAACGAACCCAATCTACACATACTCAGATGGGATTAGGACCTATCTTTACCTACTAGCGTCTAGGTTGCATCGACGTAATGAAACTGACAATCTCTATTAACTGATGAATATGGTTTGCTGAATTATGTATATATTTTGTGTGTGTCCAGTAGCTAGGCAGGATGAGTGATCGTGGGTGGATGTACACCGGTCACACTAGTCAGAAAGACATGACCCGTGCATGGTTAACAAAAACCAAGGAGTTTGTGAGAGTCGCATTTGCAAATGGACAGAAAACAACCCGGTGCCCTTGTGTCGATTGTGACAACTATAAGAAGAAGTCAGAGTTTGAAATGATCAAACACCTACAGAAGTGGGGTTTTCGCCTAATTATACGGTCTGGACATTTCATGGTGAGTCTGCCCAACGTGCCAGAGGTGAGGTGCTTCGTCGTCGCACCGACGAGCATGGTACCGGGATCGAAGACATGGTGCAAGACTTTGCTGATGCTTGGGTTCGGATGATGAGATGGAGGAATCTGCAAAGGCCTTTTATGAAATGTTGGAGTCTTCAAAACGTCCTCTCCACGAGCACACTGAGCTTTGTCAGCTGGATGCCATCTCGCAAGTAATGGCTCTAAAGGCTCAGTTCAACCTAGGCAGAGAATGCTACGACGCAATTATGCCGATATTTGGACGCTTTCTACCCAAAGGCCATGTATTGCCACCAAACCTGTACCAGTCGGACAAAATCCTACGTGCACTTAAGATGCCCTATGAGAAGATAGATGCCTGTGAGAATGGATGTGCCTTATTTAGGCTTCAGTATGCGGGCTTGAACTATTGCCCCATTTGCAATGCTTCCAGGTATGTTCTGGTAGACAATGGTATGGGTGAGAAGAGTCAGACCAAAATCCCCATTAATGTTCTTCGGTATCTGCCAATCATACCAAGACTTCAATGGCTTTTCATGGTCGAAGAGACGGCTAGACAGATGATGTGGCATAAATTGGGCAAAAGAACAGAACTGGATGCATATGGGAATCCGATGTTGGGACACACTTCGGACGCTTTTGCGTGGAAGCACTTCGATGCATTACATAAGGATAAAGCGGCAGAACCAAGGCATCCTCGAGTTGCCATCAACACGGATGGGTTCAATGTGTATGGTATGGCGGCAGCACAATACCGTTGTTGGCCTGTATTTGTCATTCCACTCAATCTCCCCCGGAGAGATTATGAAAAGAAAGAACATTTTCCTGACCCTGATAATTCTAGGGCCCAAATATCCGGGGAAGAATATGAATGTGTACATGCAACCGCTTAAGGATGAATTACAAGAAGCCTGGAATAATGGGATCATGACATATGACGCCGCTACAAAAAAGAACTTCAAAATGCATGTGTGGTACATGTACTCGATGCATGACTTGCCAGCGTATGCGCTATTCGTTGGCTGGTGTGTGCATGGAAGGTTTCCGTGCCCCACATGCAAGGCAGCTCTTCAGTTTCATTGGCTGGAGGCAGGTCGCAAGTTTTCTTGCTTCGGCATGCATAGATAGTTCCTGGATCCTGACCATAAGTTCAGAAAAGACAAGAAGAATTTCATCAAAGGTAGAGTTGTCAAAAACATTGCACCACCTGTGTTGACAGGCCAACAGATCCTGGATCAGATAAACGCTCTCAAGCCGGATCCAAATCGTCCAGGGTATTTCAAAGGGTATAATACGGAACACGCCTGGACTCACAAGATATGTTTGTGGGATCTGCCTTACTTCAAAGACCTCCTTTGCCCACACAACATTGACGTGATGCACACTGAAGAGAATGTCGCGGAGGCCCTTTTTGGTACATTGTTCGGCATAGAGGGGAAGTCGAAGGATAATCCTAAGGCTAGAGTCGACCAGGAGGCTCTATGTGATAGACCATTACAAAACATTCGACAACCGAAAGGAAAGAAGAACTAGAGGAAGCCAAAGGCATGGTTCAATCTTGGAAGGCCAGCTATGAGGGAAATGATCTTGTGGGTGCAAATGCAGTTGATGTTCCCCGATGGGTATGCAACGAATCTAAAGAGGGGAGCGAGTCTTGAAAAATTGAAAATATTTGGTCTCAAGAGTCATGATTGGCACATATGGCTTGAGCGGGTAATACCGGTGATGTTGCGTGGCTTTATCCCTGAGGATGAATGGCTAGTACTGGCAGAGCTGAGCTATTTCTTCCGTGCTCTTTGTGCGAAAGAACTATTGCCTAACGTGCTAGACGAATTGGAAGAGTTGGCGCCGGAGTTGATCTGCAAGTTAGAAAAGATCTTTCCACCGGGCTTCTTTAATCCAATGCAGCATTTGATTTTGCATCTCCCGACCGAGGCAAGATTGGGGGGCCCGTGCAAAATCGTTGGTGCTTCTCAACTAAGAGGATGCAGAAGACGCTTCGAGCAAAATGTAAAAATAAACGTAGAGTTGAAGCATCGACGACCGAGGCATTCATTATTGAGGAGGAGGCAAACTTTGTGACAGCACACTACACAGCCCAGAATCGTCATTTGCATAATCCGAAGCCTCGGTACAATGATGGCGACCGTGAAAAAGGTCGATCCAACCTCAGCCTATTCAAAGGGAAGCTCGCACCAGCCGGCGCTTCGAAATCATTAGGGTTGGATGTGGAAGAATGGCGGACCATTTTGTTGTATATCCTCAACAACCTAACAGAAGTGCGGCCGTACATCGAGTAAGTTCTCGGTACATTGTTTCTCAACTTCTAATTCCTTTGAAATGCTCTTATTCCCAGATATGTGATACAGTCGATACGTCACCAAATTCTCGGCTGGAGCGGTGATCTAAAAGGATTCCATCGAAGAGTATGAGCTTCTGGCAAAGCATGGAGGCGGCTATCCTGGTTTCAACTCTTGGTTCAAGCAAACGGTAATTTCCATTAATTAGACGATTTCATTTCTTCACCTAGTTTGCGGCTAATGCAACAATCCTTTGGTATTAAACTTGTAGGCTAATGCAGAGTCTGTGGACTCCGAACTGAGACAGGTCGCTAATGGTTTTGACTTTAAGGTCCGTTCATTTGACAAATACGACATCAATGGGTATCACTTTCGTACTTTTGGCAAAGAGCTATCTATGGCCGACCAAAAGACAACAAATTGTTGTGTCTCCGCTGTCGGCGAAGGAGGGGTCGAGTATTATGGAAGAGTTGAAGCAATTTATGAACTTACATTCTTTGTTGAAAACCCACCAAACGTCGTAGTCTTGAAATGTTATTGGTTCCAGCTGAAGGAGACTAGAAGGACTCATGAACATATAGGGCTAGTCGAAATCAAACAAAGCACCCATTTGGATGTTCCCGATGTCTATATTACGGCTCAACAGGCGACCCAAGTTTTCTATCTACCATGGGCCTGCCAAACGGATCCAAATTTGAAAGGTTGGGACGTCGTTTATGATGTGCCGCCACATTTTAGACAACCTCCCCTCAATGAAGATGATTATGAACCTCACATTAACCCACACACATATGAAGGAGAATTCTTCCAAGAAACACGTGTTTCCAAAAAACGCTTCAAGAACCGCTCTACTTCACCCCAGAACATTGATGTCGACGGCGACAGTGAACCCGACTTCACCCCTGAGCAGGAACAAGAAGAGACGGAAGAAGAAGAGGTTACTGCTGCGGATGATCTGACAATGCTTGACCGATTACATAGAGGCCTTCCACATGTTGATGCATTTATTGATGATGCTGATGAGCACGTCATTACTGATAGTGATGATGATTATGCATTTATTCATCCCGGAGCATATATAGACGATGAAGATTAATATTAGTAATGTGAGGTATTCAATTATTATTATGTACATACATATTATTAATTAGTTCATGTTATTAGGTATTCATTTTTTTATGTTGAACGAATTTCGTTCACTGTTTGTCATTGCAGGTGTTGAGAGCACTCTGAGCCTCCTTCCTCGGCGCGTGCTTGGAGGGGTGCTATTATTCCACCCCAGCAACTCCGGAGAGCGCTGGTACACAACATGTAGACACCAGCGGGCGCTTCTTCTTCGACCGGGAGAGGTCGGGGGAAGACGAAGAGAGGTGCTAGAGGTAGGAAGGCTGCTGCACCTTCCTCGCCGCACCCCCAGCTGATTCTCCAGACCACAGGAGTGCTCCGTCTCACGTGGACCCGTCTGACTTGGACCCGTCTCGGACTCCGGTCCACGAGCCTCGAGTCGATGAGCCTCGGGTCACCGAGCCTTCGTCCCAGGAGACTCGGGTCCCAAAGTCTTCCTCCCAGGAGACTCGGGTCCCGAAGTCTTCGTCCCACGTGACTTCAGAGGCTAGTGGCCATGTTGATGGTGGCGAGGACAATTACTTGTCTGAGGACACCTATAGCGAGAGCGAGCTGGTTGAGGAGGGCAAGAAGGTCTACCAGCGTGGTTGTACAAAGCTGCCTCCCGTGCCGACGACCTGCGAGCAGAGGTGGTTGATTGCGCCTAATGCGGAGAATTAAGCGCATTTACTCTTTTTTAACCTTTTGCCTTCATGTTTCTTCAAATTAATATCTAATGTGTTGGCCTTGTCCTACTACAGGGGTTGGAAATATGAGCATGGTGGTGTCCGCAGGCCCAACCAGGTCCTTGGTGTGCTTCTCCGGCACCACTTCCCGGGGAAGGTCCAGTTGCCCGGTGAGGGTGAGTCTCCATAGGTAGCACTGACCTGGGAGTTGTACAAGGCTGCCCCGGCCCCGCTGGAGGAGATGGTCGACGGTGTCTTGTGCGAGACGGTGGCTGACATTGTGATCCATCGCTTTTGGGTAATTTCTCCTTTACAGAATTAAAAATCAACAACACCTAGTGATTGTACTAATCAGTGTCTAATGTGTTGTCTTGTTTGATTGTAGACCTTCTATAGGTGTCTTGGGGAAGACGAGGCGAGAGCGGCTGTTGTTCTTGTATCCGAGTGCAAGCGCCTACTTCAGAACTTATGGTACGAGGCTTGGGTGCAGGCTATTCGAGACTACTATGCCTCGAGTAACATTAAGAGGGCCAAGAAGAAGTGCCGCAGAAATTATCTGAGTAAGGAGAAGTTTATGAAGGTAATTATCTATTCTTAAGGCCTTGTACTTAGTTTCTTTGATTTGATTCGTAGGCATAGCACTGAAATTTCTCTTGTCTAACTTAGGTGCCCCCGAGATGGTGTGCGGATAGGATGGACTCTTGGGAGGCATTGGTGGATGAGTGGTGCTCTCCCGAATGGCTAGCCAAACACAACAAGGCCAAGGAGAAGCGTGCCCAAATGAGAGGTGTGCCACACCATCAAGGGAGCTCCAACCTGTTTGAGTACGGGGATAACTGGGTATGTGGTTTGCTTCATGATTCATGCAATTTCATTCTTCATGCTAGCTTGAGCCCTTAACTAATATTTTGTTCACCTCTTTTAGGCACGAGAAATAAAGAAGGAGGTGCCACCTCTGTTCGACCTCTATGCCATGGCCCATATTGCCTCGTACAAGAAGGCCAAGGCATTCTCTAAGGATGACCTCGATCATCCAGAGAGCTTCAGCAACATCTCCTCCCACAACAAGCTCGTGAGGTACAGAGATGTGGGGAAGGCGAGGAAAGGGGAGGACTTCAACCCAAGCCAGAGTCCTTTTGATCCAGAGCTCGTGATGATATCTGGTGGTGGGAGGCCCCATGGCACGATAGCCATTGGGGATGGACTGATACGTTGTCCTAGAACTCTCCCAGAGATCAAGAAGCGCCAGACGAGCTCTGATCTTGAGATAAGGCCTCGTCCACGGCCAATGGAGCTCGTCATTGAGGCTAGGGCCCAGGAGCTTCTGGCGGAGGCAAGTAGGCAGGCGGCGCAGATGGAGAGGGAGATGGAGGAGAGGATGACTAGGCTATTGGAGGAGGAGAGGAACCGGAACAACGCGTCTCACCGGGCCCTATACGAGCTCCTCGTGGTAAGTTTCTCCTGCATATTAGCCAAATCATGCACGTAATGTTCGTTTCATCACTAACTAATATGAATGACTCGTGAAAACAAAATGTGCAGACCGTGCGCCAGAACAATGGTCAGACCCCTCCGTTGATGCCCCATATGGCTATAGCACCCACGGTGAGTTTCATTTAAATGTTCATTAGTGACTAGTATTCACATTTGAGTTGCATCATGCTAAGGAGACATTGCAAATGATCTTTGGTGCAGTGTGCCTCCCAACAAGCATCGACCGATCCTTCTACGTCTGCCGCAACCCCGACCGGTCCTTCTACGTCTCACCCTGGCCCAAACCCTACCGGTCCTTCACCTCCATGTTGATGGTAAGTTTTCCCAAGTGTTTTCATTAACAAATACATACTTAGCTTAAGAAATGAACTACTTAGCTCCAAAATGACCTATACTTAGCTTATTTTCATGAAAAATGACTTGATATGCTTAGTTAGCTAGAAAATGGTATATTCTACCTAGGATAGCTACGAAATGACCTATACTTAGCATTTTTTTCCTCCAAAACGACTTGATATGCTTAGTTAGCTAGAAATGACATTAGTAGCTAGTATAGCTCAATAATGATCTATAGCTAGTTCATTTATGACATAATTAGCTCACTTAGGTACAAAATGGCATAACTACCTAGGATAGCTTAATAATGATCTATAATTAGCTTAGTTAGTTCATTTATGACATAATATGCTCACTTAGGTAAAAAATGGCATAATAACCTTTGTTTACCTCCAAAATGACCTATACTTAGCTTATTTTCCTCAAAAATACATAATAACCTTACTTACCTCCAAAATGATATATTCTACCTAGGATAGCTATAAAATGACCTATACTTAGCTTATTTTTATCAAAAATGACTTGATATGCTTAGTTAGCTAGAAACTGGTATATTCTACCTAGGATAGCTATAAAATGACCTATACTTAGCATTTTTTCCTCCCAAATGACTTGATATGCTTAGTTAGCTAGAAAATGGCATTAGTAGATAGTATAGCTCAATAATGATCTATAGCTAGTTCATTTATGACATAATTAGCTCACTTAGGTACAAAATGGTGTAACTACCTAAGTTAGCTTAATAATGATCTATAATTAGCTTAGTTAGTTCATTTATGACATAATATGCTCACTTAGGTAAAAAATGGCATATTAACCTTGGTTTACCTCCAAAATGACCTATACTTAGCTTATATTCCTCAAAAATACATAATAACCTTACTTACCTCCAGAATGATATATTCTACCTAGGATAGCTATAAAATGACCTATACTTAGCTTATTTTCATCAAAAATGACTTGATATGCCTAGTTAGCTAGAAAATGGTATATTCTACCTAGGATAGCTATAAAATGACCTATACTTAGCATTTTTTCCTCCAAAATGACTTGATATGCTTAGTTAGCTAGAAAATGGCATTAGTAGCTAGTATAGCTCAATAATGATCTATAGCTAGTTCATTTATGACATAATTAGCTCACTTAGGTACAAAATGGCATAACTACCTAGGATAGCTTAATAATGATCTATAATTAGCTTAGTTAGTTCATTTATGACATAATATGCTCACTTAGGTAAAAAATGGCATAATAACCTTGGTTTACCTCCAAAATGACCTATACTTAGCTTATTTTCCTCAAAAATACATAATAACCTTACTTACCTCCAAAATGATATATTCTACCTAGGATAGCTATAAAATGACCTATACTTAGCTTATTTTCATCCAAAATGACTTCATATGCTTAGTTAGCTAGAAACTGGTATATTCTACCTAGGATAGCTATAAAATGACCTATACTTAGCATTTTTTCCTCCAAAATGACTTGATATGCTTAGTTAGCTAGAAAATGGCATTAGTAGCTAGTATAGCTCAATAATGATCTATAGCTAGTTCATTTATGACATAATTAGCTCACTTAGGTACAAAATGGCATAACTACGTAAGTTAGCTTAATAATGATCTATAATTAGCTTAGTTAGTTCATTTATGACATAATATGCTCACTTAGGTAAAAAATGGCATAATAACCTTGGTTTACCTCCAAAATGACCTATACTTAGCTTATTTTCCTCAAAAATACATAATAACCTTACTTACCTCCAAAATGATATATTCTACCTAGGATAGCTATAAAATGACCTATACTTAGCTTATTTTCATCAAAAATGACTTGATATGCTTAGTTAGCTAGAAAATGGTATATTCACCTAGGATAGCTATAAAATGACATATACTTAGCATTTTTTCCTCCAAAATGACTGGATATGCTTAGTTAGCTAGAAAATGGCATTATTAGCTAGTATAGCTCAATAATGATCTATAGCTAGTTCATTTATGACATAATTAGCTCACTTAGGTACAAAATTGCATAACTACCTAGGATAGCTCAATATTGATCTATAATTAGATTAGCTAATTCATTTATGACATAATATGCTCACTTAGGTAAAAAATGGCATAATAACCTTGGTTTACCTCCAAAATGACCTATACTTAGCTTATTTTCCTCAAAAATACATAATAACCTTACTTAGCTCGAAAATGATATTCTACCTAGGATAGCTATAAAATGACCTATACTTCGCATTTTTTCCTCCAAAATTACTTGATATGATTAGTTAGCTACAAAATGGCATTACCACCTTGGAGAAGAGGAGAGGAGAGGAGAGGAGAAAAAGAAATAGAAGATAAATTCTTGTTCTTCTTTTTTTCTTCATTTTCTTTTTCTTCTTCTAGCTAGTCTTCTTCTTCTTCTAACTATATGTTTCCTAATTTGCAGATTTGCTATAGATGAGGAAGAGTGCATTTATGGACTGTACTCTTCTACTTCTGCTACCTTTATGTTTATGGAAAACTTGTTTTGGATACATATGTATGGATATGTTGTTGGAAACCATATTGTGTGTTGCTGGAAACTTGTATATATGTTGGACTTGTATGTTGGAACTTAATTATTGGTATATATATGCTTGTTTCAACTTATTTGGTATGCTTGTTGGAACTTGTTGAATGATATGTATGTTCTGGATATGTATATGTTGAATATATATGAATATTCTGTCAAATTGAATGATTTTAAGAATAAACAAAAAAATAGGGGCTATATAGCCACTTTGTCGTCCGCTGGCAGACGACAAAGAGCTTTGTCGTCGGCTGAAGACGGCAAAGTTGCCACGTGCTAGCTACCTATGCAAACTGGGGCTGGCCTAGGTGGGTTCTTTGCCGTCCGCTGGCAGACGACAAAGAATTAAGATTCTTTGCTGTCCGCCAGCGGACGGCAAAGAATCCACCTAGGCCAGCCCCAGCTATCAAAAACAAGGTGCTTTGCCATCCGCTGGCAGACGGCAAAGACCTTAGGTTCTTTGTCGTCCATGGGCAGATGACAAAGAATCTAAGGTCTTTGCCGTTTGCCAGCGGACGACAAAGCACGTCGTTAAGCCCCCTAACGGAGCTAAGTGCCCACGTTTTCCGTCCAGGCTCTTTGCTGTCCGCTGGCAGACGGCAAAGAACCTAAGGTCTTTGCCGTCCGCCAGCGGACGGCAAAGCGGCCTTTACCGTGGATTATTCAGCCTACGGTTTGCCGTCCGCTGGCGGACGACAAAGCCTTTGCCGTCCGTGTTTCATGCCTTTGCCGTCCGGGATGGCGGACGGCAAAGTACCTGTTTCCTGTAGTGAATACCATATCAAAAGATAAGGAGAAAGAATTGCATTTTGAAATGCAAGAGAAAGAATATTTGAGCTACCCCAACAAGAATATTGAAGAACACTTCGAGAAAGAATTACATCCTTACAAACCACCATAGAGGAGCTCTTGGGGAACACCAGGATGAAAGGATGATCAAAAGAATGAGGTTGAAAGACTAGATTATGACCTTGAAATGATTTAGATGGAGCTTCGTGGAGAGATGCTTGAGAAAAACTTGGAACTCCGGAATGAAAAGATGAACAACTTATAACCAAAAATTTGATGCCAAGAACACTCTGGAAGAAGGATTGAAATCACATTGATGAAACTAGAATAGGAATTATGTTATGCTTATCCTTCATCAAGTTAAATGGATGACAAGCAATGGATTTGGCATACTACTTATTCTTCTTGAAAAGACTGATGAGAGATACGAACACAAACTTGAGGAAGTCTTGAATGAAACACCGGTAGGAATTTGAAATGGACGAAGATACTATGAATGAACGGAGATACATGATAACGAAGAGATCATGATCCGCCTAGAGAAATCTTGAATGAAGAACCGGAATAATTGAGATGAGAATGAAGAGACAACAATTGAGAAGAATTTGAGAACAAAAGCTGAAAGATGAGAACAAAGAAATCTTCTGAAATGATGGCCTTCGGAGGATCGAGAAATAAAAAACAACTCTGAATGCACCGTATAGATATGGGAGGAATCACTCATGATTGACAACAATTGAGAAGATAGAACGAAGCTGAGATGACAATCTTCAAGGAATGGATAAAGATTTAAGAAAAACTCCCGTTCGGTCTTCGACGCTTGGGATGATGGCGAGAAACACCACCAAGAATTACTGAGACACTCCGGAATAAATGAAAAGAAGGTTAAGCCAACAATGAAAATGATTTGGAAGAGATCTTCGAGAAGGCATATGACTGCTGAAATTCATTCCTATGTCATATTAGAAGAGAACTTGAGAACATCTCCGGAAAAGGTTAGAAGAGCCAGGTAAGATCCTGGCGGAAAAACCTGTCGGTTATGGGCCCACTCAAAAGAAACCACCGAAAAAATGAAATGATGAAAGAGAGATCGCACCAGAAAAAATTAAGAACTTGATGAGGTGAGAACCTCGAAATAATTTAAGAGGATATGAATGGAAATGAAAGTCTTCTGAGATATCTCCAGCACTCCGGATAAAATAGAGAGAGACAAAAAACAAGAGATACTTGGACAGAATTTGCGACATGCGGAAGAATTTATCGATTGAAAAGGATATGAAGAACATCGAGATCTTGAATTGAATGTGTCAGGAAGGAAAACAAGAATAATGAAATGATGAATTCGAATCGCTTGAGGATCTTCACAATGAATCACCGGATATGATACAAAAGAAAAGATACGGAAGCATCGATCAAAAGAAAGGCATCTGGATGAGAATTTAATCATTTAAGAAAAATGCGAGATGGTGGGGAAAACAAAGACAACTTAGGAAGGATGAAAAGAACTCTGGAAAGGAACATGAGTATTGATCTTGCAAATATTGGAGATGATTTAACATCTTGAAGAGGAGCGCACCGGTTGAAAAGAATTTCATGACATCTTTAGTTGAACAAAAGGATTAACATTCTCGTAAAATATGAGAACACTACTTAGAAAGTATATGAAATCACCACTTGACAACGAAGCAACTCGAATTACCATATTCAAAAAACAAAGGATGAGGCTTACGAAACAAGCTAGAACAAATACATACCCATTATGCACTTGTTGGAAAGATAATCCTAGGTACCTACTTGAATTCCCACCTAAGAACTTCCGAAATCTGTGGTTATGCAATCGGGTGTTGGGGATACAGGGTGGCAAAATATCTCACACAACTAACAAGCCCTACATTCCAACTGTATCCATCCGCCAACACATAACCAAGAAAACCTCGGAAATCGTGTACCTCAAACCTTCGAAAAACATCCGATATACTAACTGTGACAATACATCTGATCGCTCTCCCCAGTACTGGGTGGCGCCAACTACTCTCACCACAAAGAGTATAGAAGTGTTTTCGATGTGGGCGAGCTCTGGTATTTCGGAACTGCAACGATAAAAATGTGACGACAACACCTCGGAGCTCAACTCCCCGGGACAGTGCCACAACCCCTAAATGTTCGGAGGAACCAAGAACAATATTCTCGTCACAAAGATATCGGAACGATCCCAACAATATCCGCGTGATCCTAAAATTTTTTTTGAGTGAAAAAGAGAAGAGGAGTAGAATTAAAAATTCCTAAGTCGAATACCTCACCAGGGTATAGAAGAGGAGTAAAAAGAATCCTACTCTTCGATATAACTAGACTCAAAATAGTTTTCACTAGACTCGACTCGGCCAAGGTTCAATCAATCAAGGGAGCTCCTAGGTCGGAACCTGGCTCTGATACCAACTTGTAACGCCCAAGATGTGACCCTATCCTTATTTTGGCTCGAGGGCCTCGACAGGGATAGGAGCGCATCTCGTATTTTAGCAAGATGGAAATCATTACAAGTACATGTACATAAGAGATGAGTACATGGAATTGGCTTACACTCGCCAGAAGCTACATCAAGATCACATCAATACAACAACATATTCAAACATCATATATAAGAGCAGGGTCCGACTACGAACAAAATCAAACAATAAAATGACATCCATCCTTGCTATCCCAGGTTGCCGCCTGGAACCCATCCTAGATTGATGATGATGAAGAACTCCAAATCAAAACAAGCGTCGCTCTCACATCAAAGCATCACATTACCTATACCTGCAATTGTTGTTGTAGTAATCTGTGAGCCACGGGGACTCAACAATCTCATTTCCAAGGGTATCAAGACTAGCAAAGCTTAATGGGTGAGGTATGGTTAAGTGGTAAGGCTGCCGCAAGCACTAAGCATTTATTTGAGTGGCTAACTTACGAATACATAAAGTAAAGTGGGTGGTCTACGCATAACGAACGTGAACTAGTAATGATCACTAAGTGATTCTAAACACCTACTTACGTCAAACATAACCCCACCGTGTTCTCTCTCGGATAAGGACTCACGAGAAGAGATAGAAACGTTTACGCACACAGTTGGTGTATTTTATTAGAGTTTACTTCAAGTTTGCTATGACCGGGTCTTAAACAATGTTTCCAAGTTGCCACATAACCGCGGGCACGGCTTTTCGAAAGATTTAACCCTGCAGGGGTGCTTCAACTCATCCATCAAATAACCACACA